>CM051234.1:45147790-45244790 GCA_027917425.1 Gastrophryne carolinensis
ATCTGTCATTGGATCGGCGAGGGACACATTAGCTGGCAATCAAAGGTGAGTAAAGAAAAAAAAAAAAATATATATATATATATATATATAGTTATTATTATTATTTATTTTTTTATTTTATTTTTTTTTTTTAATAAAGACATTTTCTCTGTGTGGTGTTTTTTTTTTTTTTGTTTGTTTTTTTTTTTTACTGTTAAAAAAAAACAAAGGGATCTACGTGACCCCCTATACAAGTTCACAGGGCTCTGGGTCTGGCAAGTCACCTGTGGCTAGTGGGTGACTTGCCATTAACCCCAAGCCCCCCCCATTACCTACCTCCCCAAAGGGGCAGAAGAGCCTGTGGCCATAGGCTATGCTGGCTTGTAGCCTGCAGGGCCAGAGGCCTGTTCTACAAGCCCCCATAGCTGGTCCCAGGCTGGTTATGCTGGGTAGGGGGGACCTCACGCCATTTTTGGGGGGGATTTTTAGGGGTTTTTTTTTTTTAAATGGGGTCCCACCCCCGGGAAGGGGGGGCTCTATGTCATTTTTTTTTAAATTTCAATTGAAACAAATCGCAATATATCGCCTTTGAGACAGAACGTGTATCGCGATACGTATCGTGTCGCCATATTCTTGCCAGTTCCCACCCCTAGTATATACCCTTACAGTGGTAATATTCCTTGTGGCAGGCCTGTGCCCTGTTGGCTATAGGACGCATGTTGCAGGTGAGCAGTGGCGCTGCGCTCAGGCTGTTTATGTCTCTGTGACATCATGGAGTTCAGCCATTGGTACACAGCGATGTCACGGCCTCATTCCTGTAGATGTGTCGGGGCGATGATGTACGGTCCAGCTGTGGAGATCACAAGCGTTGCCGCACGTTTCCATCACATGTGGGCGTCAGGGGGCGAGCGTCTTTCTATGATGTTTGTGACATAGCAGCCGGGTGAGATGTTCTGGGCTGAGCGCCATCTCTCCCGGAACAGCGTGGAATCCGCTCTGCCACCCTCCTCTGTGAATTCTGGGCACGAAAACTTGTCTCCAACCTGGAAACTCCAAACTGGCCCTTGCTCATGTTTACTCCATGGAAAGATTAAGGGCTTTATTCATCATGGGATAGCGACAGGTAGTTCCGTGTAAGCGGCAGGTAGCGGCAGCTGCAAGGGGACCTGATGGAGAACTGCATGACAAATGCACAGACCAATGGGAGCAGGCCACACAATCCCTCAACTCTGCCGGTAACACAATCAATAGAACAATAGCAGTCTGTAACACAATCATCAATACAATGACAGTCTGTAACGTAATCAATAGCACAATGACAATAGCAGTCTGTAACACAATCATCAATACAATGACAGTCTGTAACGTAATCAATAGCACAATGACAATAGCAGTCTGTAACACAATCATCAATACAATGGCAGTCTGTAACGTAATCAATAGCACAATGACAATAGCAGCCTGTAACACAATCATCAATACAATGACAGTCTGTAACGTAATCAATAGCACAATGACAATAGCAGTCTGTAACACAATCATCAATACAATGACAGTCTGTAACGTAATCAATAGCACAATGACAATAGCAGTCTGTAACACAATCATCAATACAATGACAGTCTGTAACGTAATCAATAGCACAATGACAATAGCAGCCTGTAACACAATCATCAATACAATGACAGTCTGTAACGTAATCAATAGCACAATGACAATAGCAGTCTGTAACACAATCATCAATACAATGACAGTCTGTAACGTAATCAATAGCACAATGACAATAGCAGTCTGTAAGACAATCATCAATACAATGACAGTCTGTAACGTAATCAATAGCACAATTCCATTGTCTGTGACATGCTCAAGAAAATGAAAGTAATCAGTCTATGCAAAAGTCCAAGGGCAGAAACAATGCCTTTAAAATCCAAAAGGCATAGAGTCTGTCACACAGCTGAACGCCGGCCGCGGCACGCAATACCACCATTTATGAAGGTGATTCTGGTGAGCGCCTCTTACAGCGTCACGTAGCGACCGATTCATCATCACAGACGGCTCAGCGGATCCCGGCGGCGCTCTGGCTTTCAGAGCACCTGGTATTACCTGTCGCTACCTGTCGCTCTCCCATACATTTCAATGGACGTTCCTTTTCTTCTCTTTAAAAAGGGTTTTCTTTTAATATTTTTTTTTTTTTGTTTTGTATCAAATCATTGTGTGACCTCTCCTGGCCTATTTAAATACTATAATATTTATTTTTTGATTTGATTTTTTATATATTTATGCAATAATTGTCATTACAGGTCTGGTATTAAAGTGTTAATGTCACAATGTAATAACAATGTCATTCCATGTGTTTTTGCTTTGTTACTAGTTGATATGTGTTCAAAAACGGACTTTAATCACACAGCTGAGAAAAGGGGGTGGGAGTAGCTTCATCACAATTATTTATATAAAATCATCATCATTATTATTCAGGGCCTGGGAACCAATTTACCGCCCAGTTTAACCCTCTCATCATCTAAGTATTAAGCACCAAACATGTCTAGCTGTGTGGAAAGACAGAGATTTGGTTGCACATATCTGCAGATACATGTGGAAGCCACACCGCCCCGGCAAGGCCACTCTGTGTTTAGTGTGGTCCCTACTCTTAATTCTGAGTCCCCAAAGTTGGGACAAGCAATGCAGACAAATAACTGAGAGCTACTCACCTGGGAAGCTGCCAGCCTCCCTTTAGAACACTTTTTTTTTTTGTCATTCCTTCCCTCTAATTCTTTCTTACTTTCGTGATTCCTGTCAATCCTTCTCTTCCTCATTCGTTCTATACTGTCTTTCTGTGGTTTTCTTTCTTCTTTCCTTATATTCTTTCTTTTTTTGTCATTCCTTCCCTCTAATTCTTTCTTACTTTCGTGATTCCTATCAATCCTTCTATTCCTCATCCGTTCTATACTTTTTCTGTCATTCCTTCTATTATTTTTTTTTTCTTTCAATTCTTTGGCAGTATTCACCAGGCCCAAGACCTGCATCAGCCTGGAGCCGGCCCTGCACATAAGCAAACCAATATTAGTTTTTTTACGCTTTATCTTTTAGAGTGTAAGCTCATAAGGGCAGAGCTCTCTCTCCTACTGTATCTTGTATTGATAGTGAACTCTAACACCGCATATGTACTGTATGTTCTACCCTGTCAGTAATTACTGTTTTGTACAGCGCTACGGAAGATGATGGCGCTATATAGATGAATAGTAATAAGCTGCACCACACCGCACTGACTCTCCTGTTCCTGTCAGTGTTGGATCCTTGGCTTGAAGCTGTTGTACACATTGGCCTGAGTCGCCCCCATCCACTCTCAATGCAGCACGCCAGGGACTAGCAAAGCATGCTGGGACCGCAATGACCGGAGAGGCCATAACAATGAGTCCTCTATTGATTCTTAGCGCTGTGTTGTGTAATGTAAGCCCGAGTTGTCTAAATACAATAATGACGGCTATTCTTTCTCTTTTGTGTGACAGGTCATCGCACAATGAGCTCGAGAAGCACAGGTAAGCCTCACCTTCCTATTCCCAGCTCCCTCATTGTGTGCTCAGCATAAACATGTCCATCTATTTCTCCTTCAAGGAACCGTATCATATAATGGCTCCGTATTAAAGTGGACCAACACCCAGGGTCTATAAGATTCCCGGGCCGATCACCTCCCTCACCGCGGGACATCCGAGATCGGGATGTCCCGCTGGGTGAAACCCCCCAAAAAATCGCCGTCGCCTCCCGCGTGCTCCTATAGACGTGTGCGCGCCCGCGCCGACCACTTGTGAATGGCCGGCTGTAAGAGTGACGTGCGGGAGGCGGCGGCGGACGAGCTGTCTTGTCCGTCGCTGTCACCCGCTTGGATTGGACGGCGCGGTCACGTGGGAGCGTGGTGAGGTGAGTTTTTGGGGCTTTCTGGGGGGTTTCACACAGCCCAATCGGGGTGCCCCCCTGAAGTGGACCAAAACCCTGGATAGTCAAAATCCTGGGTGTTGGTCCACTTTAAAAATCTGGAAAAACATCCTGGATAGCGAGAGGAGGAGTCATTTATACACTCACGCCAAGCTTGGGGAGCGTACCATTTCACTTTAAAGCGGACTAACACCCAGGATTATGACTATCCCGGGTTTTGGTTCACTTCGGTGGGGAAAAATAACAGTGATTTGTCCAGCTTCTCCTTTAAAATTTAGCTTTTAATCCATCCAGTTAAAAACAGCTTTTGGTGGAAATATTAAAGTAATTGAAATGGCTCAGTAACAACAAGAGGCAAACACCTACCCTGTTTCCCCGAAAATAAGACATCCTCCGAAAATAAGGCCTAGTGCCTGCTTTCGGAGGATATCGTTATATAAGTCATCCCCCGAAAATTGTATTGTAACCACTAGGGGGCGTAATGACGGGGCACGTAAGGGGGGAGCTCCAGGGAGGTGGAGGAGACGCACGCTGTGCCATATTTCCAGGGAAAAATTAATATAAGACAGTGTCTACGCGTTTCAAGCCTGGTCAGGCTCTGAGTCATACACTTCGGCGGGGCACCCTGATCGCTGTGTGAAACCCCCCAGAACGCCCGTAAACACTCACATCACCCCGCTCCTACGCGGGCGCTCGTCCAATCAGAGCACTCAGAGCCGCTGTGGTATGCACGTACAAGCGGCGTCCAACCACAGCGGCTCTGAGCGCTGGAGGCCGCGACTCGCGCTTCCTTCTAACAGGGAGCGTGCCCGCGCCGGGCATTCACAAATGGGGAGCGCTCCCTGCTAGAGTGAAGCGCGAGACGCGGCCCGCGCATGCGTCGTTGGAACGGTGTTAACGTAAGGTTTGTGGGCTTCCTGGGGGGTTTCGGATGCCCCGCGGGGAGGGATCTTATAGATTCCTGGGCCGATCCCCCCTGGGTGTTGGTCCACTTTAACAGGGGTGATCCGCTCCATTGCAGGGCCTATCTTCTGAACACAGAGATTCCAGGTCACCCTGAGTTTCAACCCCCTACTCACCCGGTCACCCAGTCTAACTACAATTTCACCCAGCAAAATATGAATTAAAACTCCATTTAGACCAAAAAACTCACGGGCGGGTTGGGATGCCCTATTGTGTGAAACCTCTGGGATTTAAAAAAAAAACTCACCTTTCCAGAGGGTTTTGGTCCGCACCATTTTTTCGTGATTGTGCTCCTTTAACAACGAAAGCCCTTTTCTGTTATCCATTAATAAAGAACAAAAGAAAGAGAAGGTATGACAAAAAAAGAGAAAGAAAAAAAGGAACGAACAAAAAAAAAAAGAGAGAAAGAAAAAAAGGAATGAACAAAAAAAGAGAGAAAGAGAAAAGGAATGACAAAAAAAGAAAGTAGATGGAAAGAAATAAAAAAAATATGAAAAATAGAAGGAACAAAACCAAGAACAAAAGAAAATAAACAAAAAAAAAAGAGAACGATAGAATCAGAGAAAGAATAAAAGGAATGACTGTTGGCTGCCTTTGGCCTGTAAGAGTAGATTTTCTTTGGAGTGTACCATTTCACATTTAAAGGGGTGATCTGCTCCATTCCAGGGCCTATCTTCTGAGCCATCCTGCAGTGAACACAGAAATTCCAGGTCACCTTGTTTTCCCGTGAGTTTCAACCCCCACTCACCCACTCACCCGGTCACCATGTCAAACTACAATTTCACCCAGCAAAAAGTGAATTTTCTCCCCCTCCCCACTGATTGGCTAACTGAGATCTCCCAGCAGACACCACTAAATGATTGGCTGGCCATCCAGCCCCTCACTATTGGCTGCCTCTGACTCCTTCCAGGAAGAAGGCAAAGGAAACCCTGTCAGGCTTGAAACTGGGGGAACAGTGTGGTGACTGCTGAGCACTCTGCAGGAGGGGATTCTTCTCTGTAAGAGCAGTGAGACTATGGAACTCGTGGATGCCTTCCTGGCATGTAATAACATTTCCAGCTATGGCTACTAGACCACTGGAAGGAGATCTATAGTGGCCTGGATGCCTTCCTGGCATGTAATAACATTACCAGCTATGGCCACTAGACCACTGGAAGGAGATCTATAGTGGCCTGGATGCCTTCCTGGCATGTAATAACATTACCAGCTATGGCTACTAGACCACTGGAAGGAGATCTATAGTGGCCTGGATGCCTTCCTGGCATGTAATAACATTTCCAGCTATGGCCACTAGACCACTGGAAGGAGATCTATAGTGGCCTGGATGCCTTCCTGGCATGTAATAACATTTCCAGCTATGGCTACTAGACCACTGGAAGGAGATCTGTAGTGGCCGGGATGTCTTCCTGGCATGTAATAACATTTCCAGCTATGGCTACTAGACCACTGGAAGGAGATCTATAGTGGCCGGGATGTCTTCCTGGCATGTAATAACATTTCCAGCTATGGCTACTAGACCACTGGAAGGAGATCTGTAGTGGCCGGGATGTCTTCCTGGCATGTAATAACATTTCCAGCTATGGCTACAAGACCACTGGAAGGAGATCTATAGTGGCCGGGATGCCTTCCTGACATGTAATAACATTTCCGGCTATGGCTACTAGACCACTGGAAGGAGATCTGTAGTGGCCGGGATGTCTTCCTGGCATGTAATAACATTTCCAGCTATGGCTACTAGACCACTGGAAGGAGATCTGTAGTGGCCGGGATGTCTTCCTGGCATGTAATAACATTTCCAGCTATGGCTACTAGACCACTGGAAGGAGATAAACAGGATGAACTGGATGGACTTTCTTTATTCAGTCTTACGGCCTGAATTAATATGTAAGTATTATGTAATTAAAACCCTTATACATCAGCAAATTGCCGTGGTGGTGATAAACATTTGTTCCTCAAAATACCACGAATAAGCCACACACCCATCACCCTGTAAACGGGTCTTTAAGGTTGTCATCTCTATGAACAGAGCGGCTCAGAGCTGCCATCTAAAATGTTCAGGCCCCATACAGCAGCAATGTCTGGGCCCCAATGTGTGATAGACTGTAAGCTCGCAAGGCCATGGCTCTCCTTCTTATTGTCTCCTGTGCTCACAACATCATCTATTTTTGTATTGTTCCCTTTACTATATGTTTTACCTTGTCTGTAATCATACCTTGTAAAGCGCTACGGAAGATGCTGGTGCTATACAAATAAACATTATTGCCTGGGCAGCCAAGCCAAAATCCTCACATTCCATATAGGAAACTAAAGCTCAGACTATACGCCCAGCTATCACATTATATGTTATGAGGGGCCCAGACACAATATAAGATGTATAGAGACTGGGGCCCTCTATAACTTATATGTGTCGGTTTGGGCCTTTGTTTTAACTGGACCTCTGACCCCAAAGCAGACAAGTTCACCTCAAAATCCAGACCATACGGGAAACTAACTCTCAGAGTAGAGGCCCAGCCATCACATTATATGTTATGAGGGGCCCAGACACAATATAAGATGTATAGAGACTGGGCCCCTCTATAACCTATATGTGTTGGTTGGAGCCTTCATATTAACTGGACCTCTGGTCCCAAGGCAGACAAGTTTACCTCAAAATCCAGACCATACAGGAAACTAAAACTCAGAGTAGAGGCCCAGCCATCACATTATATGTTATGAGGGGCCCAGACCCAATATAGGCTCTATAGTCTGGCCCCCTCTGTAACCTATATGTAATGGCTTGGCCCCAATTTTGAATTGGGCCCCATTCAAAACTGAAGTTCTAATAAGGGGGCCCAGCCATCACATTATAGGTTATTAGGGGCCCAGACACACTATAAGCTCTATAGTCTGGCCCCTCTGTAACCTATATGTAATGGTTTGGCCTCTAGTTTGAAATGGGCCCCATTATCCATTCTATATAGGAAACTGGAGTTCAAACAAGAGGCCCAGCCATCACATTATAGGTTATTAGGGGCCCAGACACACTATAAGCTCTATAGTCTGGCCCCCTCTATAACCTTCATGTAATCTCTTGGCCCCAGTTTGAAATGGGCCCCATTATCCATTCTATATCGGAAACTGAAGTTCAAACAAGGGGCCCAGCCATCACATTATAGGTTATTAGGGGCCCAGACCCAATATAGGCTCTAAAGTCTCGCCCCCTCTGTAACCTATATGTAATGGCTTGGCCCCAATTTTGAATTGGGCCCCATTATCAATACTGTATGGGAAACTGAAGTTCAAACAAGGGGCCCAGCCATCACATTATAGGTTGTTAGGGGCCCAGACACAATATAAGCTCTATAGTCTGGCCCCTCTGTAACCTATATGTAATGGTTTGGCCTCTAGTTGGAAATGGGCCCCATTATCCATTCTATATAGGAAACTGAAGTTCAAACAAGGGACCCAGCCATCACATTATAGGTTATTAGGGGTCCAGACAAACTATAAGCTCTATAGTCTGGCCCCTCTGTAACCTATATGTAATGGTTTGGCCCCTAGTTTGAATTGGGCCCCATTATCCATTCTATATAGGAAACTGAAGTTCAAACAAGGGGCCCAGCCATCACAATATAGGTTATGAGGGGCCCAGACACTATATTCACTATATAAAGTCTGCCTCCCCCAATAACTTATATGTGATGGAAAGATCCCTAGTTTGAATTGGACCCCAGGACAAACCGGCCTGGGGGAAGGGTGCAGACACCCTCATTTATCATCAACACCAACAGCAATAGTGTGGCAGCCAGCGTGTTTCAGGTCAGGGTGGCTGTTAGTGTCACCTGGCCATACTGGAGTCTTTGCTCTTGTGCCTGATGGCACAAGCTATAAAAGCAAAAAAAACTGTCACCTTGGATTCTTCTTACTTCCATTAAAGTGGACCAAAACCCTTGCAAGTCGAAGAGACTCATGATTTGGGATGCCCCATTGTGTAAAATCTCTGGGATTTCCAAAAAACTCACCTTTCCCGAGGGTTTTGGTCCGCACCATTTATTCTAAGTATGTCACACACCCCGCTTCAAGATATTCATTACCTGTGGGTAGTATGATCCTGTAGAGGGCTTCTGCAGAGATGATTGGAGGAAAGAAAGCCCCTCCCAGTCCATAAGTACCTGGGACCTCCCACTCATTACCCAGTCTTCATCTCTGCAGACGGCGAGCAAGCAGCAGATGATGTCTCCTCCTTGCACAGGGGGATTTTAAGGTAGCCGGGTCTGCTCCCGGCCAATATTTTTTTGTATTTCCGTTCGGACCCTTTATTTCCCTTATGAATACTATATATATATATATATATATATATATATTTGAATGCCTCCCAGTCTTGACTGCTGTCCGAGCGAGGGTATACTAGCACCACAGGTGCTCAGGAGCTATGCTCCGCTGCAAGACCCTATAAAGAGGGTAGGCGGTTATACCGGGTTGGTGACCCCTGTTTGGGATGCCCTGTCCACGAGAATAACTATTCCCTTAATTGGCCTATCCCCACTTAATTAGCTTGTTTGGGGGCCTTCTCCTCAGCTCTTGGTGTTTTCCACGATGTGGGGTGTCTAGAAATAATCCTTCTATGTATTGTTTGCACTGTTTATTGTATGTGGTAAAAATGATTCACTGTTCTGTAATTTTTTCTTTCCTGCCAGACACAGCGGCAGCCATTGCCGCCGCGGTGCTGGTTTTTTACCTCAGAGAGCTGAGGGGAGGTTTTCTCCCCTCACGCTCTTCTGTGTGGGGGCGGGGCCGGGCCTTCGGCTTGTCGCCGCGGCCCGCGCCCTTTATGCCCTGAGTCCATGGTAGCGTGGCTCGAGCGGGGAGCGGCTCCGCATGCCTTGCGGGCCGCTACCGGCTGATTTCTTTGGCGCCCGGTGCCGCGGGTGCCTGCGGCACCAGTGCGCGCTATTTCACAATGGAGGGGAGCTTCCCCTCACGACCTAGCTGTGGGGGCGGGACCGGACTCGCGGCGCGTCGCCGCGGCTCGCCCCCTCTAGTTCCCGGCACTGCTGAGGAACTTGTTCCTCAGCCTGTTTGCGATGGGGGGGGCGGAGCTTTTCAGCGCGCGGTCCGCGCTGGCCACGCCCCCCTTCTTCGTCTCCCGCTCTGCTCTGAGTTACCTCAGGCAGAGGACGCAGCGCTTCTAGCAACTGGACTCCGTGAGTGGCCCTGCGGGCCTTCCTTATTACACACTTGAACGTATATATCTATATAATATATATAGGAATTTTAGCCTCTTACTGTCTTTTCTGTGTTTTTTAGGCTGAATCTTCAGGGGTTTTAGGTTTCTCCCGGTCCTAGGGTACCTGGGTACCTTTACTACTTTTTACAAATCCTCCCACTTGGACACTATAAGGGCATCCCGGGTTGCTTAATAGCGTAATTCCCTCACTCATAGCGACTTACTCAAGTTCACCTTATGGAGGCATCCCAGGATTCCGGGCTTCCCTCGGGACATTCCCGGAAGTGCATGGGCTGTGGGGTATCCCTAACAGGGGATGATTCTTTAATATGTATATCATGTGCACAGCAGATTATTACACGGCAGTCCGGACCCCAGGCTTCTGGGTCAGCGCCGCCGGATTCATCCCCTCCACATCCCATTTTGACCCGTGCCCCGTGTGATGCTATCGCGGGGGGGCAGTCGCAATCTGATGTGTGTGTCAGAATGGCCAGTATTGAAAAGTTTATTTCTTCTGCGGTTGCCAAGAAAGCACCGGCTAAGAGGAAGCATTTATCACCGGTTAATCATTTTGAATATGATGATGATGCGGATGGCCTGGATTGGTCAGATTATTCCCCTCTAGAGGAAGGGGAGTTATTTGAGGATTCAGATATTTCTGATGATCAGCAAATTGTTGGTGCTGATTCCGATCGGAGGTCAGGGATTTCCTTGGATACTCCTAATGTTCTGACTCAGATGTTTGAGGTGCTTGCTATCTCGCCTCCGGCGGAGGTTCCTCAACAGCAAGGTGAGTTTTATGACGAATCCAGGCCACGTTTGGAATTTCCTAATCAAAAGCATTTTGATAATATTATTTCTAAGGAATGGGAAAGGCCTGCCCGGCTTCCGGGCATTCCTCAGAGTTGGGATAAAAAATATCCTTTCCCAGTGGATACGGTTAAGCGCTGGGCGTCTCCCCCCAAGGTGGACGCCCCAATTTTAGGGTTATCCAACTCAGCCGTGTTGAATAACCCTGATTGTTCCTCTCTTAAAGATGGGGAGGATAAACGCATTGACCAGATGGCTTGTCATGGTTTTGCCAGTATTGGGGCAGCCATACGACCTGTTTGTGCTTCATCGCTGTTGGCGGTGGCTACCAGAAAGGTGGTCAGGAACTTGTTATCCTCCTCCGGTTTGAATCCGGACACTGATGAATTTCGTGAATTAAAGCAATGTGAGGTATTTTTGTCCTTCATGATAGCCGCTTTGGATGATTCCTTGATGATGAGTAGTAGAGCCTCTGCTCTAATGGTTACTATCAGGCGTTTAAATTGGTTACGCCAGTGGGCGGCTGATTTTGGGTCAAAAAAGTCACTGACGGCTCTTCCCTTCGTTGGGTTACGGCTCTTTGGAGACAAATTGGACGCTGTAGCCAAGGGCGGAAAACTACCTCAACGCAAGAAGCAACGCCGCCCCTTTCGAGGAGCGGCTTCCTTCACCCCTTCCTTTCGGGGATCTAGAGCGGGAAGAGGTTTCGCCTTCCCTTCTACAAGAGGAGATTCCTGGCATAGGGGCAGAGGACGTGCCCGTTCATGATACAATTGGGGCTCAAAACCCAAACCCGCGGCCAAGCCCGCTCAACAATGAGGGGGCGCCCTCACCCGGGCGGGTGGGGGGACGGCTGCAACACTTCTCCCAAGTCTGGATTCGGGAGGTCTCGGACAAGTGGATCCGGGAAGTGGTGTCTTCCGGCTACAAGCTGGAATTCGAGTCCCGCCCCCCCCGCGTTTCGGCAGGTCTCGGGTGTCCCCGGACGCACAGGCTGCGCAGCAGCTCCGGGTGGCGGTATCGAATCTTCTGGAAATGGCAGTCATTTGCCCAGTACCCCCATTAGACCGGGGTCGGGGTTTTTACTCAAATCTGTTCACTGTCCCCAAAAAGGATGGCTCCGTCCGGCCCATACTGGACCTAAAGATTCTCAACAGGTTTGTCAGGCTGCGAAAATTTCGCATGGAAACGTTGCGTTCGACTATTCAATCTCTTCGTCAGGGGGACTTCATGACGTCCATAGACATCCAGGATGCTTACCTCCATGTTCCCATTTTTCCCGCGCACCAGAGGTTTCTGAGGTTCGCGGTGGAGGATCGGCACTTTCAGTTTGTAGCTCTTCCCTTCGGTCTCACCACAGCTCCAAGAGTTTTCACCAAGGTGCTTGCTGGGGTGATGGCTCTTCTCAGAGCGCAGGGGATTCGCATAGTGCCGTATCTGGACGATCTCCTCATCATGGCACCGTCATTCAGCCAAGCAGAATTGGACACCAGGACGGCAATATCCACTCTGGAGAAGTTCGGCTGGGTGATCAACTACCCCAAGTCCTCACTCCACCCGTCCAGGACAGTATATTTTCTGGGAATGTCTCTGGATACAGATCAGGCCAGAGTGTTCCTTCCTCAGTCCAAGGTTCTTCTGATTCAGGAGTTGGTTCGGACGCTCATGTCCATTCCTCGACCGTCCATCCGACTAGGGATGACACTGGTGGGTCTGATGGTGGCCTCCTTCGAGGCAGTCCCCTTTGCTCAGTTTCACACAAGGACACTACAGCTCCATCTGTTGTCGGTCTGGGACAGGTCTCCTCAGTCGCTGGATCAATTCTTTCAGATGTACCCCCGGGTTCGCCACTCGCTTCGGTGGTGGCTGAACTCAACCAACCTGCTAAGGGGCAGATCCTTTCGGACTCCTCAGTGGGAGATACTCACCACGATTGCCAGCCTCTCAGGATGGGGGGGCTTCTGGAAGGATCTGCAAGTTCAGGGTTTGTGGGGTCCCCTGGAAGCTCACGAGCCTATCACTGTTCTGGAATTAAGGGCCATCAGGTTGGTTCTTTGTCATTTGACTCATCAACTGCGAGGCCTGTCGGTCCAGGTCAGGTCGGACAATCGGACGGCGGTGGCCTACATCAATCACCAGGGAGGGACCCGCAGCAGGAATGCCCTCAAGGAGGTGTCTCTGATTCTGGACTGGGCGGAGAGCCATGTCCCGTGCATCTCGGCAGTTTACATCCCGGGAGTGGAGAACACGGAGGCGGACTCTCTGAGCAGGATGTCAGCCCGCAAGGGGGAGTGGTCTCTCAATCCCAAGGTCTTTCACTCAATTTGTCGCAGATGGGGGTCACCGGCGGTGGACCTTTTTGCCTCCCGTCACAATCACAAACTTCCGTCGTTTGTGTCTCTGGCGAAGGACCCTCTGGCTCTCGCAACGGATGCCATGTCTCTGAACTGGAGGGATCTGGGTTTTCTGTACCTGTTCCCTCCGTTTCCCATGGTGGCCAGAGTAGTGCGCAAGCTGGCTCTGGAGAGAGCACCAGCAATCCTGGTGGCTCCAAGGTGGCCAAGACAGGTCTGGTTCGCAGACGTGGTAAAGTTGGCAGAAGATCAGTTCGTTCTGCCCCTGCTGCCAGATCTACTTACACAGAGTTTTCTTCGTTACCCCAATTTACCAACGCTGGCTTTGACGGCGTGGCTGCTGAAACCTTCATCTTGAAGGAGGAAGGTCTTTCGGATGCTGTGATTCGGACTCTTATTAGTGCTAGGAAGAGGTCCTCATCGTCTGTGTACTATAGGACTTGGAGGTCTTATATTGACTGGTGTGAAACTAGGGCCTTCCCTTGTAGGGAATTCTCTATTTCTAGAATTTTGGAGTTCTTGCAACATGGTCTGGACCTAGGGCTCCAACTCAGTACTCTGAAGGGGCAGGTGTCTGCCCTGGCGGTGTTTTTCCAAAAGTCTTTTGCGTTACATCCTTTGGTTAAGACTTTTTTCCAGGGGGTTACACATGTGCGGCCTCCTAGGAAGCCTTTGATTCCGGTTTGGGATTTCAATTTGGTTCTTTCTGCGCTACAGGGTCCCCCCTTTGAGCCTTTGCATGATATTCCTTTGTCTTCCCTTACGCAGAAGGTGGCCTTTTTGGTAGCCATCACTTCCGTTAGACGTGTTTCTGAGTTGGCGGCTCTGTCTATTCAAGCTCCATATTTTGAAAGACATCAGGATAAAGTGGTTTTCCGTTTTAAGACGGACTTCCTTCCTAAGGTGGTTTCGTCCTTTCATTTAAATCAGGATATTGTTCTGCCCTCTCTGTGTCCTAATCCCAGCAATGACAAGGAGAGGGTCCTGCATTCTTTGGATGTGGTTCGTGTTGTGAAGTACTATTTGGTGGTAACGTCTGCCTTTCGCAAGACCGATGCTTTCTTCGTGGTGCCTTTTGGGCCCAAGAAGGGTCTAGCACCCACAAAGTCTACCATCAGCAGGTGGATTCGTCAGGCCATTGTCGGGGCCTATTCTGCTAAGGGGAGAGATCCTCCCTTTCGTGTTACAGCTCATTCTACTCGTGCGGTTGGGGCTTCCTGGGCTTTTCAGCACCAGGCCTCTGTTGAGCAAGTTTGCAGGGCCGCTACTTGGTCTTCTGTTCACACTTTTTCCAAGTTTTACAAGGTTGATGTGCGGGCCTCAGCGGATGCTGTGTTTGGCCGCAAAGTTCTGCAGGCTGCAGTAGTTTATGTTGTGCTTTATACCTTGTTTTGGATCCCCACCCCTTATGGACACTGCTATTGGATGTCCCACAGGTAATGAATATCTTGAAGCGGGGTGTGTGACATACTACCATTTTGTGAATACTCACCTTGTAAAATGGGTATTATAAGTATGTCACACACCCCGCTTCAACCCGCCCTTTGGATTCTGCATCCTTCATATGGTGAACTTTGCGTTGTTATGACTGATATTTGGCTCTTCCTGGTCCTTTACCTTACTGCTTTCTTTATACTGGGTAATGAGTGGGAGGTCCCAGGTACTTATGGACTGGGAGGGGCTTTCTTTCCTCCAATCATCTCTGCAGAAGCCCTCTACAGGACCATACTACCCACAGGTAATGAATATCTTGAAGCGGGGTGTGTGACATACTTATAATACCCATTTTACAAGGTGAGTATTCACAAAATGGTATTTTTCGTAATAGTGCTCCTTTAAGAACAAAAAAAATTAAAAGGAACAACAAAAAAATGTGGGAAAGAAAGAGATAGGGAATGGCAAAAAAGGAAAGAAATAAACAAACATGAAAAATAAAAGGAATGAAACAAAAAAGAACAAAAGATGAAATGAAATAAGAGAATTAATGGAAGATAGAATCAGAGAAGGAATAAAAGGAATGACGGAAAAAAAAGAAAGGAAGCAGAAAAGAGACAGAAGGAATGGGAAAAAAAGAGAAAGAAAGAGAGAAAATAATAGAAGGACTGACAAAATTGAAGAATTTAAAAAAATAATAGAAGGAACAAAGAAAAAATGACGGATGGCTATACGAACAGATGAAAAGAAAGAAAAAGACTAGAAGGAAACAAAGCATAGACGGATTTACAGAAAAAATAGAAGGAAAGAAAGATGAAAGAAAGAAAAGGGATGGCAGAAACAACAAATAAAGGAGAGAAACAAAGAATAGATGGAAAGAACGAAAGTGCCTATAAGGACTAATAGAAATAATAGATGAAAGAAATAAAAAAAGAACAGAATGAACAGATGAAAGATAGAAACAAAGAATAGATGGAAAGAAAGAAAAAGACTAGAAGGAAAAGCATAGAAGGACTGACAGGAATAATAGAAGAATACAAGAAATAAAGGGAATGGCAGAACAAATAGATGAAAAAGAAAAACTAACAATAGATGTAAAGAAAAAAAAGGCCTAGAATGAAAATGATCTAAATCATAGAAGAACTGACAGAAATAATAGAAGAAGGGAAAAAAAGGAATGACAGAATGAACAGATGAAAGAAAGCAACAAAGAATAGATGTAAAAAATAAACAGACTAAAAGGAAAGAAACAAAGCATAGAAGGACTAACCAAAATAATAGAAAATAGGAAAGCAAGGGAATTGCAGAAAGAATAGATGAAAAAGAAAAACAAAGAATAGATGGAAAGAAAAGAATAAAAGGACCGACAGAAAGTATAGAAAGTCTCTCCCAATGGCCAATCTGCTCCTGGCTGACAGTCTTTAGTCCTGGTGTCCTGCATAGGGGCTTCCCAGTGTGGAGGGATTGAGATGGGGCCCTCCCAAGCTGCAGGGGCCCTGGCACTTGCCTGGGTAAGCCTGGCGCTGTCGTCTGCTCTGTGCCAAGGAGATCCCGTTGTAGGATCTCCTTGGCACAAGGCAGGCGACCGCTAAAGGGATAGCGGGGATGCAGCCACTGCTCGTGCATGCGCCGTTGGACCGTGAAAGAAGGATGCCCCGGGGGGAGGGAATCAATCGGCCCTGGAATCCTATATATTACGGGGCCGATCTCTGTGGGTTTTGGTCCACTTTAAGTCATTTTTGACTGTTGGTCCACTTTAATGCCGATCGGCCCAGGAATCTATTAAGATTCCAGGGCCACTTTATTCCCTCCCCCCCCCCCCCCGGAGCATCCAAAACCGGGATGCCCGCTGTATGAAACCCCCCCCCCAGGTCGCCCCATACACTTACTATGTTTACCAGTCCAACGCTAATCGGATGAGCGTCCGCGCATGCGCCATAGGACTGGGGAGAGCCGAGTTGGCTGCGGTGATCTGGGGGGTTTCGCGCAGCAGGGCATCCCTGATCGGGGTGCCCCGGGGGAAAGGTCCTAAACCCAGGATAGTCAAAATTCTGTGTTTCGGTCCATTTTAAACCGGACCTTCAGCGTGATTTAATGAAAAGCCCAAACTCTTAAAAAACGGTTCCCCAGCATCTAAAATTAATATATTTTACGTTTTTAGTCACTAACTTATTATTCTTTCCCCCACTGGGCTGCAACTCTGTTCAGGAATTTAGGATATGGGCGCCGCCATCTTGACTCAGAAGCATCACACTTACTGAGAGGAGGAGAGTGGGATAAGGTACAGGGGGGCGGGTTATAGCTGTGCTTTGCTCAGACAGAGCAGAGCTGGGGTCAGGTAAAGGTCAGCAGTCCCAGAATGCAGAGCAGCACAGTCAGGAGGCACTTCCTGTTTGCAGGCTGCCTGATAAGATGGCGGCTTCCATAAGCCGCCATCTTGGATGTTTAAAGGCTCATAACATGCAGTAGATGCAGGTAGGATGATTTTTAATGTGGGCAATCTGTATGTACAGGGTGTGGGAAACATATAAGATAGACTCTTATTCAGAGTGAAGGTCCGCTTTAAGTGCTGCGGATCTTTAAAGCCACACCTTGTCTGCAATAGATCGTGCGAGGAGCGCTGGTCAGACATTCCTCTGCACGACACTCAGTTAATTCGCCGCGTTGTGTCCTCCATGACGAAGATTCCCCCGTCCTGATCTATTTTGGATCCAGCTGCTTCCATGTTGTGTGTGACTCATTTGCCCTTTTCCAGTTCCCGGTGTGTGTCGCTGGCGTTTGTCATGTTTCAGTAGAGACAGAAGCTCCATTGAATGAGCTGAGCACACACTGCTCTCTCTGCTGGAGGACATCTCCCTCGCCGGTCACAGAGAAGACCTTGTTGTGCGTCTGGCACGTCCACCATAAACACATCCTATAATGTCACTAGGCGCGCGCCTAGACTATCCCTGCCCCCCCCCCGCTACGTGAAACCCCCCAGATCGCGCAAAGAAACTCACCTCTTCCCTGACTCCCTGTCTGATAACTGCAAATAACAGCTGTCTGTTTAAGATGTCGTCCGATTTAAGTGCAGTACTTTCTCCCTGCATGAAACCCCACAGATCGCCTGAAGAAGCTCACCTCTGTGCGGCTCGGAGCCGCTGACATCACGCCATCTAAGACTGCGTCTAAGGCCAACAGCTCCAAGCCCGCTGGCGGACGCATCCCCCGCTTCCCTCTAACGGGGAGCGTGCCCGCGCTGGCCATTCATAAATGCCTGGCACGGGCACTCGCCCTTCTAGAGAGGGATGGCGGGAATGCAGCCTCGGTCCGCACATGCAGCATTGGACCGGGAAGTAAGGTAATTGAACGGGGCGACCTGGGGGGATTCACACAGCAGGGCATCCCGATTTTGGATGCCCCAGGGGGGAGGAAATCGATTGGCCCGGGAATCTTATAAATTCCCGGGCCGATCGAGCTGGGTTTTGATCCGCCTTTACATAAAGGGACATTCTAGGCAATGACAATAATAAGGTAGGTGAGAATTCACCTAAATCCTGTCCCATATTGCTCTCTTCCATTTCCTGCAGAACACTTTAGATGCTGTAGCAGGTCTACTTTCCATTCCTCTATGACCACCTCCAAATGTGGTCGCACAGCTACGCTTGTCCTTCAGCGCTCCCAGCAGAAACGAGCTGGGGAAGCTACAGTGCTCACACATGCTGGGCTGGAATCACTGAGGGACAGGGATGGCCATGCAACCACATTTGGGGTGGAAAACTGGAAAGGAAAGGCAAGGCAAGCTTTGGAGACCTGCTACAGCATCTACAGTGCACTGAAGTAAATGAAGGACAGGCTTCAGATGAGCCTTATTGCAGACCTTAGCGGTTTAGTGACTATGGTACATCACTTGTTTTTTGTTTTTTCTGAAGGGGGGTGCAGATTGTAGGACGCCCACACTACTTGTCTGTTTGTTGGGCCCTGGCTGCCTGACTGCTCAACACCAGTTGGTTGGGGCAGCTCTCACACTTGGGTGGGGGTACTGATAACTGCACACCCAAGTGGGAACTAAACAGACTACACCAAATAGCTATGACATGCTATGACATTAGCTGAGGTGGGTTCTCAAAAATTGTGCAATTTTCAGGGTGGATTCTGTGACATTCTGTTACCGAATTGCAGTGCAAATGCAATAATGCAGAGCAGTGCAGCATGGTACATGTTAGTGCTTGCTTTGCCTCCCCTAATGGCAGAAGCTCCACAGAAGACCAGGAGACTGGCGGTTGCAGCAGAGATGGCAGAGAGACCCTGGCGTCAGCAGCAGGGGATGCACGGAAACCCAGTAGGCGACAGCAGAGGTGGCAGAGAGACCCTGGCAGCAGCAGCAGAGGTGGCACAGAGACCCTGGCAGTGGCAGCAGAGGTGGCAGAGAGACTCAGGCAACGGCAGTAGAGGTGGCACAGAGACCCTGGCAGCAGCAGCAGAGGTGGCAGAGAGACTCAGGCAACGGCAGTAGAGGTGGCACAGAGACCCTGGCAGTGGCAGCAGAGGTGGCACAGAGACCCTGGCAGCAGCAGCAGAGGTGGCAGAGAGACCCTGGCAGCAGCAGCAGAGGTGTGGCAGAGAGACCCTGGCAGCGGCAGCAGAGGTGGCAGAGAGACCCTGGCAGCGGCAGCAGAGGTGGCAGAGAGACCCTGGCAGCAGCAGCAGAGGTGTGGCAGAGAGACCCTGGCAGCAGCAGCAGAGGTGTGGCAGAGAGACCCTGGAGGCGGCAGCAGAGGTAGCAGAGAGACCCAGGCAGCGGCAGCAGAGGTGTGGCAGAGAGACCCAGGAGGCGGCAGCAGAGGTGGCAGAGAGACCCTGGCAGCGGCAGCAGAGGTGTGGCAGAGAGACCCTGGCAGCGGCAGAAGAGGTGGCAGAGAGACCCTGGCAGCGGCAGCAGAGGTGGCAGAGAGACCCTGGCAGCGGCAGCAGAGGTGTGGCACAGAGACCCTGGCAGCAGCAGCAGAGGTAGCAGAGAGACCCAGGCAGCGGCAGCAGAGGTGTGGCAGAGAGACCCAGGAGGCGGCAGCAGAGGTGGCAGAGAGACCCTGGCAGCGGCAGCAGAGGTGTGGCAGAGAGACCCTCGCAGTGGCAGCAGAGGTGGCAGAGAGACCCTGGAGGCGGCAGCAGAGGTGGCAGAGAGACCCTGGCAGCGGCAGCAGAGGTGTGGCAGAGAGACCCTGGCAGCGGCAGCAGAGGTGTGGCAGAGAGACCCTGGCAGCGGCAGCAGAGGTGTGGCAGAGAGACCCTGGCAGCGGCAGTAGAGGTGGCAGAGAGACCCTGGAGGCGGCAGCAGAGGTGTGGCAGAGAGACCCTGGCAGCAGCAGCAGAGGTGGCAGAGAGACCCTGGCAGCGGTAGCAGAGGTGGCAGAGAGACCCTGGCAGTGGCAGCAGAGGTGGCAGAGAGACCCTGGCAGCAGCAGCAGAGGTGTGGCAGAGAGACCCTGGCAGCGGCAGCAGAGGTGGCAGAGAGACCCTGGCAGCGGCAGCAGAGGTGGCAGAGAGACCCTGGCAGCAGCAGCAGAGGTGGCAGAGAGACCCTGGAGGCGGTAGCAGAGGTGTGGCAGAGAGACCCTGGCAGCGGCAGCAGAGGTGTGGCAGAGAGACCCTGGCAGCGGCAGCAGAGGTGTGGCAGAGAGACCCTGGCAGCGGCAGCAGAGGTGGCAGAGAGACCCTGGCAGTGGCAGCAGAGGTGGCAGAGAGACCCTGGCAGTGGCAGCAGAGGTGGCAGAGAGACCCTGGCAGCAGCAGCAGAGGTGGCAGAGAGACCCTGGCAGCAGCAGCAGAGGTGTGGCAGAGAGACCCTGGCAGCAGCAGCAGAGGTGTGGCAGAGAGACCCTGGCAGCGGCAGCAGAGGTGGCAGAGAGACCCTGGCAGCAGCAGCAGAGGTGGCAGAGAGACCCTGGAGGCGGCAGCAGAGGTGTGGCAGAGAGACCCTGGCAGCGGCAGTAGAGGTGGCAGAGAGACCCTGGAGGCGGCAGCAGAGGTGTGGCAGAGAGACCCTGGCAGCAGCAGCAGAGGTGGCAGAGAGACCCTGGCAGCAGCAGCAGAGGTGGCAGAGAGACCCTGGCAGCAGCAGCAGAGGTGGCAGAGAGACCCTGGAGGCGGCAGCAGAGGTGGCAGAGAGACCCTGGAGGCGGCAGCAGAGGTGGCAGAGAGACCCTGGAGGCGGCAGCAGAGGTGTGGCAGAGAGACCCTGGCAGCAGCAGCAGAGGTGTGGCAGAGAGACCCTGGCAGCAGCAGCAGAGGTGTGGCAGAGAGACCCTGGCAGCAGCAGCAGAGGTGTGGCAGAGAGACCCTGGCAGCAGCAGCAGAGGTGGCAGAGAGACCCTGGAGGCGGCAGCAGGGGAAGCACAGGAACCCAGACGGCGGCAGAAGAGGTGAAGCCAAGGACCCTGGATAAAAGTGGCAGCAGTGGAGGAGGCACAGAGACTCAGTTCGTGGCTGTGGAGGCTGGAAGAAGAAACAATGAACCTGAGACCAGAAGAGCAGCGGAAACCTGGGCAGCAGCCAGTGGCAGACTGGGGCCAAAAAATCTGCCCTGTATTTTTACCAACCCCTGGCCAGTCCGAGACATCCTTGCTGAGGCCCCCTCAACCATGATACTGGGGCTAAAGAATTAGGGACTAGGTTCCTTGTCTTGTGGGTACAGGGGGCTGAGAGGGAGACTAAGGGGGCAGGAATTGAATGTGGATGTTAAAAGCAGCAGCTCAACTGGTCCCAAAGCAGTGCAGCCCACCGGGCATTGTCCCGGGTCTCCCTATGACCAGCAGAGGAGGCATAGAGGACCCAGAATTTGGGTTTTGGAACTCCTAAGTCTATAACTGGGTGCAGGACTAGGGGAGGACATCAATATCAGAAGCCAGGGAAGAAAGCAAGGTCACAGATTCGGGATATTAGGACAAGGAGCTGAGAACGGGAGTACGTTTCAAAACTTGGGAGGCAGCACTAGGGTCTGGATTTAGAATTACAGGGACACAGAATCATGAAACCAAAGCATTAAAGGGATTTTTCATGCAGAATGGTTAAATAAAATAAACAGCAGCTTACATGCAGCATGAATGAAGAAATACACTTCCTCATCTGCCCTTCCAGCGCCACCCCACTGATGTGGACCACCAATACTAGCTCAAGGAGCTAGTCCAGACCACGCCCCTCTCTATTGATAACTTGAATGTTGCTCTCAGAGCTGCCATTCTAGCCCAGCTAAGCTCTTCCTCCTCCCTGCCCAGCCTCAATCTAGCAAGGCCTCTCACTCCTAGGACAGGGAGGCAAAAAAAACAGCAGCCCAACCTAGACCAAAGTCAGCTCCAAGGGCCACACCCACTTGCTTTAGAAAGGAAACCATAAGGTAAACCTCGATATCTCGCTCATTTCTGCTTCAATTAAGAACGGTTCAGGACAGTGCCAAATGTTGCCTGACACAATGGGCTAACAATTGCCTTTGTGAACAAGAGGGGAGTGGCAGCTGCTCAGACCATTTTATAACTAACCTGGGAGGTGCAAGTCAGCAGGGCAATTAGGTTACTAAAGTTTTTGTGCAAGCACATGGGGTGTGGGGTCTAGGCTGTATTGCAAGGTCTTGATCCTTCCACCCCATGGCTTGCACATGAGGATTAGGGAAACCTCAGGTAAGCTGCTCCTATTTTATCTTTTGCATTGTATGTCCCAAATGGGGCTCTCAGAGATTAGAGTTAGGACTGCACCCCACAGAGGCACCTTGGCGCTTGGTGGTGCAGCTTAGCATACGTCTGCAGATGTGTGTGACCGAGCCTCTGTTTTTACCAGATTTAGAGACAGATTGTGGGTTGGTCTGCAAGCTAACAGGGTTGAGTGCTGCGGCTCCTTTAAGTCTTTAGTAACCTAATTGCCCTGCTGACTTGCACCTCCCAGGTTAGTTATAAAATGGTCTGAGCAGGTCTAGTGCCAGACCTGTAAATACAATTCTGCATAAAAATATAAAAAGTCCAAAAAATTTATTAAAGTGTTTGTTTGCAGCCAGGAGAGCTGAAAAAATGCAAAAAAAAAATTTTTATTGCCAAACACGCTATTTATAAACAACCAAATGAACGCCTATTGAAATGTATGGGAGAGCGACACTGAGCAAAAGGTAACATGCTCCTGAACCTAGAGCTCCGGCGCTATATGCTGAGCTGCCTGTAATAATACATGTGACGCTACATGGCGCTATTAGAGGTGTTCACTTTCTTAAATGTGGTTTTGCGTACAGCGCCACCAGACGCTGCCTGCCGCTACGAAGCACTACCTAGCGCTATCCGTCCTTAAATAACCCCCTATGTCATGTGTGGGGCACTGCATATCACATATTATCACAAAGAATTGTATACATTAATCATAATATAGCTCCTCCCCCCTAAACAATCATCCCAAAGTACAATGTGCATGTGCAAAAAAAAAGCATACTAAAGTGCACAATACTAAGTCCTATAAATTAATCTCATGGTTAATCCACATAATCCAATTGATCAAAGTGCCTGTGTCTGTGCCAAATACCCTATTCCTCAAACTATAAATGGAAGGGAGATGAAGCAGCTGTATAATGTAAGATCAAAAAACATATATTACCAGATGGTTAAAGAGAGTGCAGCGCCCCCTGCCTACCCACGCGTTCTGTGACGGTGGCAACCTGTCACTTCTTCAGGACAAAGTTTCCTCCCTTTTCCAAATGAAAACAATCTCAATATTGTGACCCGCTACCAGGTTCCAAATCATTTAAGTGGCCCGTGCTCGTCAAGAGGTTAAGCACCCCTGTGCTAGAAGGAGAAGGACCTGAAAACATGGGGGGACGTTGCTTCGTACCAATATGTAATATAGTACAATACAGCTTTTACTGTTTCATTGCAGGTCCTGCCATATTATACAGTTCTCCAGAATTCTCTTGTATATAATCTACTGTTAGAAACCAAAGTGAGACTGCACCACCCCAAAAATTTGATCTAAAAAAAAAGATCTAAATGTAGTGTGCACACAAAGGGGTAATACTACTGTGTAGAAAGAAACAAGGAAGGTCCCACTCCTCCCAAAGACCCCCCAAAAATATATGGCACCACTACTAATTATTTTTCAATAAAAAATTAATTATTTTTATTAGTAAATATCAATGTCACACTAAACTACATACACTGACGACTAATTAAAAAACATTAAGGACAAAACATTGTCAATAAGGAAGGGAAAGAAACCCACAATGAAGGGGCAGAGGGCAGGTGGGAGGTCAAATTCATATAACAATTATTACAATGAATATAACATTATTTATAATAACTAGCTAATCCTACAAGATAAAGTGCTCTAGTGCATATAAATAATCATGACTTAAAAAACAACCGTGTTGCAACACCTCCCACCTGCCCCCTGCCCCTTCATTGTGGGTTTCTTCCCCTTCCTTATTGACAATGTTTTGTCCTTAATGTTTTTTAATTAGTCGTCAGTGTATGTAGTGTATGTAGTTTAGTGTGACATTGATATTTACTAATAAAAATAATTAATTTTTTATTGAAAAATAATTAGTAGTGGTGCCATATATTTTTGGGGGGTTTTTGGGAGGAGTGGGACCTTCCTTGTATAGAATCTAGGTGCATGATTGCTTAAACATAGGCCGTGTCGCTTCACCCTGCTCATGTTCTCTTTTTCCAGGCGAGCCAAACTACGACTATATTTGGAGCAGCTAAAGCAGCTTGTGCCCCTCGGGCCAGAGAGCAACAGACATACCACTCTAAGCCTATTAAAACGAGCCAAAATGCACATTAAGGTAGGTTTGTATACTTCTAGTCTATTGCTTCTCTAGTCTTCTAGGTATTACTGCCTACACAACGTGTTTCTCTATCATGGTTTAATTTTTTATGCTCGCGTTTGCTAATGGTAATGTTCAGATGTGCTGCTTGTCATACTAAGTCAACTTAAGGCAACTAGACTTGCTGTCAAGACGTTTTGCCAGTACCCAATCTGAGTCTCAATACTATAAATATATCTTGATCTTCATTAAGTAAATCCTTAACAGACCTTTTTTCTGTCTAAAGCAGGACCTCAATCATACCTGAGACACACTGGCCCAGGCTGGGTCTCCTTCCATTAGTTGATGGGAGGCTACAGCACATTCCTCGTTTATACTTCTTAGGTCCTCTTTAAGGCCTTGTTAACACTGGTCTCCAATACTTGTGAAAAGTCACATTGCTTTGATGCGAGTGGTATTTCTCATTTGGTTCTAGAAATGGATGGCAACAAGCAACATGCTGGATTATTCTGGATTATTCTTTTTGCTGCCTGTAATCCTTGGGGTAGGTGCAGCTTCCTGTTTGGCCAACTGAGCCAGAAGGGTAATAACTGAAAAGGATCATCCTAGAGAATCTCTTATTATGAGGTTCCTGGGCCAGGGAATCCCCTCTGGTTCCTGTGACACCCATGGTTTTTCCAGCCAATGTTACCACTGGACCAGCATGGAGCAGGAATGTTTGGCGCTTACCAATCTACAACACATATGCTGGTGACAGTGGTCAGTTAGATTAGAAATGTGATATGTCTGATCAGCCTGACCCTGTCACATATTGATTGACAGCCTGTGGGATCTTTTTCTACTTGGAGAATCAGTGTATGTGTTAAAGTGGACCAAAAACCCAACATCAGCAGTCCAGGAAATTAAATCAATGCTGTTTAGGAGGGTGAGGACACATCAATGCTGTATAGGGGGGTGGTGAGGACACATCAAGGCTGTATATAGGGGTGAGGACGCATCAATGCCGTATAGGAGGATGAGGACACATCAAGGCTGTATAGGAGGTTGAGGACACATCAAGGCTGTATAGGAGGTTGAGGACACATCAAGGCTGTATAGGAGGTTGAGGACACATCAAGGCTGTATAGGAGGTTGAGGACACATCAAGGTTGTATAGGAGGTTGAGGACACATCCACCCACCGCGGTTGTACCACGCTCCGAGGCGGGCGGCGCTTCGGGTTTGCTGCGCTGCGTCCTGTCATGGCGCTGGCGCGGGTCACGTGAGCACGTCTTCGCGCTCTTCGGGGGGCCGGGGTATGACGTGTATTGCGTCATGCCCCCACGGCCTGCCCCTGAGGGTCTCGTTGTGGCGCCATTTTGCGGTGCTGCGTGTCCGGAGGCCCTTCTTCCTACATGGGCTGCGACGGTGACCTGCTAGCTTATCTACCATCAATTTTGGCTCGGCTGTACGGCGATTCGCTGTCGATGCTACACGTGCTGTCTCTTGGTCCCCTTTGGGGGTTGCTTATTCTTTTGGGGCATGTGCTGCGGGATGCTTATGTGTATTTCTGCTTATGTCTTTCAGGCGGGATAACTGTGTGTTGTGGTTTCTCCATATGGAGGCTTCTGGGGATAGCGTGCTCAGGGGTCCTTTGGGACAATCCCGGCTGTGTGTCATGTGCAGGGCATCCCCTTTGAGTGGTGGTGGCGCGGTTTGTGTGTCGTGCGCCCAAAGTATTATTGCGGACCATTCTCTTCCCAGCTCTGCGCTCCCCCAGGCATCTCCTACTGTGAGGGGGATACTAGCAGGGGGTCCCAATCTGATCTGGCACTACGTGTGGCCAGCATTGAGAGGCAGCTGGCACGACCTGTGATGGGCAAGGCCTTGGGCAAGAAGTGGTATCTTGACACCGCGCCTTCCCTCTTTGCCGAGGAGGATATGGGCCTTCATGTGTTTGGCGGCTCCCTAGAGGAGGGGGAGCTTTTCAATGATTCAGACTCATCTGGGAACCATCAGGAAGGGTACGACAGTGACCCGGGGTCCGCCTCTGATGAGGATACCGGGCTCCCTGTTGACACTGATAGACTGTTGTTGGACATTTTTGAGACTTTGCACATCGCCCCCCCCCCCCAAGGTGGCGAAGAGGAAGCAGGGTGAGCTCTTTCGCCCTGACAAGCAACGCTTGGAGTTCCCGGAGCAGGGACATTTCTCCAACATGCTCAAGGAGTGGGAACGTCCTAACAGATTGCCCACGGTGCCCAAGGGATTGCACAGAAAGTATCTTTTTTCTGCTGACCTGGTCAAGCGCTGGTCGTGTCCCCCTGAGGTGGACGCTCCTGTTCTAGGGTTGTCTAACACTTCGGTCATGCCGTCCCCTGACACTACTACACTGCGGGATGGCACGGACTGCCGTATGGATCAGCTGGCCTGTCATGCTTTCACCTTTGTAGGGGCAGACCTGCGTCCTGTTTGTGCCGCAGCCATTATGGCTATTGCCCTTCAGAAGAAGATCAAGCGTCTCGCAGATGGCGCCATGGCTGGTAGGAGGAGGGAGGATTATAGGACCCTCCTGCTCTGCTCTGATTTTGTTGCATTTGTGCTGTCTGCCATGGTTAATGCCGTCCGGCTGGGCCGTAGGACTTCGGCCCTCTTGGTGGCTATGCGCCAATCTGTTTGGTTGCGCCAGTGGGCAGCTGACACTGCTGCTAGGAAGTCTCTCATCGGGCTTCCCTTCGCGGGGCTTCGTCTCTTTGGTGAGCGTCTGGATGTCCTGACCAAGGATGGTAGGTTACCTCAGAGTAGGAAGCAGCCTCGGCCCTTTCGGGGGCCCTCCGCTTCCGTCCCCTCCTTTCATGCTCCCAGAGGAGTTCGTGGCTCCCTCTTCTCGGATAGCCGCAGAGATTCTTGGGGCTGTGGCAGATCCCATGGTCGTCCCGGTCTCTCATGGGGTTCCAAGCCCAAACCCCCTCCCAAGGCCCCTCAGGCATGAGGATGCGCCCTCACCCGTCCGGGTGGGGGGCGGCTTCGGCTTTTTGCTCACGTCTGGAGGCTTCGCATTCAGGAGGTGGTGTCCTCCGGTTACAAGATAGAGTTTGCAGCCTGGCCGCCCCCAAGATTCCTCAGATCCCGGATGTCTCAAAACCCTCGGTCAGCTCAGGGTTTGCGCCTAGCAGTTCAACGCCTGTTGGAGTTAGGAGTCGTCTGCCAGGTACCTTACCAGGAACAGGGTCAGGGGTACTACTCCAATCTTTTCACAGTGCCCAAAAAGGACGGTTCTCTGAGGTCCATCCTGGATTTGAAGGGTCTCATCAGGTTTGTCCGGTTTAAGCACTTTCGCATGGAGACGCTACGCTCTGCTGTCAGTACCCTCCGGCCGGGCGACTTCATGACCACTGTGGACATCAAGGATGCCTATCTTCATGTTCCAATCTTCCCAGGTCATCAGAGATTTCTGAGCTTCGCTCTGGAGCATCAGCACTACCAGTTTGTGGCCTTACCATTCGGTATCGCCTCGGGTGTTCACCAAGGTGCTGGCGGGCGTAATGGCACTTCTGAGGAACCGGGGGATTTCCATCCTCCCTTATCTGGACGACATTCTAATTGCAGCTCACTCTCTTCATCAGGCCGAAAAAGATACTCAGCTGGTGACCTCCATTCTCGAGTCCTTCCGCTGGGTGATCAACTATCCCAAGTCTTCACTGTCTCTGTCTTTGGCGAGGTCCTTTCTGGGCATGACTCTGGATGCCTCTCAAGTCAAGGTATTTCTCCCTCAGCAGAAAGGGCTCTGCTCTTGTGCCATCACCCCTCCATTCGGCAGGGGGTGCAGTTAGTGTGCCTGATGGCTCAGTTTCACATGAGGCCCCTTCAGTTGCATCTCTTGTCCGTTTGGGATCGGGACCCTGTGTCCCTGGATCAGGAGTTTGCTCCAGTCCATCTCGTGGTGGCTGGATTCGAGGAATCTTCTAGTGGGCAGGACCTTTCTGCCGCCGTGCTGGGAGATTGTCACCACGGATGCCAGTCTGACCGGTTGGAGGGGAGTTTGGAAGTCTTTGAAGTTTCCGGGTCAGTGGGGCCCCCAGGAGGCCCATGCACCCATCAACATTCTAGAACTGAGGGCGATCAGGTTGGTTCTCTTCCAGTTGACCCCACACCTTCGGGGTCGGGCTGTTCAGATTCTCTCAGAGAACCAGACGGCGGTTGCCTACATCAATCATCGGGGGGGGATTCGGAGCAAGCGAGCCCTCAAGGAAGTGTCCCTGATACTGTCTTGGGCGGAAGAGAATGTCCCTTGCATCTCTGTGGTCTACATTCCGGGGATGGAGAACCTGGAGGCAGACTCCCTGAGCAGAGGGACGTCTCGGCTGGGGGAATGGTCCCTCAACAACAAGGTATTTCACTCCCTGTGTCACCACTGGGGTCAGCCGGATGTGGACCTGTTTGAGTCCCACCACAATCACAAGCTTCCAAGTTTTGTCTCCCTGTCGCAGGATCCTCTGGCCTTCGCCACGGATGCGATAGCGATTCCTTGGATGGAGTTTCGGCTCCTCTATGTGTTCCCTCCCTTTCCTCTGCTGGGCAGGGTGCTGCGCAAGATAGCCCAGGAAGGGGTACCAGCCATTCTGGTGGCCCCCTGTTGGCCAAGGAGGGTGTGGTTCGCAGACGTCGTGCAGTTGGCGGCAGATCGGTACGTCTTGCCCATGGATCTATCTTAGGATAGATGGAGGCTTATCCCAGGCATGTTTAAATTCAGTGACTGTTGATTTTTCAACTACCTCTGCTGGAAGTTTGTTCCAAGCTTCTTCTACTCTTTCTGTAAAATAATATTTTCTAACATTGCTCCTGATCTCCCCACCGACTAGCTTCAGGTTGTGCCTCCTTGTTCTATCATTCAATCCTTTCACATAAACATGCCTGGGATAAGCACACATCTATCCTAAGATAAAGAGAACATACAGTATACACATAAGGGCAGACTAGATGGAGCGTATGGTCTCCTTCTGCCGTCAACCTTCTATGTTTCTACATATATGCTTTTGCTCTGTTTGAGGCTTTCTGTTTTGTAACAGTGCTTTCTGCAACAGCATTTTCTTTGTACCCTTTTTTACTTATTTTTGTACATTTTTGCAAGCAAAGTATAAAAATACCTTTTTAAAGCGGAACATCAGATCTAAAATAAAAAACGGCCGATTCCTCCCCCCATGCTACGGCAGGGCTCGATCCTCACTCCGCTGCTGGCTTAGCTGTCACCAACTGACAAGCACGGCTTTAGCCATGCAGCTCTGCAAGTCTCACGGGATTCCGGGTGGCTCATTGCATCCCATTCATGGGCAATGCACAGGCGCGAGATCGTGGGCCGCGCACAGTGCCTGATGGGATGCAAGATGGCGCTGTCCATGGGGAGGTTGCCCAGAATCCAAGGGACACAGAAGATGGATGTCCTGGCGAGGTGAGTAAAAATTGCCCAAAGGTTAAACCAGAGGGTAGAGCAGAAGTTCGCTGAGGTTTAGGGGAGGTTTAACCTCCCCGGTGTTCCTCTTTATAGTGCATATTAGCGTTACCTTGGAGTTACTGACAAATTAACTTATTAGACAACGTGGTGTAATTAGAGATATACATGTATTCAAGCTTTTTAAAATGCCTTATATATTTAAGGGCTGCAAATATACTTTTAGCAAAAATACACCCAAACAAAACACCTTTATTCTTTTATACCCTCAGAGAACAGTTTACTTTAGGTCAAATACCAGTTTTGCTTAGTCCAGTTTCAACCTTCTTTTGACCTTGGACGTCATGATCACTGATAAGTTCTTAGAAGACCACACACTCACCTGAACTCAAACTACTGGTATAAAAATGTAAACTGGACCAACACCCGTTTTTACTTTAACAACTGTTGGTCCCGCTGTCTGCTGATAAGAAGAAGCTTGGGGGCGGCATCCAGAACGCTGGAGACCCCTCGCACCTAACCGCACATAATGCTCGTGATACTCCCCTTCATTACGAGCCAGCGCTGGGACAGGAGTCCCGCAATTGGCCGCGGGGCGGTCACGAGGGCCATAGTTGCATCCTCTGCGCTCGGCGGCCAATCGTGGGACTCCTTTACCGGCAGTTGGCTCGTAATGAAGGTGAGTATTACAAGCATTGTGTAAGGTTAGGTGCGAGGGGGCTCCAGTGTTATGGATGCCCCCCGAGCTTCTTCTTATCAGCAGACAGCGGGACCAACACCAGTTAAAGTAAAAACGGGTATTGGTCCGGTTTTACCCAAGGTGGTCTAGGTTCAATCCATATCAAATGAGAACTAAGAGGTGTTCATTTCTGTTACTGACCCAGCTCCCAATTCCTTTACTGCACCGGCAGCTTGTTGAAGGATCCATATTCACCAGCCGAAACGTTGTATATGATATGAAGAAGCTTGAGAATATCTTGTGTAGATATCACTGTGTTTGTCCCTGAGGTTTTCTTTTCCAGCGACGATTTTCACACTCATGCAGATGCCAACGCGTTTCTCCTATTTTCTCTTCAGAAATTAGAAGAACAGGACCGAAAAGCTCTGCACGTTAAGGAGCAGCTTCAAAGAGAACATCGCTACCTCAAGCGCCGTCTAGAGCAGCTCTCTGTCCACGGGATGGAGCGCATGCGTACAGACAGTATGGGCTCTATCTTATCCACAGACTCTGAACAAGGTGAGCACGACTCTCCAACCTCTAGGGAGTCTCTTGCCTGTTTCCTGTGTGCGTTGAGTGTGGATTAAACACAGACCACACGCACAGCAACTGCAGCTCTGCAAAGAGACCAGTGATGACCAAGTCTGTGGATTCAAAAGGAAACCCCTTAATTGCACTCAATAGCTTTTGGCCATATTTAAAGGGGAAGCTAGAGGGGAATGTGTAAAATCCCATGGCCAAAATGCGTTAAGCATTTAGTATAGAGATAGAAATGGTTCTCTACATACTTTCACATGTAAAAATGCCAAGTATCAGTATTGCAAATAAGATCTTAACTAACATCATAAGTGATTTTATGGATTAAATATTTCTATAAAGATATGTGATTAAAAGGTACACATGATGGGAATGGAAAGCAGCAAGTCCAAATATTGAGCAGTTATCAGCAAGACAAAGCGGTGGCCGCAATGGAGGTTGCACTTTTTATATGCAGATTAGTAGTAGTATACAAACCTATAGAGATATATATGGTCCTGTACCTACGCACACCTATGATTCTTTCTCTGTGTGGCTGCTGCACACACTGCTCACTATAGGTGATCTGGGGGGTTCGCTGCGCTGGCTATCCCCATTGGCCCCCTTTGGTAACAAGGGCTAAGAGAGTGGTGACAGGGTGTGTTTTTTTTTTTTTTATTTCGAGCTTTTCCAAGACTTAAATTATGGACTAGCATCATAATTGGTGGGGGGCAGGGGCAGTGGATGCCTGAGACCCACCCCACATATAGATGCAAGTATTACTGGCTTATATTCATAGCCAGAAACATGATGCCAAACTGTATTATCTCTGTGTATGCGCTTAGGATGCCACAAATAAGCTATACCTAGGTTAGGTTTTGGTGAGGAAAACCATCAAGGAGTCTCTAGGACCAGGGGCCCACCAGGGAATTTCCTGGCAACCCCATAGATCTGGGTATAGGTCTACTTTGAATCTACTCTGTATTTTGCCCCCTTGTGCCCTCTTCCCTTCTCCACACACATACTCTGCTTCTAACCCACTGAACCCTCTTCCCCTCCGCAATTTTTTTTTATATGGACCATGACCTAACCTAAAGGGGGGCGCAAGCACTTAAAGGGCCACTCCAACCTCCTTCCCTGTATGTCTGTATGTGCCCTCTCCCTTCTTCACACACATACTCTGCATTTAACCCATTGATCCCTCTCCACAATTTTTTTATATGGATCATGATCTAACTTTAAAAAAGGGGCGCAAGCACTTAAAGGGCCACTCCAGCCCCCTTCCCAAAAAATGACATACCCCCCGCCCTGCCCCCTCCTCCCATTCACCCCACTTACACCCTGCCTGGATCAATCTCCCTAGAGAACGTGTACAAGAAGTCAGGTTCATATTTATGTTTATGGGTAAGGACATACCCCCTCCCTTCCCCCTCCTATTAGCGATACTGAATATCTAATAAATGGAAAGAAAAAGACACTCACCTTTTCCCCCGAATCCAGCCAGCGGTGCCACAGCTGAGGCACCGAAAGTCCGTTGCCATCTTCCTGAAGCGTGCGCTAAGTGGAGAGCGCCAGTTGCCAGCGACCTGCGGGGACTGCAGGAAGATGGCGGCAGGCTTTCAGTGCCTCAGCTGCAGCACTGCTGGCTGGATTCGGGGGAAAGGTGAGTGTCTTTTTCTTTCCTTTTATTAGATATTCAGTATCGCTAATAGGAGGGGGAAGGGAGGAGGTATGTCCTTACCCATAAACATAAATATGAACCTGACTTCCTGTACACGCTCTCTAGGGAGATTCAGGCAGGGTGTAAGTGGGGTGAATGGGAGGAGGGGGAAGGAAGGAGGCATGTCATTTTTTGGGAAGGGGGCTGTAGTGGCCCTCTACAGTGTCTAGGGCACCATGAACATCCAATACGGCCCTGCCCTTACCCATAAACATAAATCTGAACCTGACTTCCTGTACATGCTTTCTGGGGAGATTGATCCAGGCAGGGGAGTAAGTTCACTTTGAACACAAAGGCCCTGCAGTCCTTTATTTATCTCCACGATAGGCTGGATAACTCTGAGACAGATGTAAAGTGCCAAAATGTAGGAGGGTATAGTCGAATCACAAGCAATGCTTTGTAAATGTTCCTTCGCACTTGTATTTCATTGGCTCTTTGTCTTGCTCCTCTCTTAACAGAAGTGGACATTGAAGGTATGGAGTTTACACCAGGAGAAATGGACAGTATTGGAAGTGCCAGTGACCTAGATGACCACTACAGTTTGCAAAGTAGCTCCAGCGACAGCGGCTACACACATTCCCTGAGACTTAATTCAAGCCTCTTATAGTGCCCAAATTACTGGACCAACTCAGGACCATCAGGTTGAAGGCACTTACATCCAGAAAACAAAACAAAACAAAAAAAAAAAACAAAAGGAAACAAAGGTAACAGCCACTCCGCCAGGACTGCCTGCTCGTGTCCTTCAAGAAGCATTCTGAGGAGCCCCCCCCCCCCCCCCTTAAACACAGCACTCGAGCTCTTTGAGCAAGCAGCTTTGGTTGGTGTGACCTGTGCTGTGACACAATGGGAAGGATGTTGATCAATAGAGCGCAACGCTCCGATAAAGCCCAATTGTTGCAGTCATATCATTCCATTGCTAAGTAAGGCATTTGCCGATTCTTAGAGACTCAAAACTAAAAAAGAAGCAGGTCAGATATATTTTGGTTACCAGAGCTCATTTAGTTTTTCAAAAGCAAGAGGATTTTTCTTATCATATAAAGAGCAACGAATTCTTTCGAAGAACAGGCAATAGTTTTATCAGTGTCAGTATTTCAAGCGCTTGGCATTTGAAGAGCAAGAAAATGCACTAGATCCCTCAGATGTTTCTTTGATCTTCAAATGCCTTCACTATGGTGAAAAGTCAATTTTCATTTGTTTTTCTCCCCTTTGCTGTACAACACAAATAGTGACTTATGTTGGTGATAGCCAAGGCAGCCTAAATAAAAAAAGAATGGTTTTTAACATAAACAGGCTTTGCTGCATTCAGATAATAGATGAATAAGGTTATATGCAAGGCATAAAACCCGGCAGTGATAGAAGGGGTTGACCCAATGATTTATCTTAGCCCCCCAGTGGCGATGGTCACCATGACCTTACAACGTATTACTAAATGGATGTGATCTCATATGGTTTTCCTGTAGTCAGTAATTATGGCAGTATGTTAAGGTGAGAACCGACATCAGCTCCCGGCCCACCTGGGCAGGTGCCAGGGCCCATTGTGCCTTGGGGGTCCATTTCATTTACATTTTAGGATGGTGTGGGAGGCAAAGGTGGTGCATGGGGGGCACATTTGGTGTACCATACATACAGCCTTACTAATAAGCCAGGCATAAAACCCGGCAGTCATAGAAGGGGTTGACCCAATGATTTATCTTAGCCCCTAGTGGCTACAGTCACCATGACCTTACAATGTATTACTAAATGGATGTGATCTCATATGGTTTTCTTATAGTCAGTAATTATGGCAGTATGTTAAGGTGAGAGCCGACATCAGCTCCCGGCTCACCTGGGCAGGTGCCAGGGCCCATTGTGCCTTGGGGGTCCACTTCATTTACATTTTAGGATGGTGTTGGAGGCAAAGGTGGTGCATGGGGGGCACATTTGGTGTACATACAGCCTTACTAATAAACCTGGAGCCAGCCCTGGTTAAGGTGGCCAGGCTAATTAAAGGAACTGACAACAAGAAAAAGGATACTGCTCTTTTCACCCCTGCAGCAGTTTCCTCCTGGTCTGGAGTTGGGGTTTCCCCAGAAGCTTCTCCAAACTCATGTTAGTCAAAATGACATGCGTATGCCCTCTCTATTGCAGTGAATAGATTGGGGCGTGCACAGCTACTGTGATTGACACCGGGGATTGGACACATGGGTGGGTGTCGATAACAGAACAACACTACAAAAACACCTAGGTATTTGAATAAGGATAGAATAAGGATAGTTGGCCAGATTTTACCCAATATTATAAAATACCATACAATAAAATCTCTCTTCAACTGCAACTGTCCACTAAAGTTACCCTCTAAAGCACTGGTTCTCAACCTGTGGTACATGTACCCCATGGGTACGCAGGGATGTTTGGGGTGCACCAAAAACAGGGGCCTGATAGGTCTATTATATTATCTATCATATCCTTTTACCAGTAAAACATTCTTTTTTTTCTTTAAAAGTGCTTTGAGGCCCGTGGCCTAATCATTTTGGTTAAATTAATAATTGATCCCCTCTCTTGGGGGTACTCTGTTGGGACTTCTTTTCTCTAGGGGGTACTTGGTGTAAAAGTTTCTGTTGGGATTTCTTTTCTCTAGGGGGTACTTGGTGTAAAAGTTTCTGTTGGGACTTCTTTTCTCTAGGGGGTACTTGGTGTAAAAGTTTCTGTTGGGACTTCTTTTCTCTAGGGGGTACTTGGTGTAAAAGTTTCTGTTGGGACTTCTTTTCTCTAGGGGGTACTTGGTGTAAAAGTTTCTGTTGGGACTTCTTTTCTCTAGGGGTTACTTGGTGTAAAAGTTTCTGTTGGGATTTCTTTTCTCTAGGGGGTACTTGGTGTAAAAGTTTCTGTTGGGACTTCTTTTCTCTAGGGGTTACTTGGTGTAAAAGTTTCTGTTGGGATTTCTTTTCTCTAGGGGGTACTTGGTGTAAAAGTTTCTGTTGGGACTTCTTTTCTCTAGGGGGTACTTGGTGTAAAAGTTTCTGTTGGGACTTCTTTTCTCTAGGGGGTACTTGGTGTAAAAGTTTCTGTTGGGATTTCTTTTCTCTAGGGGGTACTTGGTGTAAAAGTTTCTGTTGGGACTTCTTTTCTCTAGGGGGTACTTGGTGTAAAAGTTTCTGTTGGGACTTCTTTTCTCTAGGGGGTACTTGGTGTAAAAGTTTCTGTTGGGACTTCTTTTCTCTAGGGGGTACTTGGTGTAAAAGTTTCTGTTGGGACTTCTTTTCTCTAGGGGGTACTTGGTGTAAAAGTTTCTGTTGGGACTTCTTTTCTCTAGGGGGTACTTGGTGTAAAAGTTTCTGTTGGGACTTCTTTTCTCTAGGGGGTACTTGGTGTAAAAGTTTCTGTTGGGATTTCTTTTCTCTAGGGGGTACTTGGTGTAAAACGTTGGAGAACCACTGCTCTAAACCAAATCATGTGCTTAAACCCCCTAAATCAGTGTTTTCCAACTATAGGCAGTATGTAAGATCTTATCAGGTAGTAGGTGACCAAGCTGCAGGCTGATTTATACCCCAGCTTGATCTATTGCATCTAAATTTTGCCTGAGTTGCTCCACAAAACCGTTTCGAATGTTGATGGAAACTATGACTGTTTCATGCACTTTAAATGGTTGTGTTTGCGGAAGAGATTATGCAGCTCTCGCCCCTCCTGAGTCCTAAATCCTCAGGAGCCCGGTGGCCAAGTAACCATAAAAAAGTTATGCTTACTCAGTGAATCTGCCATAAAACGTAGGCTTTAATCTAGAATTAAAAGATAGGCCATAGGTAAAATAACACTATCCAACACTGCATTTTGAACATATCTTAATAAAGTGTTTTTGGTGTTTCACAACCCTTATGCACCACCCTTGAGGTTCTCCAAGCTTCATAATTAGAAAAGAGAAAGTGGTAGGGGACCCCATTTCTTATTTTTTAATGACTTTAGCCCTGTTTAAAAGAGCACAATTTTACTTTACTCTAAAGTTTTATATTACTCTTAAACCATCACTACTGGCTCCAAGAGAATTAGGTGCCTGCAGACATTTTCAAGGTGCTATGGCTTCTCCAGATATTTTCAAGGTGCTATGGCTTTTCATTCCAAAAGTCACCATCGGTCAACCCTTCCTCTTGCTGCCATACTGACTTGCCATTTGATACTGATGACCATGCTGTCTACATGATAACCGTATTAGGATTATATATCATTTTCATCATTGTCTAAGCAGCATAGAAATAAGACATCCCACAGTCCACAATTTTTTTTATCTTTATATGAAGCTTCTAGCTGACCTCTCTCTACCACAAAATGGGGTTGATTAAGAGCCAGGTGAGAATTCTCACCTGCCATTTACCTTCATTGTCTACCTTGGCGCTGATTTAGAACCAGGTAAAAATTTACACCCGTAGACAATGAAAGTGAATGGCAGTTTTCTCACCAGGATCTGAATCGACCCTAATGTGTCACAACCTTTCCTCCTTTAAACGATGGGTCAGTTGGAATTCAAAATAGCTTTTTGCTTGTTTTCAGCGACTGCCGCATTATACCGAAAGGTACAGCTTTCACCGTATTACACAGTGTTCCCTCAGCACACTAGGAACTACCTTTCAACGTCTAGAATAAAACGAGAAAGTAGGAAAAAAAATCATGCTGTGAAACGGCACTGTTTATTTTGTATACTTTAAATATGTATCTATGAGAATTGTAGCAATACTATGAAGTCATAGTCTAGTTTTATTTGTGTAACACAACCTTGTTTTTTCTTTTCTCTTGTGAAGTCATAGAAAGGCATGCTGGGTAAAGCGAAAAACAAATGGCCCGTTGCCTGGAAACAAACACGTTAGCCATTTTGTCACGGCGGTATATAGCTTTTTCTTTTTTTGGTCAGGTGAACAAAATGGTGGCCAGCTTGGCAGAGATAACGGGACATTTTAACTGTTGAACTATCATTATATTCTGTAGTCAGCGGAATGTTTTGATAGGGGTTTTGATAAAAGAAGCTATTGACACTTTTCTGATGAGTTATTTTAGCGCGTGTAGTCTATATTTCCTGTAAAAGATTTTGTATTATATTTTCCTAAATGTTCTCATTATGGGGGGGGGGTGAATCCAAACAAGAGTCTCAGGGACTCTCCTATTTTTTCATATTGTGCCTTGTTAGATGTCATTTTATATTTTTAGAGCGCAATATCTACAATTTTCTTCCGTTCATAACCTGTTGTTCTTTTTGGGGTCATGTCACGTAATGTCTGTTTCCTGGATTAGGTTCAGGATACAAATAAATGGTCAGTAAAGCCTATCCAAGTGTCAGATGACGTGGTAAGTATATAGTAGCGATGTGCTCATGATTTCAATTGTTAAGCAGCTCAAGACGAGCACCTTTCTTGGATGCACTTATTAACCGTCTGGCTTGTTCTATAAGGTAGTGCAATGACCTTAATAATCTGATTTTCATTCATTGACGTCCTATAATAAGACGGTGCTCCCAAACCCTGTCCTTGAGTGTCACCAACAGGTCATGTTTTATGGATCTCCACATAGCTGTCTATAAAGCTCTTCCTGAGCACAAATTACTGTACTTCATCTGTGTGGAGATCTGGAAAACCTCATCTGTTGGTGGCTCTTGAGGAGAGGGTTGGGGAACACCATAACTGTGTAAATTTAGGTTGGGCACCATGGGTTACTGACACACAACATCTTGAACTACCTACCCTAAAGTGGTGTGCAGAAACTCAAAGGTGGCCATTGATACAAAAGAGGCTGTGAGGTCCTAAGGTATTTCCCCTGTCTCGTAGGTTAAATTCCAGACTCAATTTTAATTTGAAATGATAAGTTCAATTAACTGTACTTGAAGCATTTTTTCATGTAGGTGTGTAGGGCTTCTCAACTTAGATGACTAGTGAAAAGTCTTCAAAAAAATTAGAGCATGTCAAGTTGCTTTGATTTATTATTTCAAATATACCATGACCTGGATGATCGAGAACCAGGTTAGGCTTGTTTTGTTGTCATCCTCCATGAGCAGATCTGTTCTCATAGTTGAATGGTAATGTTGAAAAAAAAGACGCATCCATTAGATTGAAATTCTGTGAATGTCTTTTATGTTTTAGTCCAAGAAGGTAAATACAAAAATTCTTAACTTCATGTTGAATGATTGGAGATCAATCATGTGGTAGTAACATCACTTTGCTTCTTGTGGTGCCATCAATGGATATTTAGTTGGATGCACCTCAGGTTTAGTCATCGTAGACAGGACTATGACTAAAAGATATGTAAAGTCGCTCTTAATCCTTCCCATTCTGTTCCTAAAATTGGGAAAACGCTTTGGCTAGAGAGCAGTTCTAACCCAAAAAATTAGACGTCCCTCAGTTTTACTAAAAGTTGCTTTAGTTGGACTTTAAAGGAGGCTTCAGTTTTGTGTAAACCAGGAACTATGAATGGCATTGGAATTGTTAATTGAAATGAGCAATATGTTGGAACCCTGCTTTACGCAAAATGTATCATTGGCTCGTCTTCTTGGTGGCCACCTTACCTGCGTACTCCAAGCTGCTCAACTTTACAGAATGGCCGGCCAACGCTGCTCAATTTCTGCGGAATGACATGATTTCAGAAAGGTATTGTTCACCTGTACATAGACAACAAGGGCGAAGGAACACTAATGAAACCCATAACATCAATGCATTGTCTAATAAAATAATTTGCCTAATGATTGTTGCTCTTAGGCATGCTAGTATAGGTTTCCGTATAGATACAAATTACTTTGTGGCTTTTGACATGGCTTCATACAACGATGGAGCGATGGAGGAACAGTGAAGGATGTAGATGTTGAGCATGTGGCTTCGGCTACTTGTACAAAATTTTGACAACCCGCATAAGCTTGGCTTATGCTTTTCAGAATGATATTGGGCAGGCACCTACTAAACCCTTCAGAGAGTCCTCTTTCTTAAGAACTGTGGCTATACACCTTTACTGTTTAGAGGTTTTCCCCCACCTTAACAACCATTTAGGTCCACAGGAAATGTACAATTCCTGGATGTTGAGGTAGAACAGCTCTTTGAGTGATAGAGCTCTTCAAACCAACAGGTTGTTGAGGTTAATTAATCTTTCCAAGGGGGTTGAGAAGCTTTCCAAGTAAAGTTGTAAAACTGCACATAATTTAGTAATAACCACCCTGGTGCCTGCCTAGAGCTAAACCATATAGAAGTACTGCAGATGGGTATTAATAAGGTTGATTGAACATCCTGGCTTAAAATTGTTTTTTCCAAGTATACAGCACGTCCTGTCTCACCAAATTCTTTACGCTTGGGATATCCTGCCACAAGGTGGCACCGTGGACTGCAGAAGAGACTTGTGGCGTCTCCCGGCCCTATAAAAGGACAGGAACCTCCCTTAAATTCCCAGTTTCCTTCTGCAGTCTGGACTGCGAAGATAGAAGGTGGCTCTCTATATTACGCAGGCGAGTGGGGCTTACCAGCCTGTGGCCCTGCAGGACTATTTCCACCCATTTTGGACTCACTGCCTCCCAGCCTCGGCTGCCTGGTTCAGGTGAAGGTAGGACAGCGCCATGGTGAGGCGCTGGAGGAGCGCTGCTCCAACCGCAATCCCTGTATCTACTAGGGTAGGCGGTTCAGGCTTATGGTGAGCCTTGTGGGATGCCCCTTCCTGCCTTATTGTGGGCCTTCCCCTGTCCCCCCCCTCCACTGCCCCCCCTCCTCCCTAGCTAAGCATGCCTTGAGTGTGCCTACTGTTGCTCTTCCTCCGCCTCGCTCTCTCCCTGGCGAGCTCTCCGGGGGAGGGGGGGTTGGGGCATCCCGGGTGGCCTCTCTAATCACCATATGGAGGCTTCTGGGGATAATGTGCTTGGGGTTCCTTCGGGACAAGCCCAGCTGTGTGCCGGCTGTGGGGTATCCCCTGTGAGTGACGGTGTCACCCCAGAAGGTACTTGCGCTGCAGTCTGGGTTGCCTGTTACGCTGCCCAGCTCTGCGCCCCCTTCTACATCACCTACCCCCTGCGCCTGCATTTGACCCCTAGTAAGGGACATGCTAGTGGGGGATCAAACTATGACTTGGCCTTGCGGGTGGCCAGCCTGGAAAGGCATATGGCTGGGCCGGTCCCTCGTAAGGTTTCTGGCAAGAAGCAGCATTTTACTTCTGCTGTTTCCCTTTTTCCTGAGGAGGATGAGGGACAGTTTTCTTTCCCTGGCCTGTACCCCCTAGAAGAGGGGGAACTTTTCTCTGATTCTGATTCCTCTGAGGAGCAGCAGGAGGTTTATGGTGGTACTGGGTCTCCTTTTGGAGAAGACCCATGGTCTCCTGAGGATACTGACAGGCTGTTGGCAAACATTTTTGAAGTACTGTGTATTACACCTCCTGTCCCGGCTAAAAGCAGGGTGAGCTTTTTCACACTGTTAAACAACGCTCGTAGTTCCCTGAGCAGATCCACTTCAATAATTTGGTGCTCAAGGAGTGGGAACGTCCTAGCAGGTTGCCCGCGGTGCCTAAGAGTTGGGACAGGAGGTATCCATTTCCTGCTGATGTGGTTAAGAGCTGGTCGTGTCCCCCCCCCAAGGTGGATGCTTCCGTGCTTGGGTTGTCCAATACCTCGGTCATGCATTCCCCTGACACCTTTACTCTGAGGGATGGTGAGGACCGGCGTGTTGATCAGCTGGCATGTCACACATTTGCTTGTGCAGGGACTGCGCTGCGCCCTGTGTGCGCTTCTGCCATCACGGCTCTTGCTATTAAAGGGCTACTTAAGTGCCTTCTGGATAATGCCTCGGATGCCAATAGGGGGGAGGAGTATAGATCCCTCCTGCTTTGCTCTGAATTTGTGACATTTATTCTTTCTGCTATGGATGACGTGGTCAGGATGTGTGGTAAGTCTTCTGCCCTTTTGGTGGCTATACGCCTCTCTGTTTGGCTGCGTCAGTGGGCGGCTGATAATGCTGCTAAGAAGGCTCTCACTGGCTTCCCCTTTACTGGGCTACTGGGATCTGTTTGCTAAGGATGGTAGGCTGCCTCAACGCAGGAGGCAGCCGCGGCCATTTCGGGGGGCTGGTTCATCCCTCCCCTCCTTCCGTGCTTCCAGGTCCGGTCGGAGTGCACCATTTGCGGGGGCACGTAGAGACCCTTGGGGCCGGGGTAGAGGCCGTGGTCGACCTGGTCTCTCATGGGGTCCCAAGTCCAAATCTTCCCCCAAGCCCCCTCAGGCATAAGGAGGTGCCCTCACCCATCCGGGTGGGGGGGGCGGTTTCGGCTCTTTGATCACGTTTGGAGACTGCGCGTCTCAGACCGGTGGATTCAGGAGGTGGTGTCCTCCGGGTACAAGATAGAGTTTGCAGCCTGGCCGCCCCCAAGATACATCAGATCCCGGATGGTTCAATATCCCTTGTCAGCTCAGGGCTTGCGGCTTGCGGTCCAATGCCTTTTGGATTTGGGGGTCATTTGCCTGGTGCCCTTCCAATCTATTCCAATCTGTTCACTGTTCCCAAAAAGGATGGGTCCCTGATGCCTATCCTGGATTTGAAGCGCCTCAACAACTTTGTCAGGTTCCAGCATTTTCGCATAGAGACTCTGCGCTCGGCGGTCAGTGCCTTGCGCCCGGGCGATTTCATGACTTCTGTGGACATCAAAGATGCTTACCTTCATGTTCCTATCTTTCCAGGTCATCAGGGATTTCTCAGGTTCGTTCTGGAGGATCAGCACTACCAATTTGTGGCCCTGCCGTTCGGTCTTACCTCGGCTCCTCAGGTCTTCACCAAGGTGCTGGCGGGGGTGATGGCTCTGTTAAGATCTCAGGGCATTCGCATCCTTCCTTATCTGGACAACATTCTGATTGCGTCTCAGTCCTTCCATCAAGCCGAGCTGGATACCCAGATGGTGGTCTCCACACTCGAGTCCTTCGGTTGGGTGATCAACTATCCCAAGTCTTCTGTCTCCGTCCTTGGTGAGGTCTTTTCTGGGCGTGACTCTGGATACATCTCAGGTCAAGGTTTTTCGGCCTCAGCAGAAGGTGGAGAGCCTGAAAACGCAGTCAAGGTCTCTACTTTCTTGCCCTCACCCCTCTATTCGGCAGGGGATGCAGCTGGTGGGCCTGATGGTGTCATGCTTCGAGGCGGTTCTTATGCTCAGTTTCACATGAGGCCTCTTCAGTTGCACCTCTTGTCAGTTTGGGATCGGGACCCTGTGTCCCTGGATCAGAAATTTGTTCTGTCCCCTCTGGTCAGTCAGTCCCTCTCGTGGTGGCTGGACTCAAGTAATCTCCTAGTGGGCAGGATCTTTCTGCCCCCGTGCTGGGAGACTGTCACCACAGATGCCAGTCTGACAGGTTGGGGGGGCTTTTGGAAGTCTCTGAAGTTCCAGGGTCAGTGGGGCCCTCAGCAGGCCCATGCTCCCATCAACATTCTGGAACTGCGGGCGATAAGGTTGGTTCTTTTCCAGTTGACTCCGCACCTTCGAGGTCGGGCCGTTCAGACCTGCTCGGACAACCAGATGGCGGTTGCTTACATCAATCATCAGGGAGGGGACTCGGAGCAAGCGAGCCCTTAAGGAAGTGTCCCTGATACTGTCCTGGGCGGAGGAGAATGTTCCCTGCATATCGGCAGTTTACATCCCAGGAGTGGAGAACCTGGAGGCAGACTCTTTGAGCAGGGGGATGTCTCAGCTGGGGGAGTGGTCCCTCAGCGAAAGGGTGTTTCTCTGTGCCACCGCTGGGGTCTGCCGGATGTGGACCTGTTTGCTTCACGTCACAATCACAAACTTCCATTCTTTGTCTCTCTGTCACAGGATTCTCTGGCCTTTGCCACGGATGCGCTAGCAATGCCTTGGAAGGGGTTTTGGCTCCTCTATATGTTCCCCCCGTTTCCTCTGTTGGGCAGGGTGCTGCGCAAGGTAGCCCAGGAAGGGGTACGAACCATTCTGGTTGCCCCCTGTTGGCCAAGAAGGGTGTGGTTCGCAGACGTCGTGCAGTTGGCAGTAGATCAGTACGTCCTGCCCAAGGATCCAGATCTGCTCACTCAGGGGCAGCTGTGCCATCCCAATTTACAAACGCTGGCTTTGACGGCTTGGCTGCTGAAACCTCCATCTTGATGGAAAAGGGGTTGCCTGCTTCTGTTGTTGATACCATGATTAGGGCTAGGAAGAAGTCCTCGTCCTTTATCTACTACAGGCTCTGGCATGCTTACATTGCCTGGTGTGAGTCTAAATCTCTTACCTGTCGGGTGTTTTCTGCGGGGCTGTGGAGTCGGTAGATAAATGTTCCGACTCCGACTCCTCGGTTTTTTGTACTTCCGACTCCGACTCCTCTGTATTAATATGTGAATGTATTTTATACATTCCTTGAAGGAAAGCAAGGCAACATACATGTCATTACTTCTAGCAGAGAGAGGTATGGGCAGAAGCTGCTTTCTCCTTTTTGTGTGCTGATCTTCTGCTGAAGATAGGGCAGTGGGAGGATCCAGAAAGGGGCCTTTATTATCAAACATGATTTCCCTAGTAGAATCCCATAGTCATGTTTAAAGTTTAAGCTAACAATCGAAGTTTACAAGTTTTTATAGCCTTTTGCTGAATGACAGCAGTTTTTCCAATGGTACAGCTTCAGTCTTGAACTATTGATCCTCCATTCCCTTAACTTATACAAGTGTCTCTAGTCCTGCAAAAAACATATTTACTTAATCCCTTATCAGTGAGAGGCTCGGTTACCCATGGGTTCCCTGTAACAGCAGAACACAACACTATGCAAAGTATAATTATTGCCGCTTCTAATTGTGCGTTGCGTGCCATATAGTGAAGCACATGAAAAGCACGCTTCTTCACAGTCACTTAACATGTTCGTTTTGCGGTTGCGTGAGGTACTGCATGAATTGGTCTTTATTCTTACAATAGAGAAGTCATTAATTATAACTTTTTGTGAATTGGGACATTTAAACTTGCTAAATCAAAATTTAGTAGGATTCGGAGTCGGAGTCGGTGTATTGTTTGCCGACTCTGACTCCAGGTACCCAAAATTTCCTCCGACTCCTCGACTCCGACTCCACAGCCCTGGTTTTCTGTTCCCAGGATTCTGGAATTCTTGCAACATGGTTTGGATTTGAGCCTTCAACTTCGTACCCTCAAATGTCATTTTTCAGCTCTGGCAATTTTTTTCCAAAGATCTTTTGCCAGTCACCGTTTGGTTAAAACTTTTTTCCAGGGGGTTTCTCATGTGCGTCCGCCACGTAAACCTATGTTACCAGTTTGGGATTTGAATCTGGTGTTATATGCTCTGCAGGGTCGTCCTTTTGAGCCTCTCCGTGAGGCCGCTTTGTCCATTTCGACTCTTAAGGTAGCCTTTTTGGTGGCTATCACTTCTGTCAGGTGTGTTTCTGAGTTGGCGGTGCTTTCCATCAAGCCTCCTTATTTTGAGCGACACCAGGACAAGGTGGTGTTTCGGTTTAAGCCAGATTTCTTGCCTAAGGTTGTGTCTGCTTTTCATCTCAATCAGGACATTGTCTTGCCTTCATTGTGTCCTAATCTTGCTAATTCCAAGGAGCGGACTCTGCATTCCCTGTGGTCAGGGTTCTAAAGTTTTACTTGGTAGCTACTGAATCATTCAGGAGTTGATTCGTCAGGCGGTGGTGCAAGCCTATTCTGCTTGAACCTCCCTTCTGTCTTACTGCTCATTCCACTCGTGCTATTGGTGCCTCTTGGGCCTTTCAGCACCAGGCTTCTGTTGAACTTTGTAAGGCCGCAACTTGGTCTTCTGTTCATACTTTTTTCAAAGTTTTACAAGGTTGATGTTAGGGCCTCAGCTGATGCTGCTTTTGGCCGCAAAGTTCTTCAGGCGGCAGTGGTTTAAACTGCCCACCGTTGTTCTTTGGGGATCCCACCCTACTTTACGGACACTGCTTTTGGGCGTCCCAAGCGTAAAGAATTTGGTGAAACAGGACGTCCTGTATACTTGGAAAAATACAATTCTGTGAGTACTCACCTGTAGAATTGATTTTGTAGTATACAGCACGTCCTGTTTCACCCCTCCCTTGTTTTCATTTTTCTTGGTTACCACTGTATGGTGATTTGTTCAGATGTTTGGTTGGGGTTTCCTTCATTATTATTCTCCCGGCTTCTTGTCTACTGCTTTGTAACACTGGGAATTTGTGGGAGGTTCCTGTCCTTTTATAGGGCCGGGAGACGCCACAAGCGTAAAGAATTTTGTGAAACAGGACGTGCTGTATACTACAAAATCAATTTTACAGGTGAGTACTCACAGAATTTTATTTTTTATTGTATTGGGGACTGAATACACCCCATGTCATAGCTGTTGTGCCATGACCCCCTGTTAACAGGAGTTTGGATCACAAAATTGTTGTACACTTTCGATGCCTACTTTCCATTTTAGTATACCAGTTCATATATAGATATAAGAGTACATTTATGGCAGCTTAACATCGATATTTGGGTCTTGTCAACAAGGAGAAGTCTATTATGTGTGTACTTTTTCTAATTTTGTTATTGAAATATATTAATTCAGGTTTACTCCTTCATTACTGGATGTTGGAGGGCTGCACAGCCACTGCATTTGGCAGCTGAATATTCTCATTAGTGGCTGCGCTAAAGGAGAAGTTATCCTCTTATTGTTACCTTATCTTGCTTCTTGGTAGACAGGGCCCCTGCAATAAGGGTCTTTACTATACTGATGTTATGTCTGTAGGAGGACAAAAATCACCAGCTCCTGTTACACAGCAGCGCTTTCATGTTGCGTTTCTGAGCCAGCTGTATCCAAACGCTGTTTGATTTTGATGGATGTCTACGTATTGGTATGTTTGTTAGCCATAGCCTTGCATCTATACTGGGGCTGAATTTATATCTCGAAAGCATTTAGGCATCACATACCTGCCAATGTGAATCCATAACTTTAGACCGTATCCCCCGTTCTCCTCAAGGCCCGCCAACAGGTCATGTTTTGTGGATCCCCATATAGCTGCCTTTATAGTGCCTGAGCACTAATTACTTCATCTGTGCACCTGTGTGGAGATCATGAACAAAACATGGCCTGTCGTGGGCTCAAGAGAGGTGAGTTTGCCCAGCGTTCTGGAGGGGGGTTCATACATCGGGGCACCTCCAACCGTGGTGACCCAGGGCGAGAGTCCAAAACCCCAGATCTCTGGGCACACTCGCCTCTCCTTGTGCCCGCAAGCTCACCTCTCCTTGAGCCCAGTGGAGCTATCATCAGAAAACACTTAGCTCACTTTAAGGTGTTCATCAACACATGAACATTGGTGCAACTGCTGGTCCTAGCCATTGATCATCGAACTGTTGCATGTGACATGACCTCAGCTGCTGGGGACAGTGGTGGTTGTGATTATTCAAAGAGTAAACAAGAGGGGCCAGAGTGGTTGTCCATGATCTGTTGTCAAGAGGACAATGCAAAGTAAAAAGAGTTTGCCCTGGCAAACATAAAACAAATGTACTCCCCCTGCAGCTTCTTTTCAGACTTTTCAAGCCTCATGGCATAAATGCCACCATGTATTACTTGCGCATTCTTCTACCATATACAAGCAGAACTAATTGACGAGGCCCATCCCTGCCTCCCCGTCAAAGTGACTGGTTCATGCTACAACTGAGGGGGTGTGCCAAACATTGCCTCAACATTCTCCCTCTGCACGAGTGGGCTAGGACACATGTGGATGCCATGAACCCTGATCAGGATCTGGCAAATATTCGGCATCCAGACTTCGGTGAGTCAGCTGTAAGGCGCGGGGGGGGGGGGGGGGGGAGCAAGTTCGTGTGGTTTTTATGTGTGCCCAGACAGACCCTTTAATACAATATCTAACCATAAAGATTTCATATGTTGGGTACCTCACAAGGAAAAGTGTTGGTGCCCTTATTCTAGCTGACCTTTGCGGGTTAAAGGGTCGCTCCACTGTTAGTAACACATTCTCAATCTTGCATGTTCATTTCCCCACATTTCATTCCCCCTTCTATAAAAGTAAGTGATGGTGTTATGCCATTTGTACTGTAAAATTACGCGTAGGTTGTTATACACACAATCTTAGCAGCTGTCTAATGTTCTCCGCAGTCCATTGTAAAACCTCTACATTTCTCAATTAGGTCATGTCTGATCACTGAAATATAAGTATGCAGATATTCGACATCAAAAATTTAATTACAAGTGCTCAGTCCTGGATTTCATTTATGGATCAGAACCTGGTATATTTTTCCCAAACCCACAATGGGCTCGATTCAGGGCCAGGTGAGAATTCTCACAACTTTTTTTAAGAGAGAAAATTGCCATTCACTTTCATTATCTACCTTGGGGCTGATTCAGAGCCAGGTGAAAATTTACACCCGGTAGACAATAAAAGTCAATAGCACTCCTAAAAAAAGGAGTGAAAATTCTCACCTGGCTCTGAATCAACATCAACATGGTGGTTATTAGGTCATTTTGCACCATTGGTAGTTCCAAATGTATCGTTTGAGGACCAAAATATTTTGAAATGGAAGCCAGAGGTGAGCAGCTAAGTTTGTGATGTTCAAAATCGGTAATAATTATTTTAACATGATCACTTAGCTTTTTTCTCAAATCTATGCAGATAATGAGATCAAACCCAGATCCTTAGCACCGTATGGCAAGAGCACTAAACTTAACCTAGGAGTTCGACCTTTTTAGATGACAATCTCCAGGGAAAGTCCTCCTACATTCTCTGACAGTTCAGAGGGTTTTCAGTTATTGAACAAACCTTGTACTTGTTTAACTGGCATGGTCGGTTTGCGGAATAGTGGTAATTGGAGGTATTTGTTGAGTGCGGCCTTGTTGCAGGAAACAATTGCTTTATACCTAAACAATGGATTTTGTTGTGATGGGAGAAAAGAACAAGGTGATTTCATGCATAGGAACCAATGTTTTTGATGTTCTAATTACAGTCCTAAGGTGCAGCAAGTTTTTAGTTTTTTATCAATGACTCTCGTCTTCCTTGTACAGACCTTAAAACTAGTTATTTATCCAATTAGAGAGCAGCTTTGGGTATAATTGTTACTGTTCCTGATGCATTTCCTATGCTGCAGAGCACAATAGAACAGGGGAACTGCTTCTCCCGCATAAGAGGAGACGAAATGTCATCTCTTAGCTTTTTATCCTCCATTCGGGGTCATGCTAAAGATCTGGTGAAGCAAGTTTACATCTGAGTGGGCTTTTTTACGGGAACACACACAAAACTATTCTCTAAAATGTTCCTGTTCTAGTATTTTCCCCCAAAAAATCACTGTGTGTGTGTGTGTGTGTGTGTGTCAAGTTATGAACACACCCAAAAAATTCTGTAAGAAATCGTTCTAACTTTTACCCAAAAATTACCTACCCCTGTGATGGGTAATTTTTCAGGTGCATCATTTTTCCAATGAGGTAAGGATATGGTTTTTAAATTTTGGAAACCACAGCTAGGGATGAGCGAACCGGTTCGGACGAACCGGAATTCGCTCCGAATTTCAGGGAAAATTCGATTCGGCACGAACCCGAATTTTTTTTGGTTCGTGCCGATCGAATTTTCCCTGAAATAAAAAGCAAACACTTGCATGGTCGGAGCGTGGAGGCCGGCGCCGCTCTCAGGCGCCCTCTGATGACGCGTCCTCTGATGACAGCTGAGAGCGGCGCCGGCCTCCACCCTCCGACCATGCAGGTAAGTGTTTGCTTTTTAAAAAAATGCCGGCATGGTGGGAGCGGGCAGGCCGGCTACGCTGTCAGTCTTGGGGAAATTCGGCGAATCGCCCGAATCGAACTTTCAAGAAGTTCGCTCATCTCTAACCACAGCACCCTATGAGCTATGCAGAACGATTTAGCAAATTCCTTAGCATGGCCCATAGGGTGCTGTTTTTTCCAAATAAAAACATGAACCACAAGATGTATTTAGACTTGACTGTCCTTTTAACTCTCTAAAGCAGCCAGTTAATAGCGTCCTGAGACTAACTTTCCAGACCAAAGTTTACAAACCCCATAATGGAAGAACATCACACGTTAGGTCAGCCCTAAGGGGCAGCATTAGGAGGTAATGGTCTTGTTATCCTGGATTCCGACTTCTAGTTTTCCAGGGCCATGAAATCAACACATAAAGATTATTAATTAGTCCATTACGTGATCTGAATTTTGAATTTGGTTTACAGGTCTTTTTTATTTTTTTTTTAATTATGCGCCATTTATTGCATTCAAAGCACTAGAGAAATACAGTGGTTATGTCTCTCTGGAAAAGTACAAACCAGCATTTCTACATTTATGAAGTGAATTCATAAAAATACAACAGGGTGTTTATTTCCGGCCTTTATTAGGCAGCGTACACAATCCGCAATGAATGTATACTGGAGCATTAGTATATGTAATACTTCAGCATATTCATAGTCGCCCAGAAATTGACACGGGACCTGCTGTGACCCCTCAAAACCACAGCCGATGTGGCCGGTGAAGAAGTTGCACTGGACGGGGTTCTGTGCCAGAAATAATTTAAAATATATAAATATATATATATAGATATATATCTATATATAAAATATGAAATGCTTTATAGCTTGTAAGATGTATAATATTGTAAAGTTTCATTCTGAACACGTACATGGTGCTTGCTACAAGCCGTAGCTCGCTGATGGTATTGTGCTCTGTCATCCTTTTATTGTAATATACATTTAAATTTTTATACCACCTTTGCTGTCGTGTCGTTATTTTCTGCTTAGATTGCCAGCGGTGAGAAAGCGTGATTGTGCGTGCCTGGAGGTCATGTGACCACATCTACGGTATGAGCGCTAGTGATGAGCCGCTGGCCAAGGGTTTATCCGATCAAGTGTGGTGGAGGCCCCAGATACAGTATTTTTTCTGATTGGTGGTTGTCTGGCACCCGCCTACTTACTGGAACATCAGATCAAGTCCCTTGTGCCCCCCTTGTGCGGGTGCGTGCTGCTCGGGAACTCCTGCTTTGCCATTCTGGGTGGGGGGTGGTGTAGTCACCCGGCTGGTTCCCTGCATTGAGCTGCCAGCGGCTGTGCTTGGTGGCTTATGTGCAGTGACAGCTCTGCACCCATCACTGTAGCGTTGCTGGCGGCGTCTTTGCTGATGTAGACTCTCCGTCCTGCCCTGTGGTGGCTTTGGCTGCAGGTTTGCAAAAACAAAAAAGACTTGCCCAGGTGCCCGTCATACTGAAAAGCCTCCCAGACCAGGCCATAACCCAAAGGTTGATGGAGTCCCAGGGGCTCTAGCCCCTTGCGCCCCTCTCATAATCCGGCCCTGTATCCGATACTAGAGTAACCCTTTTATTGTAATATACATTTAAATATTTATACCACCTTTGCTGTCCGCTTCGTTCTTTTCTGCTCAGAATGCCAGCGGTAAGAAAGCGTGATTGTGCGTGCACGGGGGTCATGTGACCACATCTACAGTAGTGCTAGTGATGAGCCACTGATCAAGGGTTTATCCGAAACTAGAGTAACCCTTTCATTACTAGCCCCAGGTATCGGCAAATGAGCGTCTGTACACAGGTGCTAAGAGCGACCGCTAATATACGCTGTGATCGGCTATCGGGCGCTGTAACAAAGCGTCTCATTCGCTGTGGTAACCTGGCCGGCATTGATGAATGTGTTGTATGTTGGGCGCTCTAACACCAGTACAGCATTGCAGGGAGCAAAAGGTAGCGCCGGCACAGTGCGACTGACTCTCAGCGATTCACGCGCTACTCAACAAAAAAAACACACTCACACAGCGTCGGCGCTATGGATCTGGTAGCTATAGCATAGAGCGCCAGACGCTGTGTGATTAGTCCTTTTTTGAACACATATCCACCTGTAACAAACACACGGAATGACATTGTTGTAACATTGCAACATTATTACTTTAATGCCAGACCTGTAATCACAATTCTGCATAAAAATATAAAAAAATCAAAAAAGTTTTCAAAAATGACTTTTTCTAGGCCAGGAGAGGTGACACAATTATTTGAGAGCAAAAAAAAAAACACCCTGTTTAAACAGAAGAAAAGGAATGTCCATTGAAATGCATGGCAGAGCGACAGGTAGCGACAGGTAATACCTGGCGCTCTGGAAGCTAGAGCTCCGGCGCTATACACTGAGCCACCTGTAATGATGAATCGGACGCTACATGTTAGATGTTAGAGTCGCTCACCAGAATCACCTTCATAAATGTGGTATTGCCTGCCGCTATGAGGCACTACCTGCCGCTATCCCTTGATGAATAAATCCATATGTCACTTCTTGTTGCCAAGCAGTTGTTAAGCTTTTTGTACTATACATGCTTAACTAAGATTTTTGTAGGAATTTCCAGAAACATTATATATTGTTTGGGCTTTAACATGAAATGTCAAGTTTGGTTTTTTTTACGCTGAGCCATCAATCCGCGTAATAATTGATGAGAAGGGTTTTTTTTTTTATCTACAAGTCTTGGAATTGAAATAAGGAATTTTAACCAGTAAGTATCTGGTAAGGACACACCCAGTAGGTGGCGGGCATGTGTTTAAAGATTTAATGTGCATGCACCGTGGGATATTTCCAAAATGTTTTATTTTCTGGAAAAATAAATCATCTGCTCTGTGCCTTATTGGTTTCTATTAGCTTGGGGCGTATCTGGGGTGAGAGGAGTCTGGCACATTGAAGCAGAGTGAAAGAATTATCTGAAATTGTGGACTTTAAGCGCTGTGCTTTTTATTTACTGTATATTCCCAATCACTCCACTCTTCGTTTCGCCTTGGTGGTAATGGTGAAAGGAACACAGAGAATAGTAATGTCCTTTCAGATTATCATGGCCAACCAGTAGATGAACAGCTGTTGAGCATCACGTGGTACAAGGAAAGAAAAGCCTGTAGGAGATGATCTGGATCAAGAAGATGCCCCCCCAACTGTTGGGCACCTTGAGGAAGTGACAGTCCGTCACGGAACGCGTGGGTGATTGATCGTCCCACTCAGCAGGAAGTTATTTCCCTTTTTCACTGAGGTGACTATTTCGTTATCAGTTCCGCATTTTTTGCACATTTATATTTAGCACTTTAATATTGCACATAGGCACTTTAGGATCACTTAGATCAGTAGTCCTCAAACTTCCTCCTCAAGGGCCGAGACAGGCCAGATTTTGCAGCTCTCCACGCTACTCCACAGGTGAATTAACTGGTGCTCAGACAGAGCTATAGCCCTAATTATTACATCTGTGCATCAGCATAGAGAGCTGCAAAACCTGGCCTGTCTCGGCCCTTGAGGAGGAAGTTTGAGGACTACTGACTTAGATGGATGCATCTATGTGAAGCTAAATTAATTGGTTAAGCACAGATGGCTAGGATCAATTGGGTTCCTCTTGCTGGGTTGGGCTGTGTATTGTTATGTCCTTTTTAAATGTTTGTGATGGTTAATGTATTGTATGTTTTTTAGTGAGATTTTCTGATGAATTAAATTACTGTTATTAATTAATGATGGTGTTGGCTTATTAGTTGAGTAGGAGTGGTGCCCTTTTTTAGTTTGGTGCCTGTTCTTGTGGTATACTGGGCCACAAGGTGTTTTGTTTAGTTTACTGTGTAGTTGGGACTCCTAAATTGGCACACTCCTAGGTATACATATTTGATTTAGATGGTGCTGAACTAGGTGCACTTTGTGCAGGTCTTACATGCCCCCCAACTGTTACTTGTGCCTGGATAAACAATGGCTAATTGTTTAAAAAGGCGAAACTTTTGACATTGGAGAAGTAACTTTTACGGTAGACGTGGACTACTGTATCCAACACTTTAAAGGCACTTTGTAGGACACCGCAACTAATCCACATGGGGAACATGAAAACCATTAAGCTTACTCCACGTCTTTAGTCTTGGCAGAAGGCAGTGTACTAGAGAAGACTGAACTCCCTACGGCTCCTCTTGTTCCAGAATCTTTTTTTAACAAAATTCTGTGAAACAATCATTTTGCACGTTTGTAAATGCCTTCCTAAGAAGGAGAGATTTTTTTTTTTTTTAGGCCGAGGACATGAGCAATTAGCAGAGCTCCCAGTGCAGCCATACTTCACCCCTTTGACTTCTCTCCGACGTCATTTGTAAAGGCCCTCAAACCACAAAGCAGATAGCATCAGCCTGTAACCGAAAGCCTGGGATGAAAGAAAGTTGGGAAATGTCGAGTGCAGCTTCTTTCTCGCTGGGTAATGAATATTGCATTTTAATGAATATGGATGTGTTCTGTTCCCGGCTTGTCTTGCCCTTAGCTGTTTTTGCCGTCTCCTCTGCTGTACTCCAGCGAATAGCGAAATGTAGCAATTGCCATTTTTGGCTGTGCGCGTCAAGGGTTTGGATCTGTGCAGTATTTTGGGAAGGACATGACCTGCTTTTCCAGTGTTATGTTCACGAGAGTGACTGCCGCATTGGAAATGGAAAGAGGTCAACGTCATCAAGATCCATTAAAATGAAAATGACTAAAAGAATCAATTATAGACTTATTAAATATGAACTTTGAGCAGAGCAAAAACTCTGGTTCCCGCATTCACATTGCGAGGCGGCACGCAGGTTAATGTTTTAAGTGGAACAAAAGTCTAAGTAGACTTTAAAAAAAAAAAAATAAGATAAAGATCTTGGCTTTACAAAGCTCTCTACTGTTTTCAATGGTCACGTGAAAGATGATGAAATCTAGAGCAGATTTGTAATTGATCAATGGCTAAAGACTAAAATATACTGTAAATGGAATGTTTAGAAACATAGGTCTCAATTCAATAAAGGCAGAAAAAAATTCTCATGGTAGTAAAAGATTCAATTCATGAGAAAAAAGCCTGAGAATGTCACTGTTACTGAATCATCAGATAAGAAAACAATGAAAGTCAATGGCACTTTATTACTCCTAAGAAAAGTAGAGAACTTGTCACGAACCGGGTGGAGCGGACTCGGGTGTGGATCCGCTTCAACTGTGGGACCGATGGCGGGTACCGTGTCAGGGGAGCGGAGTCTAAGAGGCCACCGGTATTCACCAGAGCCCACCGCAAGGCAGGTTGGTCTTGTGCGGCGAGTGACCCCCAGGTCGCTACCCCCCAACAGCGGCCCAGTCCCACAGTCAGCCGAGGTTCAGCAAGGTACACAAGTGGCAGGCAAAAGGCGTAGTAAGTACAGGCAGAGGTCAGGGCTGGCAGCACAGGTTTGCAGTAAAGGTGAGTAGCCGAGGTCGGGGCAGGCAGCAAAGGTTCCGAGTCGGGGACAGGCAGAGGTCGGTACACGGGTGAGCAATCCAAGAATGTCTGACTTTCAACAAGCATGGAGAGACCAAGATCCGGCACTGAAGGAAGGAAGTGCCTCTTTAAATAGGAGAAGTGGATGCAGGATTGGATGACCGGGCACCAATCAGTGCTGTACAGGCCCTTTAAATCTCAGGAATCTAGTGCGCTCGCCCTCTAGTGGACGGAGACGTGCGCGCACCTGAGCATGTGAGAAGGAAGCATTGGGGGAAGGGAGACAGCTGGATGCAGCCATGAGGGAAGTGCTGCAAAATGGATGACGGCTAGATGCAGCCATGGAGGTAAGTGAAGTGCTGCTAGATGGGCGTGCAGCGCTCGCCCTAACAGAACTGTTTACTCCTTTCTACACTGTAGTAAAAGCTGCCATTGACTTTCATTGTATTTTTATCCGATGATTCAGTAACAGTGACATTCTCAGGCTTTTTTCTCATGAATTGAATTTTTTACAACCATGAGAATTTTTTTCTACCTTTATTGAATCAAGGCCATAGAGTTTAATAATTACATTATTAACAGAACTGGTTCCCGAAAGTTTCATGCAAAATTAAAGCTTGACTAGTGTTACCAAATCATTTGTTCGAAGAAACACCCGCACACTTGTATCCCAGCACCACACACTATATATGGTTACTTACAAGCTCAGCACATTTAAAGCGGACTTTCAAAGTCATCCTACCTGCATCTACTGCATGTCATGAGCCTATAAACATCCAAGATGGCGGCTCATGGAGCATCAGGCAGCCTGCAAACAGGAAGTGTCTCTCTGCATTCCGGGATTGCTGTCCTTTCCCTGACGCCAGCTCTGCTCTGTCTGAGCAAAGCACAGCTATAACCCCCCCTGTACATTTGACCCCGTCTCCTCTCCTCAGTATGTGATGCTTCTGAGGCAAGATGGCGGCGCCCATATCCTAGAGTCCTGAACAGAGTTAAGGCCCGGCAGGGGAAAAAATAAAAAGTAAATGGCTAAAAACTTAAAATATATCAGTTTGCTGGGAATAGTTTTTTAAAGGTTGGGGCTTTTCATTAAATGCTGAAGGTCCGGTTTAATTTAAAGTGGACCAACACCCAGGATTTTGACTATCCTGGGTTTTGGTCCACTTCGGTGGAGCACCCCAATGGGGGTGCCCCACTATGTGAGACCCCCAGAAAGCCCCAAAAACTCACCTCTCCCACGTGACCGCTGCAGCCAATCCCCGCCGGCGGACAAGCGGGAGGCAGCGACGGACAAGAGAGCGCGCCCGCTGCCGCCTCCCGCCCGTCACTCTTACAGGGTGCACGCCAGCGCGGGTACGCGTCCTGCTAGAGGGACGCGTGGGGGGCGGCGGCGGGCGCTGCTGGATCGAGGAGCAGGTAGGGATTTAGGGGTTTCTGGGGGGTTTCACACATCGATCGGGGTGCCCCGCAGTCAGGGAGCTGATCGGTCCGGGAATCTTATAGATTCCCGGGCCGATCATGGGAGGGTGTTGGTCCACTTTAAAGACAATATTCAGGCAAAACATTAAAAAAACCTATACTCACCTTTTCTCCCACACAGCCCATCACTCCTAAGCTGAAGCTGCGGCTCTCACCAGCTCCCTTGCTGGTCGAGCGCCTGGTCGAGCGTGTGTCGCTCTCCAACATGGAGACGCCCCCTGACCTCATCACTGTGACCTGGTTCACCCCCTTCCATTCAATGCAACGGGAAGGGGCATGTTAGGTCTGCACACGTCCCTTTCCATTGCTGTGAACGGGAGGGGACGTGCCAGCTCGCAGTGACTGATGGCGGGAGACGTCACTGCATCAGCAAAAAAGGAGAAATGTCTGACCAACCGGGCAGCAAGGGAGCTGGATCAAATGATCAAGTGAGAGCTGCAGCTTGGGAGAGATGGGCTGCGTGGGTAAAAAGTTGAGTGTAGCTTTTTTTTTATCTTTTACCTGAAATTAGACTTTAATACACACTGCATATCTTTACAGACCAACACATCGAACCACTATTTTAGCACAGCAGGATGAATCCTGAGGCCCATGGGCGAAACGCGTCAGGCAACCCACATATCTTCAAATGGTGAAAACTAACCATTAGATTAATCTGCTCTCAGTTATGTAACTGAAAACCTACTCTCAATACCTTTGTTTTGACTCCTGTAAATCCTAGCAAGTGGTTTATTTTAGTTTATATACCTTGTTTTGATTTTTCGTTATCTTTGACTACAAGTTCTATTAAAACCGTTTACATACTAATGTTACTTGGTATGAAAGATTACATTTTCAGACCTTTTATGACCCAGACAGCGAGGGCAATTTTTTAACCCCAAATTGCTTCTAGTACCTACACACATGTACAATTTAAACTATTACACTGGGCCGGTGGAACTCCAGTCATTGTCTAGTTAAACCCTTTTGGTCGGTAATGATCGACACCATACATGTAAGCAGGGCCGGATTAAGTATGGTGGAGGCCACAGATACAGTATTTTTTTTCCTTTAAAATAATAGTCCAGCCAAGTAACTGATTGGTGGTTGTCTGGCACCCGCCTACTTACTGGAACATCAGATGGAGTCCCTTGTGCCCCCCTTGTGCGGGTGTGTGCTGCTCGGGAACTCCTGCTTTGCCATTCTGGGTGGGGGGTAGTGTAGTCACCCGGCTGGTCCAGCAGAAAACAGTTCCCTGCATTGAGCTGCCAGCGGCTGTGCTTGGTGGCTTATGTGCAGTGACAGCTCTGCACCAATCACTGTAGCGTTACTGATGTGACTTTGCTGCTCTAGACTCTGCGTCCTGCCCTGTGGTGGCTTTGGCTGCAGGTTTGCAAAACCGGGCTTGTCCAGGCGCGCCCCCACTGCCGCTAATAGCTTTGTTACCACATAGCCCATCAGACCAAAGACTAAAAAGATTCCTGGACCAGACCATAACCCAAAGGTTGGTGGTGGCCCCCTTTGCAGGGCAAGTGGTGGAGGCCCTGGGGCATGTGCCCCTTGCACCCCCTCATAATTTGGCCCTGCACTGAAGCACTCCTTACCACATACAAGCAGGGCACAGACAATCCACACCTAACACTGGAAGAGTCCGATCAACTCTCCTGTCAAGCAGCTTGCAATGGTCGGCTGGCTCACATATGCACCAAGCGGCAGGTTAGTGAATCATTCACCTGTTTACAGTTAGAGCCACTTCTACAATCATTCAATAGGTTAGGTCTGTGGGTTAGCAGAAACTCCGGAAATTAGGTTCCTTTTTAAAGCTTCAAGATAATCAGAAATAGGAATATCTAAATTGCCGATCAAGATAGTTTTGTGATTTAGATGTAAAGAAGAAATTTAAAAAAAACAACAAAAAAGAACAAAAAGAGGGAAACATACAATTGGCAAAAGAACATCAACAATAATAATAAGAAAATAACTAAATAAATAATATTAGTTTTACAGGTGTGGGGCAGGTTAGATATTTTATTTTATTTTTATTCATAGTATTTTGATGTCACATATAGTATCCTGTTATTTTATAACTTGTAATATAAAATATCTACACCAGGGCCGGCTCCAGGTTTATGTAGGTCCTTGGGCGGCATGGTCTCATGGGGCCCCTTTGTGGTGAACAGTCGCGTCTCACCACTGAGGGACGTCCCAAATCTGGATGCCCCCTAAGGATCAGGCTGTTTGGACCAAAACTCTAGTTTTGTTCCACTTTGAAGTGCACTAAACCCCTTTAAACCTGACCTTGGAGTCTAAACGAATCTAGATTGTCCTGATTTTGGATGTGACCTCCCCCCCCCCCCCCCCCGTTCATTACTTTCCTCGTACTGGTGGATGCACGGTGTCGCCAGTTTGAGTTAGAAGCCAAACCAGGGGGGTTCTTTCACAAATAGGGGCATCCCAAATTGAGATGCCCCTGTAAAGTGGACCAAACTCCAGGGGTGGATTTGTTGCATAGTGGGTATGCCAGCGATCCCAGGGGGTGTCACACAGTAGAGTATCACAGATTGGGATTCTCCAGGGATAGGAAATCAGCTGGGGTGGGTAACTTAAAAGCAGAACAAAACCCAGCACTTTCTCCTGTTGAATCTAAATCGATTGATACCCTGTTGTGTGGAAACCTGCCATTGGAGGAGATGTGGGCGCCAGCTGTGGCAGTGCCCTCCCAATCTGCCGCCGGTCAAGCGCCATCGCACACCCCAAAGGCCGGCCCTGTCAGTGCCCCCACCCCCCCAGAGGCCCTGATCTACACATATGTGCAGGGATTTTTATATAGAACAAAATATTTTTTATTTCAATTGATCATAAAGTGAGAAAAGCTTTCCCCAACTCTCAAACCTCCCGAAATATCAGAAATAATTAGTATAACCCTCATAGTGTGTTTGGCCAATCTGTCCCTTAGCAGGCAGCCTATAAGGAGAAAGCATTCGATTACTTGGTGATTACTCTGGTGAAGGGCAATGCGAGCGCCAAGTCATAAGTCAGATAGGGGTCCAGATGGCAGGGAGACGGCGGGAGGCCAATGCTCAATGGGAAGTGTAATGAGGTCTTGGAAAATCACATTTTAATCTCTGCAGAGAACACAGCAGCAGAAGAAGGGAAAGACTTACACTTACATAACCGCTATCAAATAACTTCATGCTAAAGCTGAGCTAGCACAAAGTGTGCCGCATTTATGGTCCATTTCCTAGGACACGTCGGGTGTCTCGGAGACAGAAGGAAACTTACTGCCAGATAAAAGTGAGCTGGTATTACACTCCACTAAATAAAAGTTATAAAGCATATTATCAGAGCCCCAACTAAAACAAGTAAATATATGTATTCCGCACCACACAATCAATAAATAAATAAAAAAAACAATCTCCTGCTGTTGTGAATTTTAGAAACAAGATGGCGGCTCATGCATTTGCAGGCTACCTGCAAACAGGAAGTGCTGCTGGGCTTCCTGTCACTGTGCATTGTCAGTTATGTCAGTTGAATCCAGGCAGCAGCATGGCTGAGATGCTGGGAGAGGGAGCTCCAAAGTGGCCGCTATGATTATCTATGATTAAGGACCATTCGTGTCCGAAACGTGTCAGAGGACTGAACTTTAGCGTTGGCCTGGGTCTGGTAAGAATGTTTTTATGGCTTCAGCATAACATTTACTCAATGGAGATGTTTTTAATATTTACTTAAAGGAGCACTATCGCGAAAAAATGGCCCAACGATAAAAATCTATATAAATATGCTGGATGACGGGAGGACAGATTACTTATACATCTGACATCAAGAAATATTCAGCCAGGCTTGTTTCTTTTATTTTTATGGAAGGAAAAGGACAGCCGGGGTGATGGGCTCTGTCACCCCTCATAGACTAAACCTGTCACCCCTGGATTTTGTTCCTACCATGTGAGAATAACCCACAAGCTTGGCGGGAGTTTTATTCAGTTTGGGTGTATAAGTGGCTCGTCCTCTCATTAACCAATGTGTTTATATGGATTTTTAACATTACAGAATTTCGCGATAGTGCTCCTTTAATAAAACATTGGACTTTTAAGGAGTGCGGACCTCCACCTTTCATTTTCCCCAAAACGGACGCTACCGTTCTTTTCCTATGTGCCAGGCTGTTGGTTCGGTTTAAGCTGGGTTCTCTATGCGCCCTCTTCCTACCTGTCCCAGGGGCGGACTGACCATAGGGAGACTTGGGCAAATGCCCAGTTGGCGACACTGCTGTGGGGCAATCTGGATTGCTACCTTTACTAACACTCCCATCCAACCCCAGCCCCCCAATCCCCTTCCCCACTCTATCCCCTCACCCAAGCAACCCCAGCCCATGTCCTCACCCTAATGATATAGCCTTAGAGGCCGATTTATTAATAGCGCCAGGGAGCGACAGATGAGCGTCAGTAGCGTTATTTTCACAGCGCCCGCTAGTATTCGCTGTGCTTGGCCGTTGTTCGGTTGTTGACAGCGACTCAGTCGGTGTGCGGTAATGTGGAATACGGGGTTAGGAGTCGCTGTTTGACTGGTTCCGCGCTGTATGGGAGCGCATGACAGCGAATGGCCATAGCGAACGGCTCCCAGCATATTCATTAACAAATCACGCTCAAAAAATTCTCGCGCTGTGAAATGCATGTTTAAACCCCAGAGCGCTGGCGGCGATGGGTTAAAAGTAGTTTTTTAACCCCCAAACAACCATATTTTTAGAAAAAAAAGAAACAAGTTTTTATAAACATTTAGTAATATGAATACATTAATATCAGACCTGTAATATCAATTCTGCACAAATTTTATTTTTTTTTTTTTACCTTAAAAAAAATATCTAACATGGCAGAAGTGGTCACAGAATTTTTGACATTTAAAAAAAAAAAAATCATTAATATCAATTAATTATGAATATTTAAAGATTGCTCCATTGAAATGCATTGGAGAGCGCCAGGTAGCGAGAGGTCATACCTGTCGCTGATCAAGGTCGCTCGCTGGCGCTGTGGGGTGAGGCTGGAATAATGATGAATGCTTCGCTATCTGGCGCTCTGTCAGTCGCTAAGCAGGATCGACTTGATAAATGTGTGATTGCGGAGGGGAGCCGGCGTTCTCGTGGCGGTGACCGTCATTACCATTCGCTCACCATTCGCTACCTGGCGCTATCCCTTGTTAAATAAGGCCCATTGTCTATAGCACACTGGTTGACTGCTGGAAGCAGCAGAGATGCCACTGGCCGGTGATGGGCAGGACGGGTGCTGGTAAAATCCCGGGATGATTTTTGGCCCCAGTCTGCCATTGCACCCGTCATGTGACATTTAGATCCCATTTCTGAGCTTGCAGAATGAGCAGAGTGTGCGGTGCCTCCCCAGCATTATTTATGGGTCAGCAGCTTGTGTGCGAGTACAACTCCAGTCTCAGAAGCTCTGCAGTAAATTGTTGGGTGTGTAGCGTTACTTGCTGGGGCCACTGCCCCCTCCAGTGTCATAATAAGAGACATTGGTTTTGTGCTGCAGGGGCTAAAGAAGACTATGGGGTTTATTCATGAAGGGATAGCGCCAGGTAGCGCCTCGTAGCGGCAGGCAGCGGCTGGTGAACGCCGGGCGCTGTACGCAAAACCACATTTATGAAAGCGATTCTGGTGAGTGACTCTAACAGCGTCATGTAGCATCCAATTCGTCATCACAGATGGCTCAGCATATAGCACCAGATCTCTAGCTTCCAGAGCGCCAGGTATTACCTTTCACTACCTATCGCTCTCCCATACATTTCAGTGGACGTTCCTTTTCTTCTGTTTAAACAGGGTTTTTTTGGTTTTAATTTATTATTTTTCTCTCAAATAATTGTGTGACCTCTCCTGGCCTAGAAAGAGTCCATTTTGAAAACTTTTTTGATTTTTGATATTTTTATGCCGAATTGTCATTACAGGTCTGGCATTAAAGTGTTAATGTCACAGTGTTACAACACTGTCATTCCATGTGTTTTCGCTTTGTTACTGGTGGACATGTGTTCAAAAACAGACTTTAATCACACAGTGTCTGGCGCTCTATGCTACAGCAACCAGATCCAGAGCGCCGAAGCTGTGTGTGTGTCTGTTTTTTTTATAAATATGGTGTGAGTCGCTGAGAAACGGTCGCACTGAGCTGGCACTACCTTTCGCTCCCTGCAGCGCTGTACTGGTGTTAGAGCGCCCAACATACATCACATTCATCAATGCCGGCCAGGTTACTACAGCGACCGAGGGGCTCTGTTACAGCGCCCGATAGCCGATCACAGCACCTACTAGCGGTTGCTCTAAGCGCCTCTGTACCGACGCTCATCTGCTGATACCTGGCGCTAGTAATGAATCAGCCTGTAAGTCATGTATGTTGGCTTGTTCCTCTGTTTCCAGACACTAAAACCGAAAAACACAGGAGCAAGCCAATATATATATATATATATATATATATATATATATATATATATATATAACACAGAGCAGTAAGCAAGAAGCTGGTCATAGATTAATAGGCAAAATCCATATCCCGAGGCACATGCCCTTCACACTGCAATCCACCACCAACAATATGGACTCTTACCAGCTATGAAAAGGTAAAAAGGCTTCCAAACATCCCAAACGGCAACAAATAAAATCCAGATACGCTCCCTTTAAGGCGTGTTGGTAATGCAGTAAAAATCCAAATATAGGCAGAAGTACATATAAAGACAACAAAAGGGACCAAATCTAGTGTAATTCCACAATTGATTTAATTAAAAGATTTAATAGGTAATATAAAGAAATGCACTTACAAACAAGGTTGCAAAAAACAGCATTGAATATAATCCAGATCTCACCGTCCCCGGAATTCGATGGCCACAAGAGGACAAGATCTCAAAAAGTTGGGCACCCCTTTAAAAGTTTAAAACTTAAGCGCTCCAGCACGTTTCGTCGCCATTAGGCGACTTTAACAAGGCTGGTGGCGAAGATTAAATAACGGGAAATTGAAACCCGCCCCAGAATGCAAGGCGGCCATGTCACATGACCGCAGACTGGCGCTCACCTGATTAGGCCAAAGCTGGAGAGCAGAGCGGTACCAATAAGCAGGAAAATACGTGACCACAACTATCGCCCCAGAATGCGCGGCGGCGATGTCACATGACCGCAGACTGGTGCTCACCTGATTAAACCAGACCTGGAGCGCACAACGTCCCAATGAACAAAGAAGCATGTGACCGCCAATAATGAAGCACAGCGTCAGAGAGGAGAGGTCAACATAAATAACAATTCTGCCCCTACTTAGTTTTGAGTCACCACCTACATTTATAAAGGGGACCAAAGCCCTGCTAGAACAGCCCTAGAGTCTCCAAGACTCAGTTCCCTGGCCCCAGGGCATCAGGATTTGGGATTTCCCGCTGTATGGAACCCCTAGAATCACTGGAAATCTTACCCTGGACCCTTTCACATGGGGTATGTGCAAATCCAATGCTATCCTCTTCTATGTGGCTCTGTGCAGGCATGTGCATAGGCAGAGGTGGCTGCTGGCTGCACAGCCGGCTTATGCATTTTCCATGGCATTATATTGAAGGTAAGATTGCTAGCGATGTAACACAGCAGGCATCTGAAATCTGGATACCACGCTGTTAAAGTGGACCAACACCCAGGATTTTGACTATCCTGTTGGTCCACTTCCGCAAGGCACCCCGATCGTGGGTGCCCCGCTGTGTGAAACCCCCCAGAAAGCCCCGAAAACTCACCTGACCCTGCTACCACGTGACTCGCTCGTCCAATCGCCGCCGACGGACAAGGAGAGGCAGCAATGGACAAGCTGAGCGCGGGCCACCGCCGCCTCCCGCGCGTCCCTCTTACAGGGTGCGCGGGGGGCGGCGGCGGCCCGCGCATGCGCTGCTGGAACGAGGATCAGGTAGGATTTTCGGGGTTCTGGGGGGGGGTTCACACAGCAGGGCACCCCCGATCGGGGTGCCCCGCAGTCAGGGAGCTGATCGGTCCGGGAATCTTATAGATTCCCGGGCCGATCAGGGGAGGTTGTTGGTCCACTTTAAGCTTGTTCCACCAAAAATTAATATTATTCCTCCTTCAAGTGTACCTGAACATCCTCTACAGCTACCACCACCACAGCCCAACTGTATACTCATTTATTCTCCTTCTGGATCTCTGTGCACCCAGGGGAGTACATACCACAGAGGCAGGGGAGGCAGCTGCTGCCAGGCCCTTGGGAGAAGGGGGCCCCTGCAAGATGTCTCCTCCCACCTTGAAGTACCCATAACAAAAACACCAGAATGGTGATTCCCCACTATGCATTGTTGGTGCAATGGCTGCAGAGAGCGCCAGGGGCCAAAGCCGCAGGTTGTGCAGGGAGGAACTAAGATGGCAACACATTGTTTAACCTCGGTGCTCTGTGTATAGAGCATTTGGGGAAACAAGGTGCTGACATCTTAGAGGCTGATTCATCACTAACGCCTGGTATCGGCAGATGAGCGTCTGTATAGCGGAACTTAGAGCGACCGCTAGTAGACGCTGTATGTGGGTATCGGGCGCTGTAACAGAGTGCCTCAGTCGCTGTAGTAACCTGGCCGGCATTGATGAATGTGATGTGTGTTGGGCGTTCTAACACCAGTACAGCGCTGCAGGGAGTGAAAGGTAGCGCCAGCTCATTGCGACCGACTCTCAGCGACTTACACCATATTCAACAAAAAATCTGACTCACACAGCGTCCGCGCTCTGGATCTGGGCGCTATAGCATAGAGCACCAGACGCTGTGTGATTAAAGCCTGTTTTTGAACACATATCCACCAGTAACAAAGTCAAAAACACATGGAATGACATTGTTGTAACATTGTGACATTAACACTTTAGTGTCAGACCTGTAATGACAATTCTGCATAAAAAAACAAAAAAAATCAAAAAAAGTTTTCAAAAATGACTTTTTCTAGGCCAGGAGAGGTCACACAATTTTTTTGAAAGAAAAAAAAAACCCTATTTAAACAGAAGAAAAGGAACGTCCATTAAAATATATGGGAGAGCGACAGGTAATACCTGGCGCTCTGGAAGCTAGAGCACCAGTGCTATACGCTGAGCCGCCTACAATGATGAATCGGACGCTACATGGCGCTGTTAGAGTCGCTCACCAGATTCGCTTTCATAAATATGGTTTTGCGCACAGCGCCCGACATTCACCAGACGCTGCCTGCCGCTATCCTTTCATGAATAAACCCCTTTGTATCACCTGGTGGAACCTACAGTTCTGGCCCATAGCGCTCCCTACAGACAGTGCAGTAACACAGACAACACTTAGGCCCTTATTTATGAAGGAATAGCGACAGGTAGCGACTGGTGAGCGGCCGGTAATGACAGGCCCCGCCACGAGAACGCCGGCTCCCCACCACAATCACACATTTATCAAGCTAATCCTGCTTAGCGACTGAGATAGCGCCATATAGCCACTCATTCATCATTATTCCAGCCTCAGCCCACAGCGCCAGCGTCCGATCTTGAACAGCGACAGGTATGACCTCTCGCTACCTGGCGCTCTCCAATGCATTTCAATGGAACAATATTTAAATATTAATAATTGTTATTAATGTATTTTTTTTTTAATTTTTTTTTTTAATGTGAAAAATTCTGTGACCACTTCTGCCATTTTAGATAATTTTTTTAAGGGAAAAAAAAAAAATTGTGCAGAATTGATATTACAGGTCTGATATTATTGTATTCATATTACTAAATTCTTTAAAAAATCGCCTCCAGCGCTCTGGGGTTTAAACATGCATTTCACAGCGCTTGAATTTTTTGAGCGTGATTTTTTGATGAATATGGTGGGAGCCAGTCGCTCTGACCAGTCGCTATCATGCGCACCCATACATCGCGGAACCTGTCAAACAGCGACTCGTCACCTTGTATTCAACATTACTGCAAACCGACTGAGTCGCTGTCAACAACCGAACAACGGCCAAGCACAGCGACTACTAGCGGGCGCTGTGAAAATACCGCTACAGTCGCTCAACTGTCGCTACATGTCGCTATTAATAAATCAGCCTCCCAGATCCTCGGGAAGAACCGGACCTCAATAGGCCCAGCTGTGGATGACCCAGGACTCACACTGCACTAACACTGCCTAAAACTCCAATCATATCACAGATCTAATTTGGGATACCCGTGTGTGTGTGATTATCCGAAATCTGGCCGCACCGCATTCACAGAGTCTACATTAATCAGCATATTAATACATGGACACTACTTTTCCCAGGGCTAGGTCCCCTTAGGATTTTTTAGGCTTAAGGCTGTAACCACACCTAGTTCATTTTTTTAGAAAATATAAACAATTTTATTGAGAAGATTAAAAACAATTGTTATATTGCGAATCCCCTCCCTTGTTTAAAACAAGATAGTGAAAGAATTCACTCAGGTTTATATTTGGTAGAGCCAGAACTGCCAAGTAATCTGTATATAAATATTCAATCAATGTCAACCCTATGAAAGAAACCATCAAACAAGGTAATTTAATGTCTCCTAATTTTGTCCTACCTTACACTATGCTATACAATTATATGCTAAGGTTAACATACTAATTTATTAATGATGGTAAATGTCTGTTTGTTACATATTTAGGGCATTGAGGAAGCCAAATCAGGCGAAACATGAGACATGTCTGCCCTTACATGAAATGATGGAACATTAATGTATACAAACGTTGATTCGGTATGGTAGAGCTGTAATTAAGTGCACAAATGTGAATGCTGTTATTGCAATATAACAATTGTTTTTAATCTTCTCAATAAAATTGTTTATATTTTCTAAAAAAATGAACTAGGTGTGGTTACAGCCTTAAGCCTAAAAAATCCTAAGGGGACCTAGCCCTGGGAAAAGTAGTGTCCATAATAAAGGGCTGGGCTGTGTACCAACCAACCCAAATATATTGCAGGGGTTTTCTGTGGTCGCAAACAAGGAACGTACATTTATTTGTAGTTTCTAAGAAGGTTGTGCATATTAATACATGGCAGACAATGCAGAATTAAATGAATGTCTGGCGCCTCCCTCTGGTCACACGTTATACACACATTGCACATCGCGGATGGAGTGGGGCAGGGAAGGCCAACACATCCACTATAAGATCTAGGAAAGGAAGATTAGGGGCAATCCCGGGAGTTTCACAACAGAATGCCCCTGAGGAGGGCTTTCACCAGTTCCTAGAGTTTTTTTACTCTAGGGCCAGGTCTTGTGGGTTTTGGTCTATTTTAATGCTGGGGGGGGGGCTTTTTTGGGGGCCCACAATGAGTTTTGCCATGGGGCCCTGTGAAATCTATGTACGCCTCTGCCTACACCTCAACCTGCATCAGCCATCTTTTTATAGGTATCACCACCATAGTGTATGCAGTGGCTTCTTTGTCCCCTAGTATATGGCGCATATGCTAAACTGCAGGCTAGGGTATGGTACGAGTATGTGATTGACCGTGAAAGGAAGGTAAACATTGGTCTGTTTTGTCTCCATCAGTAGGGCATCCTGATATGGGATGCCCCGTCGCACTTACCCCACCCGCTGGAGGAGAGAGAGCTGTAGCTTTCCTTTACCAAACAGGAAGTTCAGCTAAATGACTGCCCCATGTGTTCTCATGCCTTCAGCCTTCAAAGGAAATTAAACCAGACCAATGCCCTTACAAGAAACATTGCTCATATGCATCCCTCCCCAGGGGAAATTCAGATTGCTGCACAGAAAAATGACTCCTGTCGTGGTTGATTTTCCCCCCTCAGTGGTGTCCTATAGATCTGCCAGTGGACCGCAAAGATGAAGTACTGCTGTGTTTCCTGCCTCTTTGCATAGTGTCAGTTTAGTCCAGGCAGCAGCATGGCTGTGGGATACTGGGAAAGAAAGAACCCTCCCGGGAGCCAAAATCAGTAAGACGGTGTTTCAGCTTTGAGTGGATGCAGAAGCAAATGTAAGTGCTGACAGTAGGGTTGATTCAGAGCCTCCTCAAAACCGTGTCGTATTTGGCTCGTTCTGTGTATTTTACACTTTTTTTCCGTATGCGTAGGTGCGTACGCATGATTCAGAGGCTCCATCGGAAGCCTTCCGTTTACTGTTCGTAGCTGCGTACGCCAATGAGAATTTTCTGCCTCTCGTTGCGTCCTCGAGAGGACGAGGTTTACGTTTACGTTACTTAGTAAACCTCGCATACTACCGTTTTTCAGCGTTTTCCAGCGTAGCTTCCAACGAAGATTTTCCGTGTCCTGTTAGATTCAGCTACATATTTCTCTAAATATACGTCCAGACGAAACTCTCGGAAATCTGTTTGAAAGCTGCTATGTTTGCAGGCATGTACGCATGCGCGCAGCTATTTCACTTATTCATGTCCCCCGTCTCAACTATACTCTCACTCACTTCTCCTCCAATGCTTACCTGAACTCCCTTGTCACTGTATTTGTTCCTCTGTCCCACTCTTTTCATGCTTACCTTAATTTCCTTGAGTCTATATATATTTTGGAATTCCTTGTGGCTTTTATGGGATTTATGTGCATAAGTGTATTTGGAAACTAATTAATAAATGGTAGACATAATAAACATTGTAATGTTTTAAATTTTTTATTACATTTTTGTATTTTTTTTATTTTTTGGTATAGTCTAATTTTTTTATATTAGTTATTTAATGGGTTTTTTAATTAAGTATTTTTTGTATAAAACAATATAAAAAAAAAAGTTGCAATCTTTAGATAGATTTAGATTTAGGCCTATATTAAAATAATCAATGCAAAGCAACATTACTATAAATGTGGCAAAAAACAAACAAAAATAAAAATTTAATATTTAAAAAATAAGGATGTCTAGATAAACAAAAAATACCTGTATAGATGCTCTTCAGCGACCTGAAATCCGAAAGACAGACGCGTAGCTGGAAACGCTCATATTCCTCCATGTAGTCCGCCTCCATAACACTGCAACTCACAACACGACGGCGACACTTTCACCAGCAAAATGATCCCGTAAGTTGAACGTAAACACACTCGTTTTATTGGCCGTGTTCTAATCAACAATCAAAGCTCTGAGACATGCGTAAGCCCATATCAATAACGTAACTTTCCCGACATAACGGAATTTTTAAGATAAAGATGCGACCATCGAAAGTGCGTAAACGTATATACACATGAAAACAGTAACAATTACACTCCAGACAGAATCCACAAATTTTCCCACTCAGATTCCCCAATATGCTTTAGAGGGTGCCAAGAAAGAGGCACAATGTCCCACATCTGGTGGGAGTGCCCTGTGGTTCGTTCTACATGGGATAAAGCCTACAAATTGATATCTGACATCCTACACATATCCAGTATTTGCGATCCATGGGAGGCGCTCCTATCACTCAAATCTGGTACATACACAAAGCCGTGTGGCGATTGATACTCCATGTATTATCGGCAGTTAGGGGGACGATAGCTAGAAACTGGAAATCGCCCCAAATACCTTGGCAGGAGATCTGTAATAGGATGTCAGATATTATGTGCAATGAGAAAATCACTGCGATAATAAACGATTCATACGACAAATTCCTCAGTATCTGGAACCCATGGATAGAGTATATTGGGCTAAGCCCTCATCAAACAGACCCGTCCCTCCCTATCTAACCACTAGACTCTGGACTGGTCTGGTTTTAGTTCTCACTCTCTTATTAAAACATGATCCAGCATACCTGGGCTCCCACAATTCTCTTTATGCCCCCCCCCCCCTCTCCCCCCCTCCAACCCTCCTGAGATATACCCCGGACATCTACACCAGTCCAATGTCCGCTTATCATAGTTAGAAGTTTGCCCAAGGTCAGCCAGGGTGCTGAACACCCAAAAGTGAATATACAAATAGCTCTCAAAATAATTTTAATGAAAATTCATAATCTCAATTTATACTACCACAAAACGCATATCCCTTGGTTAGACACTGTCTGATTTTGCGAGCTACTTTTGCTGACACCAAAAGATACTGTGAGCATTTTGTTGACTTATCTTTACTGTTTATCTGCATTCCATTATGCATTCAACTATGTACACTTTTTGCATTACTACTTGTTCAGTACTCCTGTCTTTAAAAATATGCTGTACATCACGTGCAAACTTCAATAAAAATTTTGTAAAGAAAACAGTAACGAAAATTCAGAAAAAGCATGCAAAAACTCACAAAACTTACACAGACACATGCGAAAGTGCATGTGAAAGAGGCTTTGAATCAGCCCTAATGATTCAGTATCATGCATGCAGATGGGGAATTTAGAGAGTTTTCTTTTACCTGTGCAAGGCTGTTGGTTGGATTTAAGACAAACAGAAAAGGGATGTTATACTCATGGCAAAATCATTTCCATTAAGTTCCATTGAAGATGCAGTAGCCAGTTATATTTTGCTGGGGGTTGTCCAGGGGAGAAGTTCAAATGTTTACAACAGCAAGTGGCACGGCAGAAGTTGCACACATTTATATTTTTAAAGCTAAGGCTAGAAAACAACCTTCTGATGCAAACCCAGGAAACTTGCGCTGCCAGTTCTAAAACCCTCCACACTGAAGTGTTAGCTTCTAAACGATCTACCTTCTAAAGCAGAAGAGGTAAAGAAACTGTTACCAGGAGTGAAATGCTGACAAAACTAGGCTGAGATACCAAAACTCCCCAAGAACCCGAGAATACCCGTCTTCATTGTGACCCTGCAACCCCCAATCTCCACAGCCAGCTTCACCTATAGACAAGCCACCCGTTTGCCGGGACGCTATATAAGCCTCGCTTGACACGGTTGCCCCCAGGACTTGATGGCTCAAAGATTGTAGGTTCACGGGGAGTGAAGACAGATAAACCGAAGGTCAGACTGGGCGAAGTAGGTAAGTACTGGAAACAGTTTGGGTGCTTCGGACACAGGTAAGTACTGGAAGCAATTCAGGTGCTAAGGAGAAATCAAGTGAAGTCAGACGTCAAGCCAAGGGTCACATCGGGAGGTCAGAGAGCTGCGCGGTGCAAAGACAGAGACGTGGTCGAGATTCAAGCAAATAGTCAATAACGATAAATACAGGAAATCACAGGAGAAATTACAAAGCCAGCTAAACGCTATCACAGGCACTGACACACTGAAGTGGTAATCCCTTTATAGGACTGAACCTGACGGGTTGGACAGGGAGGCAGTGACTGTGATTGGTGCACTTCGGATCTGTGGAAGAAACCCCGGCCAGCAGCCTAAGGACACTGCGGGCACGGACTGAAGGTAAGTCATATATGACAAACGCTATCAGAGTCCTCAGCTGGGTAGACACACGGACAGCACCTTGCAAGTGAATAAATGGCCAAAAACCTCAAAAACAAAACCTTCAAGGATGATACCTGTCAAATCAAGCAGAAAAAAACCCTAAAAGTCTTTGGGGCATGGTGACAGATTGTCCTTTGGAAAGGCCTGGTGTGTGAAACCCCTGATTCACCCTATGCTCACCTCGATCCAACATCCCAAGGCGCATTCATCCTGCTATTGGAGGCATGGCCATCATTGCCACAACACCATGTCCACTCATCCCAGCCTGCGTGCACACACCTACAGCCATTCAAGTCTGCCTGGTGCGGTCAGCATGCAGACCAGGAATGCCACCGAATGCCCACGCAGCAGTTGTGGGATTATTAGATTGAGGTGAGTATAGGGCAAACCGGGGGGTCTCCAAAAAAAAGATGCCATTGAGAAGCAATGAATAAAAAAAAGCTCAATTGCTACTAACAAAAGATGCACATGTGGCAAGCCTTTAAAGTTGACCAACACCCGACGCTGATCGGCCCCGGAATCTATAAGATTCCCAGGCCAATCAGAATCGGGCCTGTGGGGCACCCCGATCGGGGGTGCCCCGCTGTGTGAAACCCCCCAGAAAGCCCCGAAATCCCTGCCTGCTCCTCGCATCCCTCTAGCAGGGCGCGCAGCTGTGTCGGCCATTTGTGAATGGCTGGCGCGGATGCGCTCCCTGCAAGAGTGATGCGTGGGAGGCAGTGGCGGGCACGCTCGCTTGTCCGTCGACGGGGATTGGCTGCAGCGGTCACGTGGGAGCGGGGACAGGTGAGTTTTTGGGGTTTTCTAGGGGGTTTCACACAGCGGGGCACCCCCGATCGGGGTGCCCCACCGAAGTGGACCAACACCCAGGATAGTCAAAATCCTGGGTGTTGGTCCACTTGAAATATACAGTCTTCACAGAGCTTACAGGAACCCTGTAGAGTAGAGAGATGGCTCTCCCTGTCTCTTTATTTCGAATTCCTGGTCGGGATTTCCTACAAGACATGAGCCATGAGCCATGCAACCAAACCTCAGGGCAGTTACTTCCTGCTATTTCCAGCGCAGCCACGTCCAGTGCGTTTTGTCCAATGCATAGTAGTGCAGGATAGGATAACCCACCCTAACATTCTAATTTGTAGCACATCATCCTGACACTTGGCTGAAAATGTTAAATAGGAAATCTATAAAACAGAGGAGACCCATGGCGGGACCTTGCTCTCACAAAAAAAGCAGTCAAAATATGTCATAACATTATAAATATAAAGTGTTTAAAATCTCTCCCTAACTTAAAGGACCTTCCATATTTAATATAAAACAGAATACGATTGATAAACTTGGTGCAAAGACCAACCACAAACAAAAAAGATTTTATGTGCCGTCAATAAAACATTTTTTTTTTAGTTTACCAGCTTTTATTGTAAGTTAGTCAGAAACAGATAAACAGTAGCAGGATATCAGAGAAAGTCAGCAGTAAAGCAAGTCAACTGAATCAATCATGTCATATTCTGACATAAAATAACAACTATTTGCTAACCATCATCTATCTATGATTGTCTTATTGAACGTTTTATACATAAACTGACCAGATCAAGAACGTGTTTGGTAGGACAACCTCGAGGCCCCCCTGTCCCTGGGAATGCCTAAATGTCCTCTGAGCATTGGCCTAATCACCAGCATCTTTTATGGACCAAATATTTCTAGAGCATGTGACCCATAATTAAGCCACTCTAAACCACACCCATCACCCACAAACTGGTGTAACTTGTCCCACTTTGAGGACCCCAATAAATGGTCAGTTTACTTATAAATGGTGATTCTACTGTAGAGATGTGTACACCTCATATTCCATACTGCATTATCTTTCTCCACTGGTCCATAATGCTCCAATAATTATAATATATATATAATTTTTTTGAATTTAGTTAAGGTTTTTCCAAGTAGTAACCCCATGGACCTCTATTTGCTGGGAACTTTCTATCATGCAGCCACAATATGCATAATCATGTGCTTCACTGGTTTGGCATATCCCGAAGGGGAAAGACATAGAAGTGCTATTCATGATGATAATTTAAAGTGGACCAAAACCCAGAATTTTGACTATCCTGGGTCTTGGTCCTTTCCCCCAGTGAAGCCCCCCAGATCGCCGATGCCAACTCACATCGTCCCGGTTTTACGGCCGCTCGTCCAATCAGCGTGCTTGGAGCTGCTGACATCACGCCATCTAAGTCTTCTTCTAAGGCCAGCAGCTCCAAGTGCGCTGGCGGTGTAACCCCCGCTTCCCTCTAACAGGGAGCGTGTCTGCTAGAGGGATATTGGGGATGCGGCTCCTGCATGCGCTGGGAAACAAGGTAAGTGTATGGGGCGACCTGGTGAGTTTCACATAGCGGAGCATCCCGATTTTGGATGCCCTGGGGGGTGAATCGATTGGCTTTATAGTTTCTATAGTCTTATAGATTCCGGGGTGATCAGTGTGGGTTTTGGTCCTCTTTAAATGTAATATCAAATTTTTCACAAATCAGTTCTCCACTTCTTTCCAGAATCTTACCACCCTATATGTTTAATGCTCCCCTCTTCCCCACATACCCTAAAACAGTCCAAATGGGTATTAGAAAACTGTCTCCGGGGTATAATACCATTGTATATACAGTTTATAGGCTTTTTCCCCCACACTCACTGCTCTGATCAGATTAAGGGACACCCAAATCCATCTCCGCGCCTCCATTTGTTTAGTTGGAGTTCGGTCAGGTGGGCAGTGTATAACTCCATATATCATGGATAGAATGACTTTCATTCTGGGGGTGTCCTTGCAGCAGTGCTCGAAGGGGGGGGGGGGGGGGGGGGTAAGGGAGACCTGGGGTTTCTCTTATGGTAAAGAAGCAAAAAGTTTTGTATTTGTAAATGCAATGTAACTTGCAGTAAGGAAAATGAATGGATTTTGTTACCTGTAAGCAATTTCGGGATAGATGTTAGACCCTGGTTCATCCACCATTGGAAGCCCCTTACATTCATTTCCGGGGGGAGGAACCTTGTTTTGCCTTTTATAGGCAGCAATGTAGCGATGCCTGATGATAGGTTGTGTAATTTCTTCCAGCTAAGCCATTGTCTCAGAGCTGTTCACTGTATCTTGTCGCCTATGTTGAAATATACAGGTGAGGTTTTTCCTCTCAGAGTAGGAATTTCAGGGAGATAGGGCTGATAGGCTGTGTCTCAAACTGTACCCAGGGGATGTTGTTAGGGTTCACTTGCCAAGATGCCAGCTAAGCTAAGTATGCAGCTATGTAATAATTAACGGGAGAATGAGTCCTCCGTCCATATACCCTCTATACATTACCTTCTTGCTCACCGGGGTTTTTGTTGCCCCATATAAATTTGTTGACTTGGTGATGGCAGATGCTAGCTAGTGGAACCATTATGGATGAGGTGTGGAAAAGGTAGAGAGGTCTTTGGAAGGGTCACCAATCAGACTACTGTAAGTTTCCCCAGCCATGAGATCCTATACTGTCCTCCATGATCTTAACGAGATACTTGAATTGCTTTGGGAAATTTGCCTCCAAGGTCAAATTAAATTATTTTTGGAGGACCACCCCCAAATAGGGCATAGCTTTATCTCTCTAGTTAATCTCAAAGTTGAGAACCAGTAGTCATATACTGTCGGGGGGAACACAGACTGCTAGGGATTCTGTTTTACATATATTTATGCGCAGTCCTGAAAGGTCGCCAAATTTTGATAAGAGTGAAAAGAGTTTAGGATGATTACGGTGAAAAGAGTTTATTCAGACATAAGCAATGGCTGGCTTAAAGTGGACCAACACCCAGGATTTTGACCATCCTGGGTTTTGGTCCACTTCGGCGGGGCACCCCGATCGGGGTGTGAAACCCCCCAGAAACCCCGAAAAACTCACCTCTCCCCGCTCCCACGTGACCGCTGCTGCCAATCCCCGCCGACGGACAAGCAGGAGGCAGCGACCGACAAGAGAGCTTGCACGCCGCCGCCTCCCGCGCGTCACTCTTACAGGGCGCGCGTCCGCGCCGACCATTCACAAACGGCCGGCGCGGGTGCGCGCCCTACTAGAGGGACGCGCGGGAGGCGGCGGGCGCTGCTGGATCGTGGATAAGGTAGGGATTTAGGGGTTCCCCGCAGTCAGGGGTCTGATCGGTCCGGGAATCTTATAGATTCCCGGGCTGATCACGGGTGGGTGTTGGTCCACTTAAAGCAATTCCCTAAAGGGCATATGCCACAAAGCTCAATAGTGACTGTTTGTGGTTCTTCCCCCTCGTCTCCCCCCCTCATCCTTTAGACTGTAATCTGCAACGGCCGGGCTCTCTCACCTATTCACCTAGAATATTCATTGTAAACTCTGTAATACTACATTTGTAATAGTGTATGTACTCTGTCTGTAATAACTACTTTACAGAAGATGTTGGCAGTATTTAAAGAAATAATAAAAAAAAAAAAAAATAAATAATAATAATAACAGGGAGAGAGATTAATGGTCTTGATATATACAGGATCATAGGAGCAGGAGTCTGCATAGAGGCTCATCTTGAACTCCCCCGTTTCCTATGTATCTGACAATATCAGGGTCTCTAGTAAAAGCCTTCGCCAAGGATTCAATAGCAAGTGCAAATATTAAAGGGGAAAGGGTCACCCCTGCCGAGTCCCTCTTTGTATGTGTACTGGGGAGAGCTGTCCTAAGTGCCTCATTTTTGCCGAGGGCAAAGGGTAGGTACCAGCCGTCGCATCTAGAAAAACCCCTGTAAATCCATACTGCTCCAGGACTCGATATCTATATCAAGACTAGGAAGGATAACTTCTTAATTGTTTAAATAAGTGATTTGTATGATATTGAGTGCTAGTCTAATGTTGTCTGCCCCCTGTCTCCCCCACTTTCAGGGGGGTCTCTTAATTTGTGGACAAATGAGACTAATGTGTGCGCTAAAATCTTTGTAAAGATTTTGTGATCTTGGTTTAGAACTGAGATTGGTCTGTAATTTTAGTGTGCTGTCACTGTGTGCAGGGCTGTATTTACCATTAGGCAAACCTAGGCCTGTGCCTAGGGTGGCCACCTGCAGGGGGGGCGCTGACATTACTGCTGTAGTGTAATTCTCATTCTCTTTCTTTGTTTCTGTCATGCATTCATTCTCTTTCTTTGTTTCTGTCATGCGTTCATTCTCTTTCTTTGTTTCTGTCATGCGTTCATTCTCTTTCTTTGTTTCTGTCATGCATTCATTCTCTTTCTTTGTTTCTGTCATGCATTCATTCTCTTTCTTTGTTTCTGTCATGCGTTCATTCTCTTTCTTTGTTTCTGTCATGCGTTCATTCTCTTTCTTTGTTTCTGTCATGCGTTCATTCTCTTTCTTTGTTTCTGTCATTCATTTTGTGCTTTCGTTCTTTGCATTTATTTTTTATTTCGTTTATTTCTTTATTTTTTTGGGTGATTCCTTCTCTCTTTTCTGCTTACGTTTTGTTCTGTCATTCCTTCTATTCTTATGTTCCTTATTTCTTTTTCTTTCTGCCGTTCATTCCTCCTATAATTTGTTATCCCTTCTATAATTTTTTTCTTTTTATTCTTTAGCAGTATTCACCATACATGCAACTTTATCACCTTGTATGGAGCCATACCACACTGTAAGGGGCCCACTGATAATTTATCGCCCAGGGGCCCGCATACACCTGGAGCTGGCCCTGGTCAACGTTACTTAACAAAAGGGGGCACCAGCACTTGAATTGCCTAGGGCAGCATGAATACCAAATACAGCCCTGACTGTGTGGCTAAAGTATCATAGAGATATGGGCTGTCAAAAAATCAGAAGGGGCTGTGTCTTCAAGTAGAAAGCTATTATACATGCCTATTAAGTGAGGGGCCAATGAACTGTTTATAATATAAAGTAGTCAGTCCATCTGGTCCTGGGGAATTTAAATTATGAAACAGTTTAACTGTAGTTTTAATTTCTTCTATTGTAATATCTGCATTAAAATTGTCTAAATCATCATCAGGCACTTCAGTTAGATCTAGTGTAGACAGTGTAGATAGCCAGTTCGCTATGTCAGCTGCCAGGGTAGGGGTAGAGATTTATAGAGGGCATCAATATATTCATGGAAAGTTTCACGAATTTCCGTGGATTGGTAGTCAGGTGACCCTCTTCAGTTTGTGGCCAGATTTCATATATTCATTAAAAAATCACGCTCAAAAAATTCTCGCGCTGTGAAATGCATGTTTAAACCCCAGAGCGCTGGCGGCGATGTGTTAAAAGTAGTTTTTTAACCCTCAAACCACAAAAAATTATTTTAAATAATTTAGTAATATGAATACATTAATATCAGACCTGTAATATCAATTCTGTACAATTTTTTTTTTTTTTATTTTTTTTTCCCTTAAAACAATTATCTAAAATGGCAGAAGTGGTCACAAATTTTTTCACATTTAAAAAAAATAAAAAAACAAATATTAACAATTAATTATTAATATTTAAAGATTGTTCCATTGAAATGCATTGGAGCGTGTCAGGTAGCAAGAGGTCATACCTGTCGCTGTTCAAGGTCGGACGCTGACGCTGTGGGCTGAGGCTGGAATAATGATGAATGAGTCGCTATATGGCGCTATCTCAGTCGCTAAGCAGGATTGGCTTGATAAATGTGTGATTGTGGTGGGGAGCCGGCGTTCTCTTGGCGGGGCCCGTCATTACCCGCCGCTCACCAGTCGCTATTCCTTCATAAATAAGGGCCTCAGTGTCTTCATGCTGCTCCAAGACCGGGGTGCACCTTTAATCAGGCCATGTGAGGCAGCCGCCTCTGGTGTCACTGCAGAGGGGGGCCCTATTTTTGAATGCTTTTTTTTTATTATTATTTTCACTCTCATTGGTTTAGTGGAAATCAGGGGCGCACTCTACACTGCCATGTTTTTAAAAGGCTACCAAAGCCAGAAAAACAGGGACTCACCTTCACACCTGCACAGCTCGCCAGGGCCGGTCCGACGCTCTGAAACTTCCCAGTTTCAGAGAACCGCACTTCCAATGCCTTGCTCGCTGTCCCGTCCCTTGCGTCAAACAGCGCAGTCCATTCATTGCAATGGACAGCCAGGCTGGCGGAAGCTGTGGAGCTCCAACTGCTCGCTGTTAGTCAGGGAGCAGGAGGCGACCCCCGACCGCTGCCCCCAGCAGCCATTCTTGGAAACCAGGAGGTTTCCTGGCGTCAGACAGGGCGGAAGCTGCTGCACGGAAGCAGGAGAGAAGGTGAGTGCCTGTTTTTAAGGGGCTTAGTAAACTGGACCTTTAGCATCATTCAATGAAAAACCCAAACCCTTTAAAAACTATTCCCCAGAATCTAAAATTAATATATTTATATTTTAAGTTATTAGTCGGTTGCTTTTTTTTCTTTCTCCCGCTGGGGTTCAACTCTATTCAAGACTCTAGAATACGGGCGCCTACGAAACATTACATATTGAGGAGAGAAGGGGGTGAAAAGTACAGGGGGCGGGTTATAGCTGTGCTTTGAACAGACAGAGCAGAGCTGGGGTCAGGAAAAGGACAGCAATCCCAGAATGCAGAGTGGCACAGTCAGAAGACACTTCCTGTCTGCAGGCATCCTGAAGCTTCACGGGACGCCATCCTGGATGTTTAAAGGCTCAGAAAACGCAATAGGTGCAGGTAGAATGATATTTAATGTGAGCAATCTGTATGTACAGGGGGGAAACATACAAGATAGGCTCTTATTGAGCCTATAAGATTCCCGGGCCGATCACCTCACACACCGCGGGACATCCGAGATCGGGATGTCCCGCGGGGTGTAAACCCCCGAAAAACCTTACCTCTCCAGCCTCTGCTTCCGCCGCCGCCGCCGCCTCACTCGCGCTCCTCTAGACGTGCGCGCGCCCGCACACGTCAAGAGTGACGCCCGGGAGGCGCCGACGGGCAAGCTGCTTGTCCATCGCTGTCAATCAGCTTGTCCGTCGGCGGTGAGGTAAGTTTTTTGGGGCTTTCTGGGGGGTTTCACACAGCGGGGCACCCCCGATCGGGGTGCCCCGGGGAAGTGGACCAATACCCAGGATAGGCAAAATCCTGGGTGTTGGTCCACTTTAAGTCAATCATTGGTGGCTCAACAGCAGAGAGACTACAGCAGGTTCACCTCAGGTCTAAGGTTACAATGCCTGAAGCTTACAGAAACGTAAAGGTATTGTCCAGGCACAAGCAAGTCTATACTCACCGTGCAGAGCTGGCATCCTCATACTGGCGGGGAGCCTTTCCTGCGCCTTCTCATGGAGCCTTGTTTACAAGCCTACAAACCTAGTCCGTTCATTGCAATAGAGGGGTGTTCCAAAGTGGGTTCAGCACACCTGGGCTCGGCACGCCCCTTCCATTTCAATAAATAGAGTAGGCGTGTTAGGGGATGTAAAGCAATGATGGATGCCACCATGTCTGCCCAGCGAATGGAATCACTCGTTCTCCATCCTTGGTAAGTATGAAGATGCTGGAGCTGTACGGAGGATCTGTGGAGGAACAGGTGAGTATAGACATTTTTATGTTATTGCCTGGACAATTTAAAGGGACATTCCAAACAAAGGGTTAAATAAGCCTGTTCTCTGCTCTCTCCATCCTGAATGTGAGGGGCTGCATTATTTTTTTTTCAGCCTGCTATATAATTTTTTATATGACGTAGTGTGCACCCTACATTCTGTTGGGCCTCCTCAGCAGCAGATGATGCCTTATCATGTATTGTATAGTCCCAGTCCCCTCCAAAGTGAATTCATTTTGGCGACTTCTTCAGGTACTGCGTGGACAATGAGAAAGGGCTGGTTGAAGAAATCTCTGTCGGCCGGTTTACGGGATCTTTCCATCTGGCATGGTGCGCTCCACCCGCTGAGGTGGCTGCTGGGGCACCGGAGGTGAAGGGCAGACAGCTGGTGACATATGCTGTGCATGTGCCGGTGTCTGAACACCCTTGCAAGTGTGCCGTGGGCTCGGGGGGAAAGGTGAGTTTAATGAGCACCCTGGGGGGTTTCACACAGTCTCCCAGTCTGGGATGCCCCCAGGAGGGGAGTGGGCCTGCCCTGGAGTCTCATAGACTCCGGGGTGGGTTTTAATACACTTTAACCAGATTTAGAGACAGATTATAGGTTTGTCTGCAAGCTAACAGGGTTGAGTGCTGTGGCTCCTTTAAGACGTGTGTATCCTAATTGCCCTGCTCACATGCACCTCCCAGGTTAGTTATCAATCGGTCTGAGCGGCTGCAAGCGTCTTCCAGGATTATGTAGGTTCCTGAAAATTCCCCAGGACTCTACTCCTGATCTTAAGTGCCCTCATGGTCCGCCCCACATATCGCAGGCCACAAGGGCACTGTACCAGCTACACAACATAAGTGGAATGGCAACTAATACATAAATTGATCTTAAACATTTTCCCTGTATTGAATAAAACAAACGCATTTACTTTCTTTAAATTGAGGATCACATGAGCCACAACTATAAAAGCCATTTCTCCTCCAAAAATGGGGGTTTCCCATCCAGTGGATCCATATAACTCCTTCAGCAATCTGTCTTTCAGGCTAGGAGCCCTAGTCCCAGGCCCACTCAGGATTTCCCAATATTTCCTCTAAATATTCTCTGTATATATATTGCGCATTAAAGCAGAACAAAACCCATCACGGCCGCCCTGTGATCTGAAAGATTTCAGGGCTGGCCACTGGCCTTCCCCTGGGACATCCCAAATTGGGCTCCTCCGCTGTGTGAAACCCCATAGTTTGCCTGTAACAGCTCCCCGGTCCAACAGCACATGCACAGGCTCTCGCTGAATTAGACCCATTTGCTTTGACAATGTCATACAGCAAAATCCTGGGTTTTGGTCCACTTTAGAATTGGAGTATGTGCCTTTGTTCTGTGACACTGCAGAAACCCAACATTTACATACAGGACATCTGGCGTCCCAAAAGAACCTGCTCCTAGTAACACCAGCAACCTCAAGGCATGTGGGTTTTACAATACAGATACAGATATAATTTAAAGTGGACCAAAACCCACACGAATCGGCCCCGCTGTGTGAAACCCCCCAGGTCGCCCCATACAGTTACCTTGTTTCTCAGGCCAAGGGCGCATGTGCGAGCCTCTGCCGCATCCCCGCTATCCCTCTAGCAGGGCGCGTGCCCGTGCCGCGCATTTGTGAATAGCCGTCGCCGGCACTCTCCCTGTTAGGAAGAAAAGGGATGCTGCCACCAGTGCACTCAGAGCCGCTGACCTTAGACGAAGCCTTAGACGCCGTGACATCAGCGGTTCCGAGCTCGCTGATTGGACGAGCGGCCGTGCATGCGCCGTAGGACCGGGAAGGGGTGAGTTGGAATCGGCGTTCTGGGGGGTGTCAAAAACAGGACCAAAACCCAGGATAGTCAAAATCCTGGGTTTTGGTCCACTTTAAAAGCATAGTTTAGTATTGCTGTTTGGCTGTAGTTGCCCTTTTTGTACATACAAAAGAGCTTTCCAGCAGCTTTGGTAAATGTCGTTGTCCTTTGTGATGCTCTTCCTGCTTAGGTTTTGGAGTGGTTTAGTTTTATAGGCACTATACTCCAGCAATTACAAGCGCCAGTAAAATCTTTATTAGAACATTTTGCAGTAATCCGCCATCTCTAGGTGCCCTTATAAAAGCAAACTTTACACACTGCACGTGGAGCTCACCCCGAACTCCTCAGATTAGAAAAGCCTGAGATATAAAACACATGGCAGAACTATTTTCACCTTCAAGTCGGGGGGATGATGGTAAAACCGGCAACACTCCAGATGTTCGCATCTAATTAGCCATTGGAAGATCCGCAAAGCATTTATAGTCATAGTAAAATCAGTCTGAACATTTAAACAGTGTATGGAAAGAATATAGTCTTTGTACATCTCAAATATAACTCTGAATTTATGTAGCAATTTACACATTAAACTATATATATAATCTGATAGACTCTTTAACAAGGGAAATATATTTGTAGTCACTACTGCCGACTTAACTTTCTGTAAAATTCGTCTTTTTCCGAGTTCATTGCAGGACACGCCGTGACTAATGGGGTATAGACACTGCCTCAAGAACATTGGAAACTTACAAAACATGCATGAAATTCCAAAGAAACTATTTTGGTCAGAAGCATTGGATTGGCTTACCAGGGCAGCCCTTGAGTTGAGATTGGAGCCCCCACATTGAGGCACCTGTGATGATTGCACGGGTTGAACAGACCTATTGATCGTTTATCTGATCAAATCGGCCAATCGAACCCCACGTGTGTCACCGCAGTTATCCAATTGGCAACACGCGTGGCTATAAAATCCTGCCACCAGAACACAGTGTTCACCTCTATATAAGCCACACACAACACAATCAGATCGAACGGATTGAACGACCCACAACCACTTCCAGATGTGGGCGATCAAGCTTCCTAGGCAAGTAATGTAGCCAGGCTCTTCAGAAATAGAGTGAGCTTTTTAGATCCTCAATTCAGAGCGTCAGTGACCCTCTGCTGTATTTTTAGAATTTATTTAAATAAAAAATGGTGAGAGGTGATAAAAACAGAATTAACTATAAAACACGGTACAAATAATTTAGGTAGCAATTACAAATAAAAAAGGTGAAAAATATACTTAAGAGTCTGTCTGGGTTGCGGGTCGTGTCAGTCCTCACACACTTCTGGTCTTCTCCTTAGATGTTAAAAGGCAGCGTGTGTCACTCTTGATGGTAAGATTAGAGTGTCCCTCTGCCCATTCTGAAGCTCACCTTATTCCCTCTAAACCAGGGGTCAGCTTCTGACCCCTCCTAAGGGCAGAGCGATTTTAGTTATCCACTGTCTGGTTGGTGCATCTGGGATTCTCCATCTTTGGATACCTGAAAGTACTCCAACATACACACATACAGAAATATACTACACCTCAGATATGTTCTGTCACAGCACCATTATGACTGTGCTGTTTTTTTTTTTTTTACATTTACAAGAAACAAAGGCTCAGCAACAAAGATCAGTGAGGTTGGGGGTGAGAGAGAAGATGGTCTGGTGGCTCCTCCCTATTCCATGTGCTCCCCTCGCTGAGTGGTATGACAACCCCCTGGCTCTTCACCTGTCCTAGTTTTAATCACTAATAAGAAAAGCAGTAACAATTAAAGTGGACCAAAACCCACCCTGGACTCTGAGACTTCAGGGCAGGCATACTCACTCCCCCCGGGGCGCTGTGTGAAAGCCCCCAGGTCACCCAAATACTCTTTCCCGGTCCAACGGTGCATGCGTGAGAAGCTGGCGCATTCCCTCGATCCCTTTAGCAGGACTTGTGCCCGCGCTGACCATTCATAAATGGCTAGCACAAGCATGCTCCCTGTTAAAGTGGACCAAAACCCAGAATAGTCAAAAATGTTGATTATCCTGGGTATTGTTCCTTTCCCCGGGGCACCCCTCTGCCCGCGCCAGGCATTTCTGAATAAATGTGCACTGCTAGAGGGAGGCGGAGGATGCGGCCATCAGAGCCGCTGCTTTTAGACGTACCTTGGGACCGGGATAAGGTGAGTTGGCTGCGGCGATCTTGGGGGGGGGGGGGGGGGTTTCCAGGGGGAAAGGACCAAAACCCAGGATAGTCAAAATCCTGGGTTTTGGTCCCCTTTAAAGGGTAGCGGGGGATGCGGCTGCTTGGATCCACTTACATTAGACAAGCTCCTGGAGGAAGGGGCTCGAGCAGATCCCAGCACGCTGATTGAACAAGAGGGCTGCACATGAGCTGTAGGACCAGGGAAGGGTGGCCGGGGGGCAAAGACTAAAACCCAGGATAGTCAAAATCCTAGGTTTTGGTCCACTTTAAACATTAATTTCTTGGTATTAGAAAAGACACAATGCAATAGTGCCCCTTTGTTCCTCTGAGGAAACCCGAAATGGTGAAACACAACAAGAACAGCAACAGTTTGTCTTAATGAAGACACAAAAGTGGGAATCTGCCCCATCTTCATAAGGATCTACCATCACAAATATAGGGACATTAGATCTGTCTTGTAGGAGATGGATTGTTCCATTTAATATGCAGGTATTTTTTTAAGTGTATGCATTTTAATTTATGAGCTTCATTGTCATTGGGGTTAAAAGTTTTTCAATCTTGATCTTGAATATTTCAAAAATGTTAAAGAGCCGAGTGAGGGCTTAATCCAGCCTACAGGTAGCAGCTGGTGGTGGAAGCGAGACACTGCAAGTGTAAATGAAGTAAGCCTTGGCAACAAGACTGAGGCCCCCTAGAGGCTGGTACTAGAAGTGTCCTCACTTATGGGAGCTGGCAGCCATTTTTTGTAGCTAGGGCCAGTTTGAAACGCTGCTGCCAACAGAAGAGGATTGTGGCTCAGGAGAGCTATATCAGCAATTCTGCTGCACTCTCTGCACTGTCCTGTGGTTCTGCATAACACCATATCTGAGGGGGAGAACTGCTGTATGTTTTGCTCCATAAGACTCACTTTTTCCACAAAATTTATTTATTTTTTAGTGCGTCTTATGGCGTGAATGGTATGGAAAATGGAAAGGTAGCGGCCATTTTGGAGCTTCCTCTCCCAGCATTTCAGCCGTGCTGCTGCCTAGATTCAACTGACATTGTACAGTAACAGGGGGCCTAGCACTTGTTTGCAGGTGGCCTTCAAATGCATGATCCACCATTTTGTTTTTAAAATTTGCTACAGCAGAGTTAGAAAAAAAGGTAAATACATTTATATGAGCAGGAATCTAAATTGCCCTGGGGAGGGATTTATATAAGCAATGTTTGCTGTGTTGGTCTGGTTTAAGTCATTTTTGACTGTTGATCCGCTTTAAAGGGATACAGAAGGCAAAGGTAATTGCAATACCATTGTGTCAGGCTACATTTTCCATGAATGACTGAGATATCAATGTTTACAGCTCTGTGATGCCTCATATTAATCAGCATGATGGGCGGGGCCTGGCTGTTCTCCCAGTGTCCACAGTCTGATGATGCAGAGTTTTAGAATACCTGCTTAGCCCTATGATTGGTGGTCTATGGCAAAGGATTCAGGGGGCGTATCACTATTCTTTGTCTTGTTTCTACTCTCAGGAGCAGCTGCGTTCTGACTGGTAGGGAGAGTGCAGACGCGATGACGTGAGCTGCTGCACGACACAAAATGTGGCCCTGCAAGGCACATGTCCAATTCAACACTTGGTCTGCTCATCTGAACTTGAATTTCCGAGCAACACACAAATCTCCCAGAATACAAAAAGTACATAACCAATCTTGTTTACACATCACAATAAATCACATAAATATAAAAGTCACTAAAAAAAAGGTAAAGCAAGTATAAGGCATTTTCTTAAAATAAGCAATCTCTGAAAGAAAAAAAATTGTGGCCATGAATTCTGCTTACAACAGCGTTCATGCTAATTATTTAGTTAAAGCGGACCAACAATTAAAAAATTTACTTAAACCAGACCAACACAACAAACAGTGCTCATACGCATCCCTCCCCAGGGCTGCACATATAAATTTACCATTTTCTAACTCATGCTGGGGTAAATTTTAAAGACAAGATGGCGGTTCATGGACTTGCAGGCCATCTGCAAACAGGAAGTGCTGCTGGGCTTCCCATTACTGAGCATTGTCAGTTATGTCAGTTGGGAGAGGAAGCTCCACAATGGCTGCTACCTGTCTTTTCCAACTGTGCCAGGCTATTGGTCCGGGTTGTACTTTCGGTGCACAATTGGGTGTGAATAGCTTTGTGCACCTGGTGAGCTTTTTAATTTTAACACCCCAAAAGTGTGCAATGAAACCACAGGAGGTGGGGCCTTTTTTACAGATGAGGTACATGATTTCTTTGAAGGTCTGGAAACAGCAGCACCCTATGGGCCAAGCAGAAAAACATTGCAAACTCTATGTAACTTACACCAACTAAGTACCTTGAGGACATCATTTTTGCACACAAAAAATGTAAATCAAAAGTGGACTTTCCCTTTGAAGTAGTGTATTTTTTGCCCTATAAGACACTTATTTTTCCCCAAAAGCTGGAGGAAAATGCCTATGAGTTTTATAGGGTGAATGCGGAACGTCTCCCCCTGATCTCGGCTGAGCTGTTGGATTAAAAAAACAAAACAAAAAAACAACCACCTTCATGCTTGCACTGCGATCTGGAAGCTGCCACTACAGAGGGAGGCTTCCAAACGCAGCGCAGGTATGACATTTATTTTTGTTCATCTGACTGGCTCAGCGGGGATTGGGGAATCTGCCACACTGCCTGTTATGGAGGTATTCTGCATGCTGATTGTTTGGGGGGGGGGGGTCTACCACACTACATGTTATGGGGGTATTCTGCATGCTGCTTGTTTTGGGGGATCTGCCACACTACATGTTATGGAGGTATTCTGCATGCTGCCTGTTATATGGGGAGAGAGGATTCTGGATCCTGCTTGTTTTGGGGGATTGGGGAGGTCTGCCACACTACATGTTATGGGGGTATTCTGCATCCGGCTTGTTTTTCGGGGGGGGGGGGGGGTCTGCCACACTACCTGTTATGGGGGTATTCTGCATGCTGCTTGTTTTGGGGGATCTGCCACACTACATGTTATGGGGGTGTTCTGCATGCTGCCTGTTATATGGGGAGAGGGGATTCTGGATACTGCTTGTTTTGGGGGGGGTCTGCCACACTACATGTTATAGGGGTGTTCTGAATGCTGCTTGTTTTGGGGGGGGGTCTAACACACTACATGTTATGGGGGTATTCTGCATGCCATGCTGTTTGTTTTGGGGGATTGGAGGGGGGCCTGCCACACTACCTGTTATAGGGCAACGCTGCATGCTGCTTGTTTTTGGGGATTGGGATCTGCCGCACTACCTGTTGTAAGGGAATGGGGGAGTTTTTGCACACAAATGTTATGGGGGCGATTCTGCCATGCCAATTTAGGTTCTTGGGGGGGGGGGGGGCTTATTGGGTATTTTAGCTCACTATTTGCTTCAGAATAGGTTATTTCCCATTTTTCCTCCTTCAAGTCCTAGGTGCGTATTACTGAGTAAAAAGCACTGTAACTCGATCACCAAATCCGGCCTTCTAAAAAAAAAAAAAAAAAAAACACACACACAGCACATAAATAAAGCTCCTTATTTTTGCTTTTATTTTTTTCTTTCCACCCCCAGAGATTTAGCATAAACCCCCAATTTATTACTGGAATAGGTCAGACCAGCCTATTAATTTCAGTAGGCACTAGAACTGCCACCATGCATCTTCTTAGTGGCAGGTTCACTTTAATCTGCCATCAGGAAGGCTCCAGATGACAGTTACAGGCTCCTGTGCATGTGGCTTCAGGTAGGTCCCTACTGGAACAGGCTGGTCTGAACCTGTTAAGACAAATTAAGACATTTATGCTAATACACTAGAAAGGGTCTCATTTGAAAAGATTCCAAGTATTAGGGCGCATCAGGAGGTTAATGGACAGGTCTGGTGTACTTTGCTGCAACACTACAGAAAGGTAAAGATATAAACAGTACAATAAAATCATGGTAAAAGCCTCGATGTGTTCTCTAGAAGTAAAATGATTAAAACTAGATAAAAGCCCGATAAAAATGAGATAAAATTATATATAAAATAATCGTGCCACGTGATTGGATCCAAGCTGTAAGATTATTTTAGGAGTCCGTCGCAGCCTGGGATTCCAGGTTTTCCACAATAGTCCTTAGAAGTGCTTCATTGTGGAAAAAGTAAACGTAAAGCTGTTTTTCCAACTTGTCAAATTTACTCGACTCCAAAAGCTTCCTCTTTATTTTGAGGTCCTCTAGAATCTCCATTAAGAGCTGGTTCACTCCGTCTAGATGGGACTGTAGATGCTGAAACTGCGTGGACACCTCCTGAGAAGGGGGAAAAAAATAAATACATTAAAAAAAAAAAAAAAAAAAAGTTACATAACAGATTTGTGGAGTAAATCTTGTTTTTAAAGAGGAACAAAACCCAGGATTTTGACTATCCCGAGTTTTGCTCCTTTCGCCCCCCTGCGTGAACCCCCCCCCCCCCCAGAGCGCCAAAGTTAACTCACATCTTCCCGTTCCTACGGCGCATTCGCGGCCACTTGTCCAATCACCATACTCGAAGTCGCTGATGTCACTTCGTCTAAGCTTTCATCTAAAGCCAGCGGGTCCATCCCCCGCTTCCCTCTAACGGAGTGTGCCTGCGCTGGACACTCACAAATGCCTGGCACCGGTGCGCGCCCTGCTAGAGGGTTGCGGCTGCGGCTCGTGCACGCGCAGTTGGACTAGGGAGCAAGTTAAGTGTATGGGGCAACCTGGGGGGTTTCACACAACACTGGGTGGGAGGGCGCCCTGCATTTTGCGTATTGTGCCTTTGGCCGGGGAAGCAAGGTAAATAAATGGGGCGACCTGGGGCCACACAGCAGGGCATCCCGATTTTGGATGCCCTGGGTGGGAGGGCTATGCAAAACAAGTCAAAGATAACTTCTCCCAAAATCCCTTACAATAGGTGGGCCCATGCAAATGATCTTATAGATTCCCAGGCCAATCGCGGTGGGTTTTGGTCCACTTTAATGGCTGTCTTCATGGGGGGGGATTTCTACTGCTTGGGAAAAAGTCTAGTGCCACTTCTGCCCTCATCAGTGTTGTTCAGGATACATATGTAATGTCTGGCAAATGGCTCTGCTTATTGAAATCAGGGCAGCGAGCGGCTGTCCCTGTAGAAGCAGCCGCCAGCCTTGCCTCCGTACCCAGCCAAAATGGGGATGGGAACGTGCGCACAGCCCAAAGCCGCTGAGTATATGTCATCTCAATTGTGCACTGCAGGCAGGGTGAGTAAACAAGGCTTTCCATAGGATTGGCACCTTTGAAGAAGTGAGCTTGTCTCACGGAACGCGTGGGGGATCAGGACGCCAGTTACTAGCAGGGACACCTCTCAACTTCTGATTTGGTGATATCTTATGCACTTTTTCATTATTTTTATTCCAGTTTTTGGGAAAATTTGATTGGTTATTTGTTCTCTCTTTTTTATATGGGATAAATTCATATAGGTTTGAATGTTATAGCACTTAGCACTTTTATTAGCATTTAGCACCTTTATATTGCACCAGTCACTTTATTTACATTGTATTATATATTGTGAGATAGGGATGTATATATTTTTCACAAGGAGGAAGAGGAATGATTATCTATATCCCTGCTATTAGTATCTTGTTTTTAATATATTTGTGATGATACTTTTGTAATCATTAATAAATATTGAATACTCATGATATATTTTTGATTCAGTAATTCATTTGGTGGTGCCTGGGGATGTCCCTGGTGGTAGCTGGGGCCACCCATATTGTATACTTATATTTGGATATATTCCCTTTTTTTTGGGGATTCCTTTAAGGCACACCTACACTTATATATCATTAAGAAATAATTAGTGGTGCATTGGGGAAAAAATTCTCTTTGGTCTTTCCATAGGATTAGATACAGTGGGACATCCCAAATCGGGGAGCAAACGCCCTTTTGTTCTACATTAAAGATAAATCCTGGACTAGAGCCAAGCCAAGGGGATCAAACACCCTTTTGTTCTTCCTTAAAGCTAAATCCTGGGCACAGCTCGATTTTTTGTAAAGACAATCACAGGATGTGTGTGCCGCTGTATTCTGCATCATAGGAATCCTCTTCGTGACTGGTAGCAGGGATGCCCCTGGGGCAAGGACCAATCGCCAAACCGCAGGATAGTTCAAAATCCTGGTGATAAGCCACAATTTAAAGTGCCTTGCCGGGGCGGTGTGGCTTCCACATGTATCTGCAGATATGTGCAACCAAATCTCTGTCTTTCCACACAGCTAGACATGTTTGGTGCTTAATACTTAGATGATGAGAGGGTTAAACTGGGCGGTAAATTGGTTCCCAGGCCCTGAATAATAATGATGATAATTTTGTATAAATAGTGATGGAGCTGCTCCCACCCCCTTTGCTCAGTTTGAATTGCCATGAGCACACACAGGGAGGGATTCAGCCACCATGGATCTCTCCCTATGGAGTGTTCTAAAGGGAGGCTGGCAGCTTCCCAGGTGAGTAGCTCTCAGATATTTGTCTGCATTGCTTGTTCCAACTTTGGGGACTCAGAAATAAGAGTAGGGACCACACTAAACACAGAGTGCCTTGCCGGGGCAGTGTGGCTTCCACATGTATCTGCAGATATATGCAACCAAATCTCTGTCTTTCCACATAGCTAGACATGTTTGGTGCTTAATACTTGGATGATGAGAGGGTTAAACTGGGCGGTAAATTGGTTCCCAGGCCCTGAATAATAATGTTGATAATTTTGTATAAATAGTGATGGAGCTACTCCCACCCCCTTTGCTCACAATTTAAAGCTGCCAGGTCCTAGGATCTAAAAGATTCCAGGACCGGCCTCTAGCCTACCCTGAGGCATCCCACATCAGATGCCCCGCTGTGTGAAACCGCCCGGGCGCCGGTGATCTTACCTGATCCTGGTGGGTCCCGCGACTCGATTCCGCCGGCAGCTGCATCCCTGCCTTCGTGCGGCCGCATTAGCTTCTGCAACCAACCTTTCTGAAGGGCTGGGCACAGGAGCACGCCCAACCAGCGTGGCGGGGATGCGGCCAGCCAGCTGCTGCACTTTTGAGAGAGCCAACCGGCTATTTCAAAAGTGCTGCGGGGTGTGGCTTCGGCAGTGGAAAAGCCTGGTTTCCTTTGAAAACCTGGGCCATCGAGCCAACAGCAGCGCCCGGGGGTTCCAGCCGCTTTAAGGAGAGTTTTTTTGTACTGGGCAGTCAGTTTAATAAATAAGTAACTTACTGGGATGCTGAGCGTTAAATCATTGCTGTCAGGATACATGACGTCTTGCAATGCCTTCATATTACTCTCCAGCTTAGACAGGAGGTTGGAGTGTTCTTGCTCGGAAACAGCCAGTTGATCTTTTAGTGAGTGAATGTCTTGGGATAACTTCAGAGCAATCGATTCCAAGCCGCTGTATGTTCTGAACAGCTTCTGGGAGTTGTCCCCGTCCAGGATTTCATATAAACTGTAATAGAAAGAGACTGAGCATCAAAGTACAATGTAAAATGTGAGACCAACCAGCTAACTAGTCAAATCATTGCTCCATTTACTCTAAGGGAGTTATTTAAGAAGGGATAGCGCCAGATAGTGCTTCGTAGCGGCAGGTAGCGTCTGGTGAGGCGGTGTAAGCAAAACCACATTTAGGAAAGCGAATGTGGTGAGCGCCTCTAGCGTCACATGTATTAATCCAGCGGCTCAGTGTATAGCGCTGGCGCTCTAGACTCAGGAGAGCCATGTAGTACCTGTCGCTCTGTAATGCTCTCCCATACAATTCAATGGGGCTTCGTTAGTTGTGTATAAATAGCGTGTTTGGCAATTTACTTTTTTTGCTCAAATCATTGTGTGACCTCTCCTGGCTGCAAACAAAACACTTTTATACATTTTTGTTTTACTTTTTATATTTTTATGCAGATTCATCATTGGCACTAAAGTGTTAATGTCACAGTGTTAAAACAATGTCATTCCGTGTGTTTTCGCTTTGTTACAGGTGGATATGTGTTCAAAGACAAGCTTTGATCACACAGCGTCTGGCGCTCTATGCTACAGCTCCCAGCTTTAGAGCGCCGACAATGTGTGTGTCTGGGGTTTTGTTAAACTGGACTTCAGCGTGATTTAATGAAAATCCAAAACTCTTAAAAAAAGGTTCCCCAGCATCTAAAATTAATATATTTTACATTTTTAGTCACTAACTTATTATTCTTTCCCCCACTGGGCTGCAACTCTGTTCAGGAATTTAGGATACGGGCGCCGCCATCTTGAAGCATCACACTTACTGAGGAGAGGAGAGTGGGATAAGGTACAGGGGGGCGGGTTATAGCTGTGCTTTGCTCAGACAGAGCAGAGCTGGGGTCAGGTAAAGGTCAGCAGTCCCAGAATGCAGAGCAGCAGGCTGCCTGATAAGATGGCGGCTTCCATAAGCCGCCATCTTGGATGTTTAAAGGCTCATAACATGCAGTAGATGCAGGTAGGATGATTGTTAATGTGAGCAATCTGTATGTACAGGGTGTGGGAAACATATAAGATAGGCTCTTATTCAGAGTGAAGGACCGCTTTAAATATGGTGTGGAGCGCTGAGTGCCGGACGCAATGAGCCGCTACCTCGCTATATGGTTGTTAGAGCGCCCAACACACATCACATTCATCAATGTCGCCCAGGTTACTAGGGTGACTGAGATGCTCTATTACAGCGCCCGATATCTGCTTACAGCGTCTACTAACAGTCGCTCTAAGCGCCGCTATACAGACGCTCATCTGGCAATACCTGGCGTTAGTAGTGAATCAGCCTCTAAATGTCCTTATTCTTATTAATGTACAAAAGTCATGTCACATGTGAAATTGCTCTAGTCATGATACAGGCAGGGGCTCATCTGCCCAGTTCAGTTTTAGTAATCCCAACAAAACAGTTACCACCCAACTAGGTAATTACAGTTCTGCTCCTGGCAGATGGATCACCACAGCAGGTAGGCCCCCTTTAGGGTCCATGAAGGTGTGAAAATGACCTCGGCAAAATAGAGTTTGACCGATTGCTTTCTTCCAGGATACAAAAAGAACCACCCCCACCTTCCATCGTATCTTCATGCATGACAATGCCCCATCGCATGCTGCAAAGAATACCCCAGTCATTGGCTGCTAAGGGCATAAAGGAGAGACACTCATGGTGTGACCATCATCCCTCGCTGACCCTATTGAAAACCTCTGAAGTATCCTCAAGTAAAAGTTTTATGACGATGGAGGGCAGTTCACGTCAAATCAGCAGCTCTGGGAGGCCGTTCTGATATTCTTGGATGCAAGAATTCAAAGAAGGGGTCCCTAGGTTAAACCGGACCTTCAGCGTGATTTAATGAAAAGCCCAAACTCTTAAAAAACGGTTCCCCAGCATCTAAAATTAATATATTTTACGTTTTTAGTCACTAACTTATTATTCTTTCCCTCACTGGGCTGCAACTCTGTTCAGGAATTTAGGATACGGGCGCCGCCATCTTGACTCAGAAGCATCACACTTACTGAGGAGAGGAGAGTGGGATAAGGTACAGGGGGGCGGGTTATAGCTGTGCTTTGCTCAGACAGAGCAGAGCTGGGGTCAGGTAAAGGTCAGCAATCCCAGAATGCAGAGCAGCACAGTCAGGAGGCACTTCCTGTTTGCAGGCTGCCTGATAAGATGGCGGCTTCCATAAGCCACCATCTTGGATGTTTAGAGGCTCATAACATGCAGTAGATGCAGGTAGGATGATTTTTAATGCGGCCAATCTGTATGTACAGGGTGTGGGAAACATATAAGATAGACTCTTATTCAGAGTGAAGGTCCGCTTTAACATGTAACTCAGCCTGCATGTTTTTAATTGAAATAGCATTGAATTTCAGCAAATCCGTTAACCCTTTTGCACTATACATGTTTAACTGTGAATGTCAGTAATATTTTGGGCAAAAAAGGTGTCACTTTTTTATTAATTTAAAAAAATGTACGTTTCAAGAAAATCTTATTGCGTGTGAAAGTCCTATTCCTCTTGGTTACAGCGTTATGTATGTATCGTTATGTATGTATCGGTAGACGCCCTTTCCTGCCCGGGAGATTCCCCCAAACTGAAAAGCACTTTCTGACATTTTGTAAATTAAACACAAATTACTAACTGCACTATAAAGGGTTATAAAAAAAGAAAAGAAAAAAAAGCCAGGCTTTTTGTAATTTTTAAAACTTTTAAAAATGAAGGTTTTCTTTCCTAGTAAAACCAGCCTGGGCACCAGCTAAGGGGGCGTAAAAACCAGGGCACATGGGCAAGCCTGGGTGGTCCCCGACCCTGAAACAGGAGGTCTCCTGCCCGCTGAAGACCCCAGAGGGAGAACTCAGAGCCCCCCCGGGGGCAAAAGAAGACCACTCATGCTGGATCCTGCACAAATCATTTTTTACCCCCTTGAAATTGAAATTCATGTAGCTGGCACCTAACTGATGGCGAGGAAGCAACGCAATGCCACTTTCAGCTGCCATTTAAAGTGAACCAACACACAGGATTTTGACTATCCTGGGTTTTGGTCCACTTCCCCAGGGCACCTCGATCGGGGATGCCCCGCTATGTGAAACCCCCCAGATTTCTATATAAAACTCACCTCACCCCACTCCTACGGCGCATGCGCGGCCGCTCGTCCAATCAGCGCGCTCGGAGCCGCTGTGGTATGCGCTTCGAAGCGGCGTCATACCACAGTGGCTCCATCTCGCGCTTCCTTCTAACAGGGAGTGAGTGCGCCCGCGCTGGCCATTCACAAATGACCGGCACAGGCACGCACCCTGCTAGAGAGAAGCGCGAGATGCGTCCGCGGCCATTGTGTTTCACACAGCGGGGCATCCCGATTTTGGATGCCCCACGGGAAGGGATCGGATCGGCCTGGGAATCTTATAGATTCCCAGGCCGATCCAGCAGGGTGTTGGTCCACTTTAAAAAGTTAATGCTGCATTCAAACTACAGTTTTTTATAATATATAAACAATAAAGCATTGAAACAACTGTTGGGCAGAATAATTTGGAGCAGCGTGTTTTGAGTATTTTAATTATGGAAAAAAAAATGATTACTGTTATAATTGGCAGGTTTTTTCAATACAATTTTGATGCATTTCTGACTGTTAAGGACTGAGTGGACCAAAACGCAGAATTTTAACTATTCTGGGTTTTGGTCCTTTCTCCCAGGGTTCCCCGCTGTGTGAAACCCCCCCCAAATCCCGGCCCTACGGCGCATCAGCGGCCACTCGTCCAGTCAGCGCTCTCGGAGCCTCTCTGATGTCACACCAAGGCCAGCGGCTCTGAGCGCGCTGGTGGCCACATCCCCCGCTTCCCTCTAACAGAAAGCGTGCCCGCGCCGGCAATTCACAAATGCCTGGTGTGGGCACGCGCCCTGCTAGAGGGATAGCGGGGATGCAGCCGCGGCTTTCACATGTGCTGTTGTACCTGGAAGCAAGGTAAGTGAACGGGGCATCCAAAATCAGAGGGAATCGATCGGCCCGGGAATCTTATAGATGGCGTGGGTTTTGGTCCACTTTAAAAGTTATACTGTCATTAGCGTATTTTAGACAAATATAACTTGCATAATTTGGGACACGGTGCAGTCATGACGTCACATATTAGATGAGCTATAAGCCACCTGTCCCGGTGGCCAAGAAATAATGTATTAAATGACCATGCAGAGCCTGCTCACCTGACTTACCTCTGAACTGTTCAGTTACACCTTTCAATATGGAGGAATGCTAAATCAACGTGTTCAGGAAAGTTCCTGGACTCACCTGTGAGTGGCTTTATCTCTGGAATCAATGTTTGTCCTGGGCTTTGCTGCAGCTAACACAGTGTCATCAGACATGGCCCTTAGCCTTGTCTCTAGTTGCTCCGCGCTGCTTTTCAGATCTTGGATTATTTTTTCCAGTTGCTGATTGACATTTCTTTGTTTTCGGAGTTCCAGTTCGTATCCCAACTGAAGGAGCTCGAAGGAGGCCTTCTGCTTCATCAGATGATTACAAACCAGATCCTGCCTCGAGATGTATAAATTGTGGCAGGCAATCTGCATGTCATAGTCCCCTTTAACAACTGGCATATTCAGTAGCTGGGCACTCTCCCGCACCAATGCTGGCAGCGTCTCTCTGTTAATAGCGGAAATGTGCTTCTCAGTTTGGGAAGACTCCTCTTTTAAACTTCCCACTCGCGCCACGAGTTTGTTCTTTGGGAGTGCCCTTTAAAAATGACCAGAAAGTGATCAGAGAACAGCACTAATAAAAAGAAATCTCGGATGTGACAGACCTGTGTGATGGATGGAGGTCATAAATGATAAATTGAACATATGAAGGTGAACATTCTCTCCCTCCATTTGTTCCACTCTATCTTATTTTTCTCTTTGCATTGTACGCTTAGTGGCTTATAAAGGTGAAATACACCCTCAGGCAGCAACTTCACTCTGCCCTATTTATCTTATGCTTGACAATAATGCTGTGAATTACAAAGATAATAGAATATGCTGCTACTAATTTATTACTGTGATAAAGATGGCGTTGGGAAGCTGGACAACACCCTTGAGTGGCCTGCCTTTAGGCGTAGATAACATTCCAAAGATTGAGCTCGTTAGGTAGAACAGACCAATTATTGAGCTAGATATCATTTTTTTTTCTAATATGATGATACGCCCTTTAGATGACGTATGTAAGTTTTCTATTTTACAATAAAAACGTCAAAAGGAGGAGCACCAGATGCACCTCCGTGAGATAGTCAAACGCATTCCAAATTGATTGTGTTTCTCTGCCTCACGTATT
>CM051234.1:46444990-46797490 GCA_027917425.1 Gastrophryne carolinensis
GGTGGCCCCCTGTTGACCAAGAAGAGTGTGGTTCACAGACATTGTGCAGTTGGCAGTAGATCAGTACGCCCAGTACGCCCTGCCCAAGGTTCCAGACCTGCTCACTCAGGGGCAGCTACGCCATCCCAATTTGTAAACGCTGGCTTTAACGGCCTGGCTGCTGAAACCTCCATCTTGATGGAAAAGGGGCTGCCTGCCTCTGTTAATACCATGATTCAGGCTAGGAAGGAAGTCCTCGTCATCCATCTACTATAGGGTATGGCATGCTTACATTGACTGGTGTGAGTCTAGGTCGCTTCCCTGTCGGGTGTTTTCTATCCCTAGGATTCTGGAATTTCTGCAACATGGTTTGGATTTGGGTCTTCAACTTAGTACCCTCAAAGGTTATGTTTATGCTTTGGCCATTTTCTTCCAAAGATCCTTTGCTCACCATCGTCTGCTTAAGGCCTCCTTCCAGGGGGTTACTCACGTGCGTCCTCGACGTAAGCCTATGTTACCAGTCTGGGATTTTAACTTGGTCTTATCTGCCTTGCAGGGGTCTCCCTTTGAGCCTCTACGTGTGGCTCCTTTGTCCATTTTGACTCTTAAGGTAGCCTTTTTGGTGGCCATCACTTCTGTTAGGCGTGTTTCTGAGTTGGCGGCGCTTTCCATCAAACCCCCTTACTTTGAGAGACACCAGGACTAGGTTGTGTTTCGTTTTAAGCCAGATTTTCTGCCTAAGGTTGTGTCTGCTTTTCATCTTAATCAGGACATTGTTTTGCCTTCTCTGTACCCTAATCCTAGTTACCCTAAGGAGCGGGTTTTGCACTCTCTGGATGTGGTCAGGACCGTGAAGTTCTATTTGGTGGCTACTAAATCCTTTAGAAAGACTGATGCTCTTTTCGTTCTCCCGTCTGGGCCTTAGAAGGGTTTGGCTCCAGCTAAGTCCACTATCAGCAAGTGGATCCATCAGGCTGTGGTACAGGCCTATTCTGCTAAGGGGAAGGAGTCTCCCTTACTGCTCATTCTACTCGTGCTATTGGTGCCTCTTGGGCCTTTCAGCACCAAGCTTCTGTTGAGCAAGTTTGAAAGGCTGCTACTTGGTCTTCTGTTCATACTTTTTTTTAAGTTTTACAAGGTTGATGTTAGGGCCTCAGCTGATGCTGCTTTTGGTCACAAAGTTCTGATGGCGGCAGTGGTTTAAACTGCCCACTGTTACTTTTTGGGGATCCCATCCTACCTTACGGACACTGCTATTGGATGTCCCAGGAGTAAGGAATATTCTGGAACAGGATGTGCTGTATACTTAGAATAATACAATTCTGTGATTACTCACCTGTAGAATTGGTATTATATGTATACAGCACGTCCTGTTCCATCCCACCCTTATCATTATTCTTAGTTACCTCTGTATGGTGATTGTTCATATGTTCATTTTTGAATTTTTGTTATTATTGTTCTCCCGGCTTCTTGTTAACTGCTTGTCAATACTGGGGATTTTGTGGGAGGTCCCTGACTTATATAGGGCCGGGAGGAGCCACAAGCTGTTTTCTGCAGTCCAGCGCCATCTTGTGGATGTATTACTCAGGAGTAAGGAATATTCTGGAACAGGACGTGCTGTATACATATAATACCAATTCTACAGGTGAGTAATCACAGAATTGTATTTTTACTATGTGATTGCATAGTTGTTTGGACACACATAAGAGTCACAAGCCATGTGGAGAGACCCATGTTAGGCTTGATATAGGGGGCTAAACAGACCAATAAACCCTCTACTTAGGTAAAGGAAAAGAGGAGCTTTCCTAAAACGGAAAGTATTTGCCCAGGACCCAATACATGAACAGATAGCATTACCCATCTATCCTTGCAGCAGGCCAAGCTATGCAAATCATCTTTGTCTCTGTGCCATCCAAGGCCCTTAGAAAAACTAAGGATACAATGCCAAGGATTAGCTTTAAATTTACACAGCCATACACACCCAACTAGTGGACATGCGTTTCGAGCTTATTTATTTTAGTATTACAATGAAAAGACGTTTTATGGTATTACTGATATACGTGTCCTTTGTTTTTTAGGCCTTGTAGCTGAACGCGTGTGTCTCGGTTGCACTTCTTTAAGGCTGGTGAATTACAGGTAAGAGGCCGCTATAACTCTTCGATGTCTAATAATTTTGTCCCTTGTGCTACCCTACTTGTAAGTTTATTTGCAGAGCCTTATTAATATGCAGATGAGGAAGTCGTTCTAGAAACACAGCCAAGTCTACAGCAAGCTGCATTGCAGTTCTACTAATGGGCTTCTGTGTGTGATTGTGTAAAGAGGAGCAACTAACTCCCTAAAGTCTGTACGACTCTAGTATCGGTGCTCTCCCTCCTTAAAGTGGACCAAAACCCACGCCGATCGGCCCTTGAAGGGCTAAGGGTTTTGTTTCATTTTAAAGCAGACCAAAACCTGGATTATTGACACCCCCCTCCCCAACGGATTTTGGTCTTTCTCCCAGGGACATCCTGATTTTTCCACCGCTGAAGCCACGCCCTCTGGCACTTTTGAGTTCACCGATTGGCTAATCTCAGGAGTGCCGGGCAACATTCGCCGGATTTCTGGCCACATTCTCGGCTTTATTGTGGAGTGCTCGCGCTCCCGCCCCTTGTCTATCTGAATAGGATGCACCGGCTAGCAAACACGGGTTGAACACTGAAAACCCTGTCCTAGTATAAACTTGCAGAGAAAACCAGTAGAAATGCATTGACCTCCTTTGAAAGGGAAATGGCACTCAGAATGACTCAGTCCATTGGATATTTCAAATATATACAAATTTACATATGTGGACGGTATAGTTCAGACATGAAGAACATCTGTTTCTCGTAACATTCTTGTTAATTGTTAAACCTATGAGGAGGGAGGGGTGAAAACCCCGCCACACACTGAGAATGTGAGAGATGGCATACAGGCAGCTAGAACTAAATAATTAATACTAATTATAATATTTCATTTTCCACCTCACCTTAACCAGAGTTCCCTAAATTTGGGATGCCCAGCTGGATGAAACCACATGGTTTCTCCCTAAACTTCCCTTGAAACGGCTGCATTGTCCAAAGCATCCTGCAGCCTCCCCGCCAGCTCCGCCTTGCTGACACATTAAAATCTGTCGAATATGGCACTTGTGCAGTATGCGGATGCTGCAAGAGGGGCCCGCATGTTACATAGTTACAAATAGTTATAGTTAATATGGTTGAAAAAAGACACATGTCCATCAAGTTCAACCAAGGGTGTTGGGGTAGGTGAAGTTATTTTTTTATTTTATAGGGGAAGCTATTTTATTTTTTTGTTTTTTACTGGTAACTGGTTTTCTTCTAAATAAGCATCTAATCCTTTTTTGAAGCTGTCAGTGGTTGATGCTGTAACAAGCTTCTGTGGGAAGCTATTGCATAGATTTATAGTTCTTATGGTAAAGAATGATTTTCACCTCTGGAGACTGAATTTCTTTTTTTCCAATCGAAGGCAGTGCCCCCTTGTCTTTAGAGAGGATTTTACCTGAAATAGTGTTCCCCCATATTTTTTATATGGGCCATTTATATATTTAGACAAGTTAATCATGTCCCCCCCTCAGTCGTCTCCTCTCAAGACTAAACAGATTTAATTCTCATAATCTTTCCTCACAACTAAGATCTTTCATTTCCACATGCTCTGTGGGATTGAGGACCAAGATGATTATACTGGTAATATTGTTTTTTTCACACTGCAAAACATCCCTAATCCGGATGCCCGTAGCATAGGGAATTGCCTGGCCTTAAACTCTAGTGAAATAGGTTCTGGTCCTCTTTAAAGCGTTGCAGTCCAGTAGTATCCTTGCTGTCAAGATTATCATGCTACCATATTGAGGTGTTGGGCAGAGGCACAGCAGGAGTTAAGCAGCTTCCCAGCTCGTCCCAAAGTATTCCCCATGTACTTATATAACAGTGCAAGGTGTGTCCTCCATTACCTGTTCCAGGTATGACAGATCTGGCCGGCTTGGAGTCGCGCTCCTGTCAGAGCCTGTATTACACGCTTCCCTGGAATCCGGTATGATGAAAGAAACATCTTGGAGAAAGGTTACTGGTGTCACGTGATCACTGTGAGCGCGGCGACGGCTGTGTTATTCTGTTTGTAATACAGCAAAATGTGTCATGGGTAATGTTTAGAACTATTATTATGGAAGATCTTCGTCCTCCAGTAAATGTTCTAGTGCTGAATTGGCAGAAAACTGACCCAAATATTTCCCTTTCTGTTTGTGGTATAAACATAGAGCTCATGGTTGTCATGGGAACAAACAGAAAGGTGATGTCATTGGCAACTGGTAATTAAGCATTTTCTTCACAGGGCTACCCGTTCCCAAAAGGACGCTCTGCATTACAGGGCTACCCTCACCTGTTCCCAAAAGGACGCTCTGCGTTACAGGGCTACCCTCACCTGTTCCCAAAAGGACGCTCTGCATTACAGGGCTACACTCACTTGTTCCCAAAAGGACACTCTGCATTACAGGGCTACACTCACCTGTTCCCAAAAGGACACTCTGCATTACAGGGCTACACTCGCCTGTTCCCAAAAGGACGCTCTGCATTACAGGGCTACCCTTACCCATTCCCAAAGGGACACTCTGCATTACAGGGCTACCCTCACCTGTTCCCAAAAGGACGCTCTGCATTACAGGGCTACCCTCACCTGTTCCCAAAAGGACGCTCTGCATTACAGGGCTACCCTCACCTGTTCCCAAAAGGACGCTCTGCATTACAGGGCTACCCTCACCTGTTCCCAAAAGGACGCTCTGCATTACAGGGCTACACTCGCCTGTTCCCAAAGGGACACTCTGCATTACAGGGCTACACTCGCCTGTTCCCAAAAGGACACTCTGCATTACAGGGCTACACTCGCCTGTTCCCAAAAGGACGCTCTGCATTACAGGGCTACCCTTACCCATTCCCACTCTGCATTACAGGGCTACCCTTACCCATTCCCAAAGGGACACTCTGCATTACAGGGCTACCCTTACCCATTCCCAAAGGGACACTCTGCATTACAGGGCTACCCTTACCCATTCCCAAAGGGATACTCTACAATACAGGGCTACCCTTACCCATTCCCAAAGGGACACTCTGCATTACAGGGCTACCCTCTTTTTAAAAGTTTCTTTCTATTTGTATTACAAACTAACAAGAAAGCACCAAGACACGTTGCATTAAGATGCCGCTGGCATCAGTCTCAGTTTAAAACTTCCAAATAACAACTTAGACAAGACAACCATTCACACAGCACTCATTCATTTTGGACTCAGACATCTAGTCATCTGCTTATTATGAGAGGGGGACAGGAAAGTGGGCAGCAGCCCCTGGGATGGTTCTACTCTTCCAGGTTTCCCTATCAGCCATTCAGCCTATTACTAGTTCCATGAGTCCTCTCAGCCAACTAAGGGTCAGCATCTTCACTATTCTATTATTATATTGAGCAACGCCCCCCCTTTCAACCATCTCCAGAAGCGGTGTCCTGGCACTGCAGCCAGGGATCCCATATCTTTTTGAATTTATCCGGCACCCCGCTGGCAGCATATGTCAGTTTGTACATAGTAAGTTTCTGGTTAACTAGAGCTTTCCATGCCTGTACCGATGGTTTGGCAGGGTGTCTCCAATTTAACAAAACGCACTTCCTGGCATAAAAAAGCAGCAAACTTAATGATAACTTTAACGCTCTCGCCTCCGACAATGGTTCAACCACCCCCAGAAGACATAGATAAATCAAACCGGGGATCCGGGTTCCCATCACCTTACCTATCAAGTCCATTACCTCTCTCCAATAGCCCGCCAGAACTGCACAAGACCAGGTTACATGCACCCATGTGCCAGCATCCCTTTCACACCTGGCACATAAGTCAGTAGCCAATAGTCCCATTCTATATGGACGTAGCGGTGTGATGTATGCTTGGTGGATCCATTTAGTCTGTCTCTGGCCTCTACGACCGACGAGTGTAGGTTATCCAAGAGTTCCTCCCAGTCATCCCGGTCCGAGGTTTGATCTAAAACTTGCCATTGGCTTTCAATTTTTCCCCTTAGGGACTCCAGCTCGGCAATCAGACACTTGTATAATGTAGAGACAGGCTTTTCCAAGTCCGTCCCTCTGACCACACTCTCTACTCGGGACACCCACAAATTCGGACTTCCCCTATGGAATTGGGTCTGCAGAGCGTGCCTGAGTTGTAGATAGCGGAAGAAGTCCCGATGTGAAATTTGAAACGTCTCCCTAATTTGGTCAAATGAGCGAAGAACTCCATCCTTGTACACCTGGCCCAACGCCTGCATGCCCCTTCCATCCCAAAACTGCGGATCCTGCATAGAGACCAACTCGGGGAGCCTGGGGTTATTCCAGAGAGGAGCAAAGGGGGACCAGTACTGGGCTTCACCTGGATTCCAGGAGAAGCCCAGATTCCTGGATTAATTTGGTCACCCTTTTCCATATATTGCTTACTGTCTTCATACAGACGGTTGCCTCCCTCACCCCCCTATACACCAGGGAAGATAATCTCCCAGAGGAGCCCAACACTCTCCACCTCGAGATTCACCACCGGATTATTCTGCGGCTGGCAGAGCCACCAATGCACAAACGGGAGATGCGTATCGTAGAAATACATTTGCATGTGTGGCACTGCCAGCCCCCCCTCTGCTACTTGATACAGGGCTACCCTTACCCGTTCCCAAAAGGACGCTCTGCATTACAGGGCTACCCTTACCTGTTCCCAAAGGGACACTCTGCATTACAGGGCTACCCTTACCCATTCCCAAAGGGACGCTCTGCATTACAGGGCTACCCTTACCCATTCCCAAAGGGACACTCTGCATTACAGGGCTACCCTTACCCATTCCCAAAGGGACACTCTGCATTACAGGGCTACCCTTACCCATTCCCAAAGGGACGCTCTGCATTACAGGGCTACCCTTACCCATTCCCAAAGGGACGCTCTGCATTACAGGGCTACCCTTACCCATTCCCAAAGGGACACTCTGCATTACAGGGCTACCCTTACCCATTCCCAAAGGGACACTCTGCATTACAGGGCTACCCTTACCCATTCCCAAAGGGACACTCTGCATTACAGGGCTACCCTTACCCATTCCCACTCTGCATTACAGGGCTACCCTTACCCATTCCCACTCTGCATTACAGGGCTACCCTTACCCATTCCCAAAGGGACACTCTGCATTACAGGGCTACCCTTACCCATTCCTAAAGGGACACTCTGCATTACAGGGCTACCCTTACCCATTCCCAAAGGGACACTCTGCATTACAGGGCTACCCTTACCCATTCCCACTCTGCATTACAGGGCTACCCTTACCCATTCCCAAAGGGGCACTCTGCATTACAGGGCTACCCTTACCCATTCCCAAAGGGGCACTCTGCATTACAGGGCTACCCTTACCCATTCCCAAAGGGGCACTCTGCATTACAGGGCTACCCTTACCCATTCCTAAAGGGACACTCTGCATTACAGGGCTACCCTTACCCATTCCCAAAGGGGCACTCTGCATTACAGGGCTACCCTTACCCATTCCCAAAGGGACACTCTACATTACAGGGCTACCCTTACCCATTCCCACTCTGCATTACAGGGCTACCCTTACCCATTCCCACTCTGCATTACAGGGCTACCCTTACCCATTCCCACGCTGCATTACAGGGCTATCCTTACCTATTCCCACTCTGCATTACAGGGCTACCCTTACCTGTTCCTAAAGGGACACTATGTTACAGGGCTACCCTTACCCATTCCCACTCTGCATTACAGGGCTACCCTTACCCATTCCCAAAGGGACACTCTATATTATAGGGCTACCCTTACCCATTCCCAAAGGGACACTCTATATTATAGGGCTACCCTTACCCATTCCCAAAGGGCTGCTCTAAATTACAGGGCTACCCTTTCCCTAAGGGTCACTCTGCATTATAGGGCTACCCTTACCTGTTCCCAAAGGGACACTCTGCATTATAGGGCTACCCTTACCCATTCCCAAAGGGACACTCTGCATTATAGGGCTACCCTTACCTGTTCCCAAAGGGACACTCTGCATTATAGGGCTACCCTTACCCATTCCCAAAGGGACACTCTGCATTATAGGGCTACCCTTACCCATTCCCAAAGGGACACTCTGCATTATAGGGCTACCCTTACCTGTTCCCAAAGGGACACTCTGCATTATAGGGCTACCCTTACCCATTCCCAAAAGCAAACTGCTTTACAGGGCTACTCTTACCCATTCCCAAAGGGCCACTCTACATTATTGGGCTACCCTTACCCATTCCCAAAAGGACACTCTACATTACACGGTTACCCTTACCCATTCCCAAAGGGACCCAGCGCCAAAGTAGCCCGACGCAATGGTATAACAATTACCCTTGCCTGCAGTATCACTTTAACTTCACCGAAGCTGTATCCCGGGTAGAAATCAAGAGAAATTGTACAGTGAGAGCACTAAAATCTCTCAGGTCACTTGAATCGGCAGCACTGATAGAGTCAAAGAGGAGCATCTACCGACCTAGTCTCTGTATGTCTCTAGAGCCCCTTTGTGGGGCATCCTGACTTGGGATTGCCCCAGTGTGGCTTAATAGGACCTAAACCCACATACACGTTCCATCCGGGGCAGCCCGATCGGGGGGGGGCCCGCTGTGTGAAACCCCCCCAGGTCACCAAAAACCCACCTTTGTTCCCAGACCAACGGCACATGCGCGAGCAGCGGCTGCATCCCTGCCAGCCCTTTAGGGATAGCAGGGATTTGGCGTTTGTGGAAGGTTGGCATGGGCACGCTCCCTGTTAGAGTAGTGGGGGATGCGGCTGCCAGCGCTCTCGCATTAGACAATCTCTTGGGTGAAGGGGCTTAGGCGGATCCGAATGCGTTGATTGGACGAGAGGGCTGCGCATGCGCCGTAGAACCGGGGAAGGGTAAGTGAGATCAGGTAACCTGGGATTTCACACAGCGCGGTGCCCGGGGAGGCAAAGACCAGAACCCAGGATAGTCAAAATCCTGGGTTTTGGTCCACTTTAATTCCCCCCCAGGGTGGCCAGGCAGTCTGTATGGAAGGGGACGCTGGCACCTTGAATGACTGGTCAGTGAACCAATCACTGTGCTGGTCTGTCACTCAAGCCCATGGCTTCCCCCAGTAGAAAGATCCCAATATTGACATCAGTGGAAGATTTTGGAATTGGGCAAGTTATTACCTTAGTAGTTACGATTATTTTAACGTCCGAATGGGGCTTAGCTCAGAGGGAGGCAGGAAAGTTTGATTTAGTAAATCAACATCATTTATTTCTTTATTTTTCTTTTCAGTTCTCATTATCGGAGTTGCACTGCTGCCCACCCAGTTTACATTTCGCTGAGCGACAGGAGTAAAGCCTATTCATGGACTAATAATCCTGACAGAACCCATTACGCAGCCTCCCACCCTTCCCGGCCATGGAGGGGCCTGACCGTGTCCCCCCAGTTCCTGCGTGTGCGGGGCCTGCACTCCTCCAGCCGCCTGCTAGATGATTCCGTGGTGGAGAAATCCCTGAAGTCCCTGAAGGACAAAAACAAGAAGCTGGAAGAAGGGGGACCCGTCTATAGCCCGGCCACAGAGGTGGAGACCGTGAAGAAGTCTATAGGACAGAGGGTGGTGGATGAGATAAAGCACTACTACCATGGCTTCCGCCTTCTGTGGATCGATACCAAAATCGCTGCCAGGACGCTGTGGCACATTCTTAACGGCTCCGTGCTGTCTCGCAGGGAAAGGAGACAGGTAAGGAGTTTTATTTTTGATAAAGCAGAACAAAACCCAAAAGGGCCACTCCTGGGGCATCCAAAATCCCTCCTCCGGGTTCCAGCAAAACTCCTGGCTACCACGCCCATGTAAATATCAGCGGCCGCATTCTTCGGGCTGTTCTTGTGCTGCCTCTACTCGCCATTCAGATAGGCTGGGGCCGGGAACGTGCCCACATCTGGGGATGTCGAGCTCCGACCTTGCCGTAAACAAGAGCCATTTGGCGATCATTAAAGCGGAACAAAACCCACCAGCGGCCGTCCTGGAATCTAAAAGATTTCAGGACTGGCCACTTGATTTCACCTGGCGCATCCCAAAATGGGGTCCAAAGCCCCATGTCTATGTCTACGGCATTCAGCAGGCAGCTCTCATTGTTTTTAATAGGAAGTGTGCGCTGCCATATCCGGCGTTGTGCGCTCACCCTTTACCCAGCGATTCAGATAGGCTGGGGCGGAAGTGCCCCGGGGGTTGCAGCAGTGCGCACACCCCAATGAAGTCGGTGAGAACCAAAAGGGGTAAAACGGCTCTCATTGGCTCAGTGCCGGCACATGTGCTGTTGGACGTGGAGGAAGTTAGTTGTTTGGGCTTTCTGGGGGGTTTTACACAGCGTGGCTTCCCCCATCGGTATGCTCGGGGAGCGGAACAAAACTCGGGACTGTCAAATTCCTGGTTTTGTTCTGCTTTAAATGGGCAGATATGCATAGCACTCGGCTGCAACTGGATGAGAGCCCGCACATGCACCATAGGACCGAGGAAAGTTAAGTTTTTCTTGGCAGTTTGAGGGGGGTTTCACACAGCGGGCATCCCAAATCTGGATTTTGACTATCCCAAGTATATGCATATTTGATGTTCGGCATAAGACTGTTTGTGGCCTTCGGGAGCACAGCAAATGTCTCTCCAGCAGCAGACGTGCTCCCACCCCCAGTCTATCTGAAAGGCTAAGTCAGGAGCGCTGCCCGTTTACATTGCTGAGGGCGCCAGGAAGCAGGTGTCTCTTGCGGTGTCCCTGCGGGGGGGGGGGGGGGGGGGACACCAATCCCAACACAACTCCGTGTACACACCAGTGAATAAACGCCATGTGAGTGACTACACACAATTGGATTACAAACTAAGGGGCAGTGAAGTGCACATATGCCAGGAGCGGTGGGCTGCCCTAAACTTTCAGGGGTTGTCTGACTGGTCTGGTGTATTATTTTACAAGTGAAATCGAATCCCTTCTTCCTTTAAAAGTGCCACGATGGCCTATGGCCCACTTATTTTGTTACTATTTAAAGTGGACCAACAGTCAAGAATGACTTAAACCGGACAACACAACAAACTGCGCTCATATGCATCCCTCCCGCAGGCCATTTAGATTGCTGCACATAAAAATTCATTTACCTCTTTCTAACTCTTGCGGTGGTGAACTTTAAAAACAAGATGACGGCTCATGCATTTGCAGGCTGCCTGCAAACAGGAAGTGCTGCTGGGCTTCCTGTCACTGTGCATTGTCAGTTGGGAGCGTCAAAATGGCTGCTACAAATACGAATACTTTATTGGTCGCCAAGTATGTACAGAATACAACAAGGAATACTTTTTGGAAGGGGGGTTCTCCATGGGGCTTGAACATTTGCTAGACATACGACTATATACATCAACAACTATATACATATAATCAGTATATACATCAACACATACTATATACATCAATGGGGGAATAAACATTCGCTAGTTATACATATTTACAAAGGGTTTTAGTTACAAACGATATTCCTTTAAGTGACTGGGGATCAAAAGTTTTCCAGGATTCTTAGAGTTGATTGTTCAGTGCTTTAACAGCAAGTGGGAAGAAACTGTTTTTATACCGAGAGGTTCTGGGAGGTTCTACCTTTCTTTTCCAACTGTGCCAGGCTTTTGGTCCGGTTTAAAATGTATCACTTGTATTTGTTTGGAACTCCTTGTCGCTAGGGAGTCCTTGGCGTAAAAAAGTTTGAGAACCACTGCTCTAGACCACTTATTAGTTCAAGTAGTTAAAGTAAAAAAATAAAACGCGATACAAATGTATATTTAATATACACTATACTTACACCCACCATCTGGAGGTGTCCTCCTGCTGTACTGTGCCTCTGGGGTCCCTCGTTGTCCTATCTTCTGTCGGCAGAAGCAGCCAGAATGAGCTGAATGAGGCTGGCACTATGCCAGGCGCTGCTCGCTTCCCGCCAAGGGAAGGGTCTTTAGACCTTCATAGGAATCCCATTTGCCTCCCCTGTGTCTCAATTTTCGTATATTTTTGCAGTTCCTAAGAATATGTGCCGACCTCTTCCGACTGGTCCCTTTCCTCGTCTTCATCATCGTCCCCTTCATGGAGTTTCTTCTGCCCATTGCCTTGAAGCTGTTTCCGGACATGCTGCCTTCAACATTCGAGACCTCTTCCAAAAAGGTCAGCGACTGTTCTTATATATCTTTTGGTTTTTGTTATAGACTTAAAAGATCCAGAGTTCTCACTTCTGCACAAATATGTCTGAGAATATTCTCACTGATCTAAGTTTTACCGTGTTAGCTATTGGAAGCAATAGAAATGGAAGAATCGGGTGATACCTTCCAGACAAGCTTTCCAGAAAAAGTAATTCTGTTCATGTCGTCTGACAAAGAGAACTACGTTTTCTCGAAAGCTGACTGTGTGAGCTCCTGACTGGCTTCTGCTGCACATATGAGCTCCTGACTGGCTTCTGCTGCACATATGAGCTCCTGACTGGCTTCTGGCACCCATGTGAGCTCCTGACTGGCTTCTGCTGCACATATGAGCTCCTGACTGGCTTCTGCTGCACATATGAGCTCCTGACTGGCTTCTGCTGCACATATGAGCTCCTGACTGGCTTCTGGCGCCCATGTGAGCTCCTGACTGGCTTCTGCTGCACATATGAGCTCCTGACTGGCTTCTGCTGCACATATGAGCTCCTGACTGGCTTCTGCTGCACATATGAGCTCCTGACTGGCTTCTGCTGCACATATGAGCTCCTGACTGGCTTCTGCTGCACATATGAGCTCCTGACTGGCTTCTGCTGCACATATGAGCTCCTGACTGGCTTCTGGCGCCCATGTGAGCTCCTGACTGGCTTCTGGCGCCCATGTGAGCTCCTGACTGGCTTCTGCTGCACATATGAGCTCCTGGCTGGCTTCTGCTGCACATATGAGCTCCTGACTGGCTTCTGGCGCCCATGTGAGCTCCTGACTGGCTTCTGCTGCACATATGAGCTCCTGGCTGGCTTCTGCTGCACATGTGAGCTCCTGACTGGCTTCTGGCGCCCATGTGAGCTCCTGACTGGCTTCTGGCGCCCATGTGAGCTCCTGACTGGCTTCTGGCGCCCATGTGAGCTCCTGACTGGCTTCTGGCGCCCATGTGAGCTCCTGACTGGCTTCTGGCGCCCATGTGAGCTCCTGACTGGCTTCTGGCGCCCATGTGAGCTCCTGACTGGCTTCTGGCGCCCATGTGAGCTCCTGACTGGCTTCTGGCGCCCATGTGAGCTCCTGACTGGCTTCTGCTGCACATGTGAGCTCCTGACTGGCTTCTGCTGCACATGTGAGCTCCTGACTGGCTTCTGCTGCACATGTGAGCTCCTGACTGGCTTCTGCTGCACATGTGAGCTCCTGACTGGCTTCTGGCGCCCATGTGAGCTCCTGACTGGCTTCTGGCGCCCATGTGAGCTCCTGACTGGCTTCTGCTGCCCATATGAGCTCCTGACTGGCTTCTGGCGCCCATGTGAGCTCCTGACTGGCTTCTGGCGCCCATGTGAGCTCCTGACTGGCTTCTGGCGCCCATGTGAGCTGGCCGGCTTCTGCTGCACATGTGAGCTCCTGGCCGGCTTCTGGTGCCCACGTGAGCTCCTGGCCGGCTTCTGGCGCCCACGTGAGCTCCTGGCCGGCTTCTGGCGCCCACGTGAGCTCCTGGCCGGCTTCTGGCGCCCACGTGAGCTCCTGGCCGGCTTCTGGCGCCCACGTGAGCTCCTGGCCGGCTTCTGGCGCCCACGTGAGCTCCTGGCCGGCCTCTGGCGCCCACGTGAGCTCCTGGCCGGCCTCTGGCGCCCACGTGAGCTCCTGGCCGGCCTCTGGCGCCCACGTGAGCTCCTGGCCGGCCTCTGGCGCCCACGTGAGCTCCTGGCCGGCCTCTGGCGCCCACGTGAGCTCCTGGCCGGCCTCTGGCGCCCACGTGAGCTCCTGGCCGGCCTCTGGCGCCCACGTGAGCTCCTGGCCGGCCTCTGGCGCCCACGTGAGCTCCTGGCCGGCCTCTGGCGCCCACGTGAGCTCCTGGCCGGCCTCTGGCGCCCACGTGAGCTCCTGGCCGGCCTCTGGCGCCCACGTGAGCTCCTGGCCGGCCTCTGGCGCCCACGTGAGCTCCTGGCCGGCCTCTGGCGCCCACGTGAGCTCCTGGCCGGCCTCTGGCGCCCACGTGAGCTCCTGGCCGGCCTCTGGCGCCCACGTGATCTGTGGGGCTTCTTTGCTCTGGCTAGCCATGTCCACCTGGTAAGTTTGAGAAAGCTGATCCTAAAGGGCCATTCCAGCCAGCATGGCTGTTACATAAAGAAAAAAACTCCTTACCTTGCCTGCAATTCAGTGTAGACGATCAGAGCACTGGCCACTGCCATCTTTCACGCTGTTAGTAGAGCTTGGTCCTCCCCATACTGTGTGCCCTCCCATTCGTCTATTCACTTGAATGAGCGGCCCGGGAGCACACATAGCATGGCTGACTATATCACTTGAATGGGCAGACAGAAGCGCGGACCAAGCTCTACAGGCTGAATCAGACGGCAGCGCCTGGCGCTCTGATGGTCTCCGCTTGATTGTGGGCCAGGTAAGAGGTGTGTGTTTTTTTTTTTTTTTTTTTTTTTTTTTTTTTTTTTATAGCACTAGGGAAAGGTGGCAGGGAGTGGTTTTGAAAGCGGCCATGCTGGCTGGAATGGCCCTTTAAATCTGGTGTCGCACGCTGACTGGCTGCATCTGATCAAAAGGACCTGAACGCTCCTGATGGAACAGAGTTTGGGAATAACAGCAGCCTATGGCGAATCCAAGCTAATTTGGAGAGTTTCTTTTTTTAATGTCTGTGGATTTCCAATAAGCTGTTTTTACATTCAAACTTGTTGAAGAAAATCGCTTATTAGAAACAATCTGCTACAATGTTACTTATTGCGTTGAGCGTGATGGTCTTTCCAAAATCTGCCTCTCTGAAAACTGCAGAGGCTCTCAAAATCATTTAGTATAACCCCCTTAGCATTCCATTCTCTCTAGTCACTGCACATGGTAGAGGTTTATCCATCAAACTATAAGGCTGCTGTTGGGAGTAATGATTTGATGTGTTGTTGGCCGGCAGGAGGAGAGACTGAAGAAAGAGCTGAGGGTGAAACTGGAAGTGGCCAAGTTCTTGCAGGACACCATTGAAGAGATGGCTCTGAGGAACAAGGCCGCCACAGGCGATGTGACTGCCGAGTTCTCTACATTCTTCCAGAAGGTAAGATAGAGCTGGGATTTTAGGTATATGTGATTGTATATGTAATACGTAGAAACCAGGGAACATTTCCTCCTGGTGGATACTGCTTAAAGTGGAGAATGAAAGAGTGCCAGCCATGGAGTGGGAGCCTTAAAATCATCGATCCTTTATTTGAAGCACTTTAAAGTCCATCACAGCACGGTAAATTGTAAAAAGCATACAACGAGCAGGCCCCACGTCGACGCGTTTCGAGCACCAGCTCTTAATCATGACTGCTTAAAGTGCACCCATACTCAGAGGGAAGTATATGTCATCACCTTCTATCCCCAGCCCAGTGCCCCAAAACAGCCTGCGTTTCTTTTTTTTTTACCTCTGCCTTTGGATGCAGTCGGCCATATTGCTCCCTGGCTCAGCAGCCCCGCCTCCAGCGAGTGTGATGCAGACAGCTAAGCAATGGGGAGCACTTCAATCTAACTACCATTATGCTATAGCTTGGTTGTAACTGAATAATTTAGCATATAGCAGGCCATTCACCACAATACTACTTCCTGTTGTTTTTTTTTCTGGCGTTGTTATGGATATTGGACAAAGGCTGAGGTAAAAAAAAGAAACACAGACTGTCTCTGTTTTAGTTGATTGTATATTTGTGTGTGTAAAAAACTAAAAAAAAAAAACTAAAAAAATAAAACAAATAAATATATATATATATATATATATATATATATATATATATATATATATATATATATATATATATATTATACTTTTACTGCCCATTACATATTGTACAGCTGCTCCAGTGATTTCCACAAATTGAAGAACGATACATTTGACCATAATCTTAATTATTCAGTCTATACAATTTGTTCAAAGCATTTAAAGTGGACCAAAGCACAGGACAGTCAATATTTTTGACTATCCTGGGTTTTGGTCCTTTCCCCCCGGGGCACAGCCAGATGATGATTTTAGTTGGATTTTGAGGAATTAGAGGCGGATTCCAATCCAGAATGGGTCATTATATCCTTTTTTTTTTTTTTTTTTCTTCGATCTTGTTTTCTTTTTCTTTATCTTCTTTCTTTATTTTATCTCTTTGTTTGCATTTGGCTTGGCATAGAATAAAAAATTGATCTCTGAAAAATACACAATAACCTCAATTCAATAAGAGTTGATGGTAGTAAAGAGTTGATGGTAGTAAAGAGTTGATGGCAGTAAAGAGTTGGTGGCAGTAAAGAGTTGGTGGCAGTAAAGAGTTGGTGGCAGTAAAGAGTTGGTGGTAGTAAAGAGTTGGTGGCAGTAAAGAGTTGGTGGCAGTAAAGAGTTGGTGGCAGTAAAGAGTTGGTGGCAGTAAAAAAAAAAAAAAAAATCACTTAATGAGAAAAAAGCCTGAGAATGTCACTGTTACTGAATCACCAGATAGACAATGAAAGCCAATGGCACTTTTTTACTCCTAAGAAAAGTAGAGAACTTTTTACTCCTTTTTAAACTTAGTAAAGTACCATTGCCTTTCATTGTTTTCAACTCTTATTGAATCGAGGACTAAATTTGTGTTTTTTTTTTGTATATGAATGGCTTAAAGCGGAACAAAACCCAGGATTTTGACTATGCCAGATTTAGTTCCTTGCCCTGGGCATTCCAGTTTGGCGTGCCCCGCTGTGTGAAACCGCCCATATCGCCCATGCAAGCTCACCCTTCCCCCAGTCCTATGGCACATGTGCCGGCTTTTGCCCAATCTGAGCCTTTTGACGTACAAGCGGCTGCATGGCGGCTGCAGATCCAATTTTTACCCATATGCGGATATTTGATGCTATTCTAATCATATACAGTTTATAAGAACCTGCATTATTGATGGTGGATTCACGTCGGTTGCATCTACATTTTTGAAGTGCAAGCACTGTGGGATAAGGACTTTTTCACAGTTTTATATTGCTCTGTGTTTTATTATATTAGTAATAGCAGCTTGCTTCATTAACTTCATTGCACTAATTTCAGTACAAGCAAAAGAAAAGAATCGGCGCCGAGATAAGTGGCTTACTGAGGGTTTATTTCACCTTTTATTAGCCACTAAAGCATACAATGCAAAGATAGGAATCTGAAATCAACTGGTGTGAATGCAGAGAGGGAATGTGTGTGTGTGTATATATATCTATCTCTATATCTATCTATCTATCTATCTATCTATCTATCTATCTATCTATCTATCTATCTATCTATCTATCTCTCTGCCAGTCCTATCTATCTATCTATCTATCTATCTATCTATCTATCTATCTATCTATCTATCTTATTCATTTTATTTATTCTGACCTCCATCCATCACAGTACTAACCACTGTATTTATCCCGTCCAGATCCGCAGCTCAGGGGAAAGGCCAAGTAATGAGGAGATTGTGAGGTTCTCCAAGCTTTTTGAAGACGAGCTGACTCTGGACAACCTGACCAGGCCCCAGCTGGTGGCTCTGTGTAAGCTGTTGGAACTCCAGTCCATCGGCACCAATAACTTCCTGAGGTTTCAGCTCACCATGAAGCTGAGGTCCATCAAAGCTGATGACAAAGTAAGTTGCTCGTCTTTTATGTGGCAACATGAAATTCATTATCTTTTTGTTTTATGATTCAGAAAGTTGATCCTACACATACATGTTATTTTTTCTTTCCCTGTGTAACAGCTGATCGCAGAGGAAGGGGTGGACACATTGAATGTAAAGGAGCTACAGGCCGCATGCCGCGCCAGGGGGATGAGAGCACTCGGTGTCACAGAGGAACGGTTACGAGAACAGCTAAAGCAGGTTGGTTGTTGCCTGGCATTTTATTCTATTTTGTATCAAATATGTCCTCTGCGAAGTAAAACTGAGAGAGTCACTTGTTGAGAAGGATCTGGGGGTACTGGTAGATCACAGGCTAAATAACAGTATGCAATGCCAAGCAGCTGCTTCCAAGGCCACCAAAATACTATCGTGCATTAAAAGAGCCATGGAATCACAGGATAGGTGAGTAATTTTGCCTCTTTACAAGGCACTGGTGCGCTCTCACCTGGAATATGCCGTCCAGTTCTGGGCGCCCATTCATAGAAAGGACGCTCTGACTATGGAAGGGTGCAGAGGAGCCACCAAACTAATAAGGGGAATGAAGGATCTTAGTTATGAGGAAAGATTACGAGAATTAAATCTGTTTAGTCTTGAGAGGAGACGGCTGAGGGGGGACATGATTAACTTGTATAAATATATAAATGGCCCATACAAAAAATATGGTAGAACACTATTTCAGGTAAACTCCTCTCTAAAGACAAGGGGGCACTGCCTTCGATTGGAAAAAAAGAAACTTAGTCTCCAGGGGCGACAATCGTTTTCTACCATAAGAACTATAAATCTATGGAATAGCCTCCCACAGAAGCTTGTTACAGCATTAACCAATGACAGCTTCAAAAAAGGATTAGGTGCTTATTTAGAAGAAAATAACGTTAACAGTTACTATTAGCCATTATCAGTAAAAAAAAAAAGCAAAAAATAAAATAGATTACCCTATAAAATAAAATAAAAAATAACTTTCCCCTACCTCAACACCCTTGGTTGAACTTGATAAACATATTTCGTTTTTCAACCGTATGTAACTATGTATCCTGACTGTACCGGACAAAAGAGTGCACATTGTGGAGGCATATTTATGCATTCGCCTCATTGGGTGGCCTATTTATACTCAGACCAGCAGGGGCATATGTAGACATCATACGACTATGCCTGCCCACACTTAATATGGCAGCAGCCACAGCCGGGGGCTCGTCACTCTTCCGCCCTCACTACAGGCTAATGTCGGGCGGGAAACCATCAGGTGCTCCCGCTAGAGATAATTATGGGGGGCATTTAAGCAGGCTAGACGGTACCCATACACACTCTGATGAAGTGGCAGACACTCATTGCCACGCAACGCGTCAGCGGTACGGGCATGCTGGGTATGGTGGTGAACCAGGACCTCACATTATGCGGTAATGTAGATTGCTTCTAGATGTTTTGATATTTGGTGTTTGGACATTTTTTAAATTGGTGTTATTTGTGCTAATAGGTTGTATATGCCCTGAAGATTCTCTGCTGCTCACAGCACTTGCACTTTCTTGCACTCTGCACTTTAGGCCATGGTTTCTATGGCCTCCTATTGATATATACCTCTTGGTCATATTTGACCTTTTACTTTTTGATCTTAGTTTCTATCATATGCACTTTTCCTCCTTTTTGAGGCTTTTTTAGCACTGTCTATCTGCACAATTCCTTGGAGTAACTTACGGGCATATACAAATAATTTCTGATTAATTTTTGTTCATTTATATTTGGTGATAATATTGATTGAAGTTGTATATATAATATACTGGGATTAATTTATTATTTTGTAAAGCATTGTGTAAAGTAGTCCATTGCACACCCCTGCCAGCTATCATGTTTTTAAGATATAACACAAAATCCAAAGTAATGCACAGCTACTTATATATATATATATATATATATATATATATATATATATATATATATATATATATGTGCCGGCCTCATGGGCACCCAGGTACACAGTACCACGTCAATGAACACCAAAGGATGAGCCAACCAGCACAGGCTCAGCAAAGTGCCCTACAAACAGAGGCCGCACAAACCAAGATTGATATGAAAGTAATAATTTCAAATATTTAATATCACAGATTATACATGTTACCAAGACAATACCCAACAATACATACATACATAAAAGACTATTTAAAAAACATACACGACGACGCCCTCTGGTGGCAACACCATATAAATGACTCTAAATAGGTATGTAAAAATATATATATAAACTGCCTGTCTAATAAAGTGCATAGAATAAATAAAAACCACTTAAACACACAGTAAACAACCAATTCATGATAATTAATAAATATCTATACAAGGTGAGTATTAAGTAAATGTATATATACAAAGATTATGTGAACACCAGGTTCACTAATAACCCGGTGTTAATTAATAAAAGTGCATGTGCTATAATTTAATTGTGACCCATATTAATAATGACAAATAAAACGCAATACTATACAATATCCATACAAAGAAACAAGTGTTTCCAATGTATAAAAAGTTTTAATTTATGTGCAAAGATTCCTAATAACGCTTACTAATATAGAAGACAACAGGCATAAGTAAAGAGAAAGTAACTCATACCACCATAATTAAACAGAGTCCTAGGTGCCACCGAGGGGTAATTTCGGCATCTACGCGTTGCGTGGCCCCGCCCACTTCCTCAGGATGCTGTATCATGTATGTATGTATTGTTGGGTATTGTCTTGGTAACATGTATAATCTGTGATATTAAATATTTGAAATTATTACTTTCATATCAATCTTGGTTTGTGCGGCCTCTGTTTGTAGGGCACTTTGCTGAGCCTGTGCTGGTTGGCTCATCCTTTGATGTTTTTAAGATATATGTGGGCCATTAAATAAAGCTTTTGTAAATAACTATACTTGGTGTGTCTGTTGAGCGGCTGAGTTGGTGGGCTCTAGGGTCTGTGCTGGCAGTCCCACTTCGTGCCCCCTATCCTGACTGTACCAAGATATTATAATGCGCGCCTGGTTCCTGTGCGGCTTCATTGGAAAAGGTTTGTAATTTATAGGGTGAAAATGAAAAGGTCCTATACCTCCCTACACCAGGGGCAGATTATCCAGTGAAGCTATGACTGAAATAGACAGCAACGCTTGTTTTTGTAATTCCCCATTAAGTAAACCAATGATGTGAGTTGTGCTCTGCTCTAGGATGATAACTTGTGCTTTACCATTTCAGTGGCTGGAGCTGCACCTGCACCAGGAAATCCCCACATCATTACTTCTGCTGTCCCGAGCTTTGTATCTGCCCGATACTCTCTCACCAGCTGATCAGCTCAAATCCACCCTCCAGACTTTACCCGAAAGCATGGTACGTAGACCCCCTGTGTCAGCCCCACATGTCAGCAGTTTGGTCTGTCCAGTCACATGACGCAGAGAATGTTCCCCGTGCAGCAAGTGCTGTGCATTGTATACTTTGTGTTTAGGACTCAGGAGAATGTTCTGAAAACGCATTTACAGTAAATCGTTGTACATCACTGTAGTTTTACCATTTTTTTTTTTTTTTTATTATTCTTTATTTTCATTTTGCAAAGTAAAATGGTGTACAACATAGGAAAACACATAAGGAAAGTGAGGCTGTCCGTAGCTCACTGGGTACATTTTCCATACAGAACAAAACAGTAGCTCATGGCATATAAAGTCATAGTATCCCGTAACATTAGGGGGGGGGGGGGTATGGGACTAGGCAGGGGTTACTTCCCCTCAAATCCGTCCCGATATTATTCCTGAGTGCTCTCCCTTCATTTTCCCCCCATGATGCTTGTGGTAATGTACTTAGTAGGTGACTAGATTCGTAGCGGTGACATAGCGTATATGGGGGGAGGGGTGAATGGGGTAGGGTATTTCCGAGAACGGGGAAGGGTAGTCCCCCAGGAGGGGTTCGCTCGTTGCCACCTCAGAGCATGGAATGTATTCGAATGCTCCCGGTGTAGGTGATTCCAGATCATCACCCACTTATTGGCTCACTGTCCCATAGGGTTCTGTACTCCTCTGACTCCTGAAATACCAGCCAGGGCAGCCAAGCGCTCCTGAACTGCTCGTCCCTGTCGCGGAGGGACAGGGTCATGTCCTCCATTTCCCTGATGGAGGACACTTCCCTCAACCAGTCCCTCACCGACGGGGCTCTCCTCTGTTTCCACAGACTCGGGATCACCTGTTTAGCTGCATTTAAGAGGTGGACCACTAAAGATCTCTTATACTTCCTAGTGGGGCGATCCACTAAATGTAAGAGTATGACTGCGGGGTCGCTTTTAGTCTGAAAATCCGCAATCTTCTCAATTACTGGTATGACCTTTCCCCAGTATGACTGAATTTTAGGGCAGCCTCAGAAAATATGAAACAAAGTCCCTCTTTCCTTGCCACACCTCCAGCACCAGTCATCCGACCCTGTGAACATTCTGCTGATTCTATCAAGTTTTACCATTTTTAACATAAGTGTATATGTTAAAGGGCGAAGAAATTCCTGAATTCCTAACAGTCAAAATAGGGTGTGTGCTGGAAATCCTACCATGTCTATAGTAAACAGACCATGACAATAGACACCTATATTCACATATTCACACCTAGCTGCCAAAAAGCCCCCTTGAAAAGGAATCCTTGAATTCCTAATTAGGTCCCCAGACCCAGACATTCAATACACGTTGTACATGAGTATTGGATATTATTTGTGGAAGAGCTGTATAATTCTTGTAATATGTCAGTTATGACTATATTGAAGATACAGTCTTATTCAGGACTATAGGACCTTTCATTTGATATCAAACATGGCATATATATATATATATTGTCCCGAACCTGATACTCTACATAGTATCGGACTCTGGATGATATATTTTCCCGTTGCATGGCACGGCCAGCTTCGGTACAATATAAAAACGGAATCGCCATAGACTTATCCAGTTGTTCTCTGCAGTGATTCTGCGAAGATAGAAGATGGCTCTTTATATTGCGCAGGTGAGCGAGGCAACCAAGCCTGCGGCCCTGCATGGCTATTTCCACCCGTTTCCGGACCCTCTGTGCGTCCCAGCCTCGGCTGACTGATCGGGTGACGGTAGAGGAGCACTAGGGTCAGGTGCTCAAGGAGCGCTGCTCCAAGCCGCAGAGCCTGTACCACAAAGGGTAGCCGGCCATAGGCTTTATGGTGAGCCTGCTAGGGATGCGGAGTTCCTGTCCTAGCTTCTGAGGGGGGTGAGTGTTTTTAGGGACTGTTTACTTGTTCTGGTGTTTTGGGGTCTGCTGCGCGTCTGGGGCCTTTCTCATCCCGGATCTGCGGCGGTGCTCCTTGTCTGTGGTCACTTCCTCCTGGCTGGTGCACTTGCCCTACTTGGTCAGTGAGTCCCCTTTGGGGGTTTTTGGTCTCTTTGGAGCATGTGCTGCGGGATACTTATGTGTCTTTTTTTATGTCTTTCAGGCGGGACAACTGTGGGTTGTGGTTTCTCCCGGTCCTACCCCTTACCATCCCTCATCTTCCCTTACTGGCTTCTGGGGGCATCCCGGGTGGCTCTTGTTATCCTTTACCCTGTGCTGGCCTATTGCACCTTTCTTAATCACCATATGGAGGTTTCTGGGGATAGCGTGCTTGGGGGTCCTTCGCGGCAATCCCGGCTGTGTTCCATGTGTGGGGTATCCCCTGTGAGTAACAGTGTCACGGTGTGCGTGCCTTGCGCCCAAGGTATCCTTGCGCTCCAGGCTGGGCTGCCCGCTTCGCTTCCCAGCTCTGCGCCCCCTTTGGCATCGCCTACCCCCCCGCGCCTGCATTTAGCCCCCAGTGAGGGGGATACTAGCGGGGGGTCACAGTCTGATCTGGCACTGCGTGTGGCCAGTATTGAAAGGCAGCTTGCCAGACCTGTTCCACGTAAGGCCTCTGGCCGTGACATCCCTCTTCCCTGAGGAGGATGAGGGACCTGATACTTTTGTTGGCCTTTACCCCCTAGAGAAGGGGGAACTCTTTCAGGACTCTGACTCCTCTGGGGACCAGCAGGAGGGTTATGGCAGTGACCCTGGGTCTGCGTCTGGGGAGGACTCATGGTTCCCTGAGGACACTGATGGCCTGTTGGCTCACATTTTTGAAATCTTGCACATTTTCCCACCTGAGGTGGCTAAGAGGAAGCAGGGTGAGCTCTTTCGCCCTGATAAACAGGGCCTGGAGTTCCCTGAGCAGAGCCATTTCACTAATATGGTGCTCAAGGAGTGGGAACGTTCTAGTAGATTGCCCGCGGTGCCCAAAGGGTGGGATAGGAGGTATCCCTTTCCTGCCGACCTGGTCAAGCGATGGTCGTGTCCCCCTGAGGTGGACGCTCCCGTGCTAGGGCTGTCCAACACCTCGGTCATGCCTTCCCCTGACACTACCACACTGCGGGACAGCGTGGACCGGCGCATGGATCAGCTGGCCTGCCATGCCTTTTCGTGTGTGGAGGGCTGGGATGTGCCCGGTCTGCGCTCCTTCCATTACAGCTATTGACCTTAAACAGCTCAAGCGTCTCCTGGAGGGCACTACGGCTGGTAACGGGGGAGGATTATAGGTCCCTTCTGCTTTGGTCTGATTTTGTTGCCTTTGTCCTTACTGCTATGGATGATGCGGTACGGATGTGTAGTAGGACATCTGCCCTTTTGGTGGCTATGCGCCGCTCTGTTTGGCTGCGTCAGTGGGCGGCTGGTGCTGCTGCTAAGAAGGCTCTCACTGGGCTCCCATTTAAGGGGCTGCGGCTCTTTGGTGAGCGTCTGGATATTTTAGCCAAGGATGGTAGTCTGCCTCAACGTAGGAGGCAGCCTTTGCCTGTTTGGGGGTCCTCCTCTTCCCTCCCCTCCTTTCGTGCTCCCAGAGGAGGTCGTGGCGCCCTCTTCTCGGTTACCCTCAGGGATTCTTGGGGCCGTGGCAGGTCCCGTGGTCGTCCCGGTCTCTCATGGGGCCCCAAGCCCCCTCGGGCATGATGAGACGCCCTCACCCATCCGGGTGGGGGGGACGGCTTCGGCTCTTTGCTCACGTCTGGAGGCTACACGTCTCAGACCGGTGGATTCAGGAGGTGGTGTCCTCCGGTTACAAGATAGGGTTTGCGCCTTGCGGTTCAACGTCTGTTGGAGTCAGGAGTCATTTGCTTGGTGCCTTCCCAGGAACGGGGTCGAGGTTTCTACTCCAATCTGTTCACGGTCCCCAAAAAGGATGGGTCCCTGAGGCCCATCCTGGACTTGAAGGGTCTCAACAAGTTTGTCAGGTTCAAGCATTTTCGCATGGAGACTCTACGCTCGTCTGTCAGTACCCTGCGTCCGGGCGACTTCATGACCTCAGTGGACATCAAGGATGCCTGCCTTCACGTGCCAATCTTTCCAGGTCATCAGAGGTTTCTCAGGTTCGCTCTAGAGAATCAGCATTACCAGTTTGTGGCCTTACCATTCGGCATCACCTCAGCCACTCTGGTGTTCACCAAGGGGCTGGCTGGTGTGATGGCTCTGCTGCAGAATCAGGGCATTCGCATTCTTCCTTACCTGGACGACATTCTGATTGCGGCTCAGTCTCTTCATCAGGCCGAGAAGGATACTCTGGTGGTGACCACCACTCTAGAGTCCTTTGGCTGGGTGATCAACTATCCAAGTCTAAACTGTCTCCGTCTTTGGTGACTTCCTTTCTGGGCATGACTCTGGATACCTCTCGGGTCAAGGTATCCTGCCTCAGCAGAAGGTGGAGGGCCTTCATAAGCAGGCACGGGCTTTGCTCTTGTGTCCCCATCCTTCCATCCGGCAGGGGATGCAGTTAGTGGGCCTGATGGTGTCCTGCTTCGAGGCAGTCCCCTTTACTCAGTTTCACATGAGACCTCTTCAGTTGCATCTCTTGTCAGTTTGGGATCGGGACCCTGTGCCCCTGGATCAGGAGTTTGCTCTGTCCCCCCTGGCCAGACAGTCCCTCTCGTGGTGGCTGGACTCAGGGAACCTTCTAGTGGGCAGGACCTTCCTGCCCCCGTGCTGGGAGACTGTCACCACGGATGCCAGTCTGACCGGTTGGGGGGGCTTTTGGAAGTCTCTGAAGTTCCAGGGTCGGTGGGGCCCCCAGGAGGCCCATGCTCCCATCAATGTCCTGGAACTGAGGGCGATCAGGTTGGTTCTGTCTCAGCTGACCACACACCTTTTGGGGGTCGGGCTGTTCAGATCCGCTCGGACAACCAGACGGCGGTCGCCTACATCAATCATCAGGGAGGGACTCGGAGCAAGCAAGCCCTCAAGGAAGTGTCCCTGATTCTGTCTTGAGCAGAAGAGAATGTCCCCTGCATCTCTGCGGTTTACATTCTGGGGGTGGAGAACTAGCAGGGGGATGCCTCGGCTGGGGGAATAGTCCCTCAGCAACAAGGTATTTCACTCCCTGTGTCACCGCTGGGGTCAGCTGGGGAATCTGGTGTTGTCTGCTCTGCTCCCGTGGGGCTGCCTTGCCCATTCTGACTCTTAAGGTGGCCTTTTTGGTGGCCATTACTTCTGTCAGGCGAGTTTCTGAGCTGGCGGCGCTTTCCCTCAAACCTCCTTATTTTGAAAGGCATCAGGATAAGGTGGTGGTTCAGCTTTAGCCGGATTTCTTGCCTAAAGTTGTGTCTGCTTTTCATCTCAATCAGGACATGGTTTTGCCTTCTTTGTGTCCTAACCCTGCTAATTCCAAGGAACGGACCATTCACTCTTTGGATGTTGTTAGGGCTCTGAAGTTTTATTTGGTTGCTACTGAGTCTTCCTGCTGGACCTAGGAAGGTTTTGCCTCCTGCTAAATCCACTATCAGCAAGTGGATACGTCAGGCGGTGGAGCAGGCCTATTCTGCAGGGGGAAGGATCCTCCTTTTAGGGTTACTGCTCATTCCACTCGTGCTATTGGTGCGTCTTGGGCTTTTCAGCACCAAGCTTCTGTTGAACAAGTTTGTAAGGCCGCAACTTGGTCTTCTGTTCATACTTTTTCCAAGTTTTACAAGGTTGATGTTAAGACCTCAGCTGATGCTGCTTTTGGCCGCAAGGTACTTCAGGCGGTAGTGGTTTAAACTGCCTGTTACTCTTTTGGGATCCCACCCTACTTTATGGACACTGCTTTTGGATGTCCCAGATGTAATGACTGCATGAAGCAGGCCGTGCCATGCAATGGGAAAAAGACAATTCTGTGAGTACTCACCTGTAGAATTGCTTTTGCCATGCATGGCACGGCCTGCTTCACCCCACCCTTGTTATCGTTATTCTTGGTTGCCTCTTTATGGTGATTGTTCCAAGTTAGTTGGGGTTTTGTTACCTTTTTTACCTTTATTATCTCCCGGTTTCTTGAATAACTGCTTGTCAACACTGGATAAGTCTATGGTGGTTCCGTTTTTATATGGTACCAGGAGGAGCCACTACTCTTCTGCAGTACACTGCGCCACCTTGTGGCAGAATAACCCAGATGTAATGACTTCATGAAGCAGGCCGTGCCATGCATGGCAAAAGCAATTCTACAGGTGAGTACTCACAGAATTGTCTTATTTGGTGTTTGGGTTCATTTAACTAAGAAATTAATGGGAATCATGAATGTCTTGGTTACAGTATGTTTAAATGTTCCCCTTGTGGGCTCTGAAAGTGAAAGCCCAGTCATGGGTTAACCCCTGCCACCCTCCCCTGGTGCTGAGGCAGGACGGGGTTGTTACAAAGGAAATAACCCTTACCTCGCCCGCGGTCCATCGTTGTTCTACCGTGTCCGCTGCATAGAAAGTCACAAAGCAACATCCCGCACAACATGCATGCTCTCCCCTCTGCCCATTCACTTGTGTTAGGGGGTGTTAACACAAGACTGGACTTTTACTTTAAAGGGCTACTATAGGTTGATTGATTAAAAAAAAATCCTATACAGCTCTTATGACTATACTCGCCCTGTAATCTATTGGAACTGGCAATCCCGTAGTGCATACTTGAGCCTCCTCTGGCACCCCTCTATCCCCTTTGCATACCTGCAGCAGGCCTATCTGAATGGCTGGTGGCAGGTTCCCACTTCCAAAGGAATTGGCCAGTGGTAGGTGCTTGGCAGGTCATACATTCATTATTTATTACCCGGCATTGATCAGCAGGGCAATGGATGATGATTGAGAAGCCCACACATGCGACGCTGGATCGAGGAGAGTACGGTTTTCACACACAGAAGCACCCGAAATTGGAATAGCCAGGTGAAAATCCTGGGTTTTAGTCGGTGTTTAAAGTGGCTCAAAACCCACGCCGATCGGCTAAGAGCAGCGGCGCATCCCACTATCCCCCTAGCAGGTGGATGTGTGCCCTAGGCATTTGTGAGTGGCCGGTGCGGGCACGATCCCTGTGAAGAGCCGCGCTGGGGAGCGATGTGCTTGTCTCGTCCTGGTTTCACGCAGTGGGGTGCCCCGTGGGAAAGGACCAAAATCCAGGATAGTCAAAATCCTGGGTTTTGGTCCACTTTAAGGGCCACCCCAATTTGGGATGCCCCTGTGTGTGGGCTTTGGTCTTCTTCAAAGCATTTACCCTGGTCCTGGCTTTCTGTCCTCTTACATAGCTAAAGCAACGCACACCATCTGAGATAAGTTGGGTTTTTTTTCACCCATTCACTGACGTCACTCATCTCCATACAACTAGACAAGAACTATGGACTGTGGCACTGCGCTCCTAATGTGGGGAGCAGGCAAAAACTGTAAAAAGTTGATTTTATTTTTCTTTTGCTTTTTAAAGAACCCTGTTTAAAATAACTTTGCAAGCGAGGTAGCAGAGGGGCAGAGAGGGGGGTTATATACAGGCCTCATACCTGTTTTAAGATGGGGTTGTTTGGCCTCTTGACTTGGCTTATTACATTCCCAAACTCGGGCTGAAGCTCCTGAATGCTCACCAGCGGTGGCAATTTATATGCTTTGTCTTCTCTTCACTTACACAGGGACAAGGCCTTATAATAGGTGATATCCCTCTTCCTGCACAAAGGCAGTTTCTAGTGACCTAGACAGGCGTTTATATAGTGCTGCAATATGAGGGTGAAAGCTTTTCTGGGGTAGAATGTAAAAACTCCTGATGAAGGATAACCATACTTCCTAATAGTATATTGATTGTGAACTCCTATTCTCTGTTTTATTTTTTATTTTTTTTAGGCTAAAGAAGCGCAATTGAAGGTGGCAGAGGTAGAGTGTGACAAGGTGGATAACAAGGCCAAGTTGGAAGCCACACTCCAGGAGGAGGAGGCCATAAGGAAGGAGAAGGAGATGGATCGGTTGGCTGAGGTCGCCAAGGAAAGCTTACAGGCTGCAGCTAAGGTTAATGCTCTGCTAATGCTCATTGGATCTGTTGAATCAACAAAACCTGTCAGTATAAGACGCAATTAGCAAGCTGTTCATTTATTTTATATATTTTTTTATTTTTTTCGACATTTGCTGAATAATTTAAGTGCAGTGAATAAAAACACCACACCAGTCATGGTCGCTTACAGTCTTTGGCCCCTTTCACACACTGCGATTCCACCGTTTTTGCGACACAATTATGTACTGCGTTGTGCAGTGTAGACACCACGCCTTTGTTTTTCCTGTCCCCCCAGCGGCGTGGTCACCTAGAGCAGGAAGGAAGTCTGCAGGGGTGAGCGGCAGCAGGTTGCAGGGTATCGGTGAGGCGGGGGGAGCTGCGGCGACAGGGGAGCAATGGGGCAGGATGATGCAGAACTGGCAGTGGCTGAGTGCATCTGCAGCAGACCAACCATGGAGGAAAAGGTGGGAGCAGCAAAAGACATTGATGCGGCGGGACCAGCGGCAGAAGATGAGATCTACAGGCAGTGGGACCAACAGAGGTTCCAGCAGTTGATCAGGCAGCATTTCCAGCGGAGGACAAGGCAAAGTGGTGGGGGACAAGCAGCGATGGATCAGGATGTGAGGGTGAGTATGTAAACAATTATTATAAAAGCATCAATAAAAATAATTAATATAACAATAACTGCTCACTGTAGGTTCTAGGTTGTGGGTGACGAAAGGAATCACACCAATGACTGTGTATAAAAAGATTATGCACAGACTTGATACAGGACAGTAGTACATATGCAATATATATATATGTAATTATTTTTTTTATTTATTTAGGGCTTAAACACTTACTTTAACCCCTAGACAGTATAGGTATCACAGGGACTAAACAATTACATAAAACAATTCCTAAAATGTACTATTACTATTTACAATTGCCAACTAGGCCTAAAATTACTTGCTCATAGTTACCAATGCAGGGCCCTCGTGCACACGCATCCTTACTCCTCCTTGGTCCTCTCCCAACTGCCCAATTATTACTCAAAATCTTTCTAGGACACCTCGCTTCCTGTTGGAAAGTACTAGCACCTCCCTTTAGCCAACCCATCTACTCACAAAAGGATTTCATGGGCAGGTTTTGACTTGAATTTACATGACATAGTTAAAGTGGACCATCACCCTCGGGTGATTGGCCCGGGAATCTATAAGATTCCCGGGCCGATCACCTCCCTCCCCGCGGGGCATCCGAGATCGGGATGTCCCGCGGGGTGAAACCCCCCCAAACACCCCAAACCCCCTTACCTTATATTTGGCGGCGGCCGGCCGCCGCCGCCTCCCTCGCGCCCCCTCGTGCCCGCGCCAGCCGTCTGTGAATGGCAGGCGCGGGCGCGTCAAGAGGGACGCGCGGGAGGCGGCCGCGGAGGAGCCGCTTGTCCGCGGCTGTCAAATCCCTTGTCCGTCGGCGCGGGGAGAGGTGAGTTTTTAGGGTGATCGGGGGGGTTTCATACAGCGGGGCACCCCGATCGGGGGTGCCCCACCGAAGTGGACCAAGACCCAGGATAGTCAAAATCCTGGGTGTTGGTCCACTTTAAGAATCCTTTATACACCCAAATCTATTGTGTCCACCCAACCGCAGCCAAGATGCCTCTGCCGATACCAAATTAGCATCTAAGTGTCTCAATTACCATCCTAGCTAAGGAAGCTACTTGGAGACCTAGTTTAGATATTCTAAACTTATATCTCTAATATTTTATATTTTATGGGAATTCTCTATTTCTTACAAGTAGGCCCTTCCACCGGCACTGGAGGTGAAGCACAACACATGTGCTTGACCTGTTGTGCCCATAGACTTCTATGGGGGCGAGTTGCTGTTGCGTAACATGCAAAGTTCAGCAAACCACAGTGCACTGATGTAAGAGCCCATTTATTTTATTGGGCTGCGCTATTTTGCAGTTTGTGAAATGCTGGAGTATTTATATTACAACGCGATGCAGACGGCTAGGTGTGAAAGGAGCCTTATACTCCTGCCTCATGCTATGTGACCATACAGGCATTCTGCTTCAAGGCTTGGCATGTTTCATTTACTGACATGTTTTTCAGAGAACCGCCAGGAAGAGAGGTTCTCTACATTTCTGGAGCTTTATCATCTTGTGAAGCTTTTCTGATCTGTTCAACAATGCTTTTATGTTCTCGAAACTGCTGTGGGTTTACGCAATTCTTTGTAAACTCCAGAACAGTCTTTTCCCAACCAGTGGAACTCAGGGTGTAAAAAAAATGGATTCTGTCAAATATCGCAATATTTCATTAGACAATATTAGTATCGATTCAAAATATGTTCGAAACAATTTTTTTTTATACACTATTTAGAAGTAACTTTACTCCCGACCACTAGTTGGCAGCTTACCGCACAAGAGCCTGTTGTTCAGCACCTCTGTCCCACCCACAGCAGAGAAACGAGATCCCGCCAGAGTCGTTCTGTGTTATGTATGTGTGAATGTTGTATCGATGTGTAGATTACGTTTTCCAAAGCGATACTCATTAGAAAAAAATCACAATATATCTTTGAGATAGAATATTGTATCGTCATATGTTTATCGTGATACATATCGTATCGCCAGATTCCTGCCAATTCACGCCCCTAAGTGGAACTACAGTACTACCTCTGGCGTTGAAGCTCAAACTTGCCCTCTACTGGTGGCAGGGAAATTGTGTAATATTAAAATCCACATAGACTTGTCTTCTAATAACAGGAGGGGAAACCCGAACTGAATAGAACTCCTGCCAAGCTTGTGGTCTTCTTAGTCACCCCTGATATTCTAAGTATGTCACACACCCCGCTTCAAAACATTAATAATTACACTTGGGGTTACTCCACCAGCAGGTGGCGACGTTGCAGAGAAGTCTTGAAAAACGAGCCCCTCCTGGTCGATAATACCTGGGACCTCCCACTTATCTCCCAGTGTTCTTCTCTGCAAGATGGCGACAAGACAGAAGAATGAAGTCTCCTGCTTGCAGGTAGCCGGGGTAACACCCCGGCACCCCCGGTGGTCTATTTCTACCCAGTCATTTTTTGTTTAATATTTAGTAAATACTGGAAGCCTCCCAGCCTTGGCTGCTGGCTGGGTAATGGTAGATGGCACCTCATGGTGCCTAGGAGCTTATCTCCTCCGCTAGACCCCACGCGTGGGGCAACGCGGTTATCCGGCTGGTGATCCGGATTTGGGATGCCCCGTCCCGGTGGGCCCCTTAGTCTCCCTGTTCCCTGCTTGGTCCCTTCTCCCTTCGCTATTGGGGGGGGGGGGGTTGACATTGTGGGTGCTTTATGCTGTGTTTGTGTTCTGGCTGCCCCTGGGGTCGGCGCTGCGGAGTGCGGGGGTTTGTACAGGGCTGCTGGACTCCGTGCGCAGTGTGTGTGTGTTGTTTGCGCCTGGCTTTGAGCGCCTGTTGCTACTGTTAGTTTAGGTGGCGGTGCCGCCATTGTGCGGCCTGAGGCGATCGGGGAAGGGGGCGGGGCCGTGCTCCGTCGCGGCCCGCGCTGTACGGTCTATGGCGGAGGGGCGGGGCCGGAGCGCTTCACGCGCGTTCTGCCGGCACGCCCTTCGTCTCCCTCCGTGTCCTCTCCGGCGCCTCCCCTCGCTGGGGTTGTTCGCCGCCATCTCAGGTACTCTCGTGCATGTGTTTGTTGTCTGTGAGGGCCACTTCAGTTTTATGTGATTAGCACATTTAGGGCACGGCTGCTAACAGTCGCATGAGTAACATGCAGCCTGGCATTTACCCTGTTACAAAGCGGCTCCAGGGACCTGGAAATGGAAATGGCCTTCACTAAAGTTCCTCAATGAAATCAATACAACACTGAGCTGTTAATCACATAAAACTTCAGTTCAGGTACACTATTCAGGTAGGGACCAGTCCCATGGGCTGGTTGTCCTCAGGATTGGGGTCTGTGCTTGTATTGTATGCATTACATACCATTTATATTTCCCTTTCTATATATGTATCATATATATATTTATTTTTTTATTTTATTTTTTTTTTATGTATATATTTACCTATATGGGTTTTTGGTACCTTTTAATGCATCATGTGTAAGAAGTATGTGAGTGCATGATTGTTTGCTCCTTATCACTGTGTTAGTGCTCTTTTTTCCTTACACTGGGATTGACTGTGGTCCTTTTCCCTTACAGATCCTGGGATACCCGTGTTAAAAGGGGTCTCCCGGTCATAACATAACTGGCTTGTTGGCCTTTTTTCTTATATGGGGCTAAAATCCTTCCACTCCCGGGACATGTAAAAAGGGGCATCCCGGGTTGCATACTGCGTAAATCCCTGGGTTATTGCGAATACCATAATTTCACCATATGGAGGCTTCCAAGGATACCGGAAATGGCCCTTCGGGGCAGTCTAGGCTGTGTGGGGGTTGTGGTGCTCTGCTCCCGGGGGATGATGTCATTATATGCATTCCATGTGCGCAGCGGGACATTGAGCGCCAGTCCGGCACCCCGGGTGCTGGCCCCTCGCCGCCTGTGTCATCCCCTACTCCTCCCCGCCTGTTCCGGACCCTGTGTGACGTTGTCATGGGTGGGGATTCGCAATCCGAGGTATGCGCCCGGTTGGCTAGCCTCGAGAAAATGTTTTCCGCTGTGGTTGCTCAGTAGGCTCCGGCTAAGCGGAAACATTTGTCCCCGCCTCCGCCGGACTCAGACGTGGATGTTATTGAGGCATTGGATTGGTCAGATTGCCCCCCGGCTGAAGAGGGGGAGATTCTAGAGGAATTGGATGACCCTGAGGTCCAGCAGTTGTTTGGTGCTGAGGGTGACGAGGTGGCGGGGACGGTATTTGACACCCCTTCCATATTGGCTCAAATGTTTGAAGTTTTTAGCTTTAGACTCTCCCGAGGCGGTTCCGTCGCCTAAGGGTGAGTGTTTTGATGTAGCCTAGCCGCGTTTGGAGTTTCCCAGTCAATGACATTTTGTGACTGTCGTCCTTAAAGAGTGGGAGCAGCCTACGCGTCTCGTTGGTGTTCCGCCTTGTTGGGATAAGAAGTATCCTTTTCCGGCGGACTTGGTGAAGCGTTGGTCTTTTCCCCCCGAGGTTGATGCCCCGGTTTTTGGGGCTATCTAACATGGCGGTGTTGCATTTTCCTGACACGACTACCCTTAAGGATGGCGAAGCTCGCCGGATTGACCGGCTGGCTCGCCATGGTTTTACCTGTGCGGGTTCGGCTTTGAGGCCTGTTTGTGCTTCGGCACTTTTGTTGTTGGCGGTTAGGTCCATTGTCAGGGATTTATGTGCGGATCTTGATCCTATTTGTGATGAGTTCCTTGCTCTCAAACGTTGTGAGTCCTTAGTTTCATTTGTCCTTGCCGCTCAGGATGACGCCATGGTGATGTGTGGCAGGACCACGGCCTTGTTGGTGGCTATCCGATGGTCGGTGTGGTTGCGGCAATGGTCTGCTGACTTTAATTCTAAGAAGTCGCTTACGGCTCTTCCCTTTTTGGGTTTGCGCCTGTTTGGTGAGAAATTAGATTCGGTTGCCAAGGGAGGTAAGTTACCTCAGCGCAAGTAATTTCGTCGTTCCTTTCGGGGGGCGGTCTCTTTTAATCCCTCCTTTCGGGGAGCCAGAGCTGGCAGAGGCGCGGGCTTTACAGCCCTCAGGGGTGAAAGCTGGAACAGGGGTTGAGGCCGTGGCCGTCCCGTTCACTCCTGGGGTGCCAAACCCAAGCCAGCTGCCAAGCCCGCTCAACAATGAGGGGGCGCCCTCACCCTTGCTGGTGGGGGGACGGTTGCGACTCTTCTCCCGGGTGTGGGACCAGGCGGTCTCGGACAGGTGGATCCGGGAGGTGGTGTCGGCCGGTTACGAGTTGGAGTTCTGACCTCCTCTAAGATTTTTCAGGTCTCGTGTGTCCTCAGATCCTTTGGCCGCGCAGGGGCTCCTGGCGGCGGTGAGGAATCTTCTGGAAATGGCATCTGCCCGGTCCCTCCTTCGGAGGTGGGCCGCGGGTATTATTCCAATCTCTTCACTGTGACCTAGTAGGACGGGTCTGTTCGTCCCATCCTGGATCTGAAGTTCCTCAATGTGTTTATTCGTCCCCGGAAGTTTCGCATGGAAACTCTGCGTTCTGCCATCAGTTCTCTGTGGCAGGGGGACTTCATGACGTCCATAGACATCAAGGATGCCTATCTTCATATTCCTATATTTCCGGCTCACCAAAGGTTTCTTCGCTTCGTGGTGGAAGATCGGCTTTTTCAATTTGTGACTCTTCCGTTCGGCCTTTCCTCGGCTCCAAGAGTGTTAACCAAGGTGTTGGCGGGCGTGATGGCCCTTCTCAGAGCTCTGGGGATTCGCATTGTGCCCTATCTGGACGATCTTCTCATCATGGTTTCTTCCTTCAGTCAAGCGGAGGTGGACACCAGGACGGTGGTGTCCACTCTGGAGAGGTTCGGCTGGGTGATCAACTACCCCAAGTCCTCTCTCGTTCCGGCCAGGGTGGTGCCCTTTCTGGGGTTGTCCTTGGATTCTTGCTAACACAGAGTTGTTTTGCCTCAGGCCAAAGTGCTCTTGATTCAGGCGCAGTTTCTTCTTTCCATTCCTTGCTCGTCCATCCGGCTAGGGATGAGACTGGTGGGGTTGATGGTAGCTTCCTTCGAGGCAGTTCCCTTTGCTCAGTTTCACTCGAGGACGCTTCAGCTTCATCTGTTGGCGTCTTGGGACCGGCGACCGCGGTCGTTGGATCGGTCCTTCCGGATGTCCTCCCGGGTTCGGCAGTCTCTTCAGTGGTGGATGGTTTCGGTCAATTTCTTGAGAGGGCAGGTCCTTTCTGACGTCTCTTTGGGAAACTGTCACCACGGACGCCAGTTTGTCGGGATGGGGAGGTTTCTGGAATGACCTTCGTTTCCAGGGACGGTGGGGTCCTCTGGAGGCCCACTTGCACATCACTGTCTGGAGTTGAGAGCCATCAGGTTGGTTCTGTCTCGCTTGACACCGCATTTACGGGGCTTGCCGGTTCAGGTACGGTCGGACAATCGGACAGCGGTTGCTTACGTCAATCGCCAGGGAGGCACTCGTAGTCTGAGTGCCCTCAGAGAGGTGTCTCTGCTTCTGGCCTGGGCGGAGACTCGTGTCCCTTGCATCTCGGCAGTGTACATTCCAGGAGTGGAAAACACGGTGTCGGACTTTCTGAGCAGGTGCTCTTTCCGCCAGGGGGAATGGTTTTCTCCACCCCCAGGTTTTTCGGTCGCTTTGTCTCCGGTGGGGGACGCTGGAGGTGGATCTGTTTGCCTCTTGTCACAGTTACAAGCTTCCGACATTCGTGTCGCTCTCCCAGGTTCCTCTGGCTCTGGCGGTGGATGCCATGTCTTTGAGCTGGGGGGGACCTGGGGTTCCTTTTATCTGTTCCTCCGATCTCCATGCTAGGCAAGGTGTTGCGAAAGCTGGCCCTGGACGGGGTTCCCACCGTTCTTGTGGCTCCAAGGCGGCCAAGGAGGGTGTGGTTCGCAGACATCGTTTGTCTGGCGGTGGATCATTTCGTTCTGCTCTTCGGCCGGATCTTCTCTCACGGGGTCAACTGTGTTACCCCAATTTACCAACGCTGGCTTTGCCGGTCTGGCTGTTGAAACCTCCATCTTAAGGGAGAAAGGTCTTTCGGATTCTGCTTTCAGACTCTTATTAGCGCCAGGAAGAGGTCTTCTTCTTCTACCATCTACTATAGGACCTGGAGCTCTTATATTGATTGGTGTGAGGCTTGATCTGTGCCCTGTCGGGTCTTTTCTGTTTCTAGGATTTTGGAATTTCTTTAATCGGGGCTGGACTCTGGTCTTCAGCTGAGTACTTTGAAGGAGCAGGTTCTGCCTTGGCTGTCTTTTTTTTCAAAAATCATTTGCGCTCCATCCTTTGGTCAAGACTTCTTCCAGGGGGTCTCGCATCTGCGGTCTCCTAGGAAGCCTTTGCTCCCTGTTTGGGATTTGAATTTGGTTCTCTCTGCTCTTCAGGCTCCTCCTTTTGAGCCTTTGCAGGATATTGTTCTTTCTACTCTGACTCAGAAGGTTGCCTTTTTGGTGGCCATCACTTCGGCTCGGCGTGTTTTGGAGTTGGCGGCCTTGTCGATTCAGGCTCCTTACTTTGAGAGACATCAGGACAAAGTGGTTTTCCGCTTCAAACCGGACTTTCTTCCTAAGGTGGTCTCTGCTTTTCATCTTAACCAGGACATTGTTCTTCCGTCCTTGTGTCCTAAGCCTAGGAATGACAAGGAGAGGGTTTTGCTTTTTTTTGGATGTGGTACGCTGTGTGAAGTACTATTTGCTTACTACATCTCCTTTTCGTAAGACTGATGCCTTTTTCGTGGTGCCCTGCGGGCCTAGGAAGGGTTTGGCCCCGGCTAAGTCTTCCATTAGCAAGTGGATTCGTCAGGCTGTTGTTGGGGCCTACTCTGCCAAGGGGAAGGTTCCCCCTTTTCGTATCACTGCTCCTTCTACTCGTGCTGTTGGGGCGTCTTGGGCTTTTCAGCACCAGGCTTTTGTTGAGCAAGTTTGTAAGGCTGCTACTTGGTCTGCTGTTAACACCTTTTCCAAGTTTTGTAAGGTTGATGTGCGGCCCTCAGCGGATGCTGTGTTTGGCCGCAAGGTTCTGCAAGCTGCAGTGGTTTGCGTTTTGCATTATTGCCTTGTTGGATACCCGCCCTTTGTGGACACAGCTTTTGGATGTCTCAAGTGTAATTATTATTGTTTTGAAGCGGGGTGTGTGACATACTTAGAATAATACCATTTTGTGAATATTCACTTGTAAAATGGGTATTATAAGTATGTCACACACCCCGCTTCACCCGCCCTTTTTGGTATCCTGGATTCTTTATAGGGTGAAGCTTCGTTTACAGTTTGAGGGTTACCAATGTTTTTTTTCCTGGTACCTTGTCTTTACTGCTGTTTGAAAACTGGGAGATAAGTGGGAGGTCCCAGGTATTATAGATCAGGAGGGGCTCATTTTTCAAGACTTCTCTGCAACGTCGCCACCTGCTGGTGGAGTAACCCCAAGTGTAATTATTAATGTTTTTTGAAGCGGGGTGTGTGACATACTTATAATACCCATTTTACAGGTGAGTATTCACAAAATGGTATTTTTCTTTTCCTTCCATTAAAAGAAACTGACAAGCTTGGCTGGTTTCTCAATACCAAGTGTATCGGACTCCTCCTCCCGCCATCCAGCACATTTCTATCTATCTATCTATCTATCTATCTATCTATCTATCTATCTATCTTTATAATTGGCCCATTTTTCTCTAGATAGTGCTCCTCCGATATGAGTAAAGGGTCCACTCTAGCAATGATGTTTCTTTCCCTGTTTCAGGTGGAGGCACAGGTAGCTCCTGACCTGGAACCTGTGAAGGCTGTGACAGCAGAACATCCAGAAGTAGAACCTGCAGTGGCAGCTGACAAAGCAGAGGTGCTCATTGACACTGCTCCTGTGTTGGAGGGCATTAAGGTATGTATGTATTTATGCTTATTACAACCAGCACTCCTCCTTTTTTCTTTTTTTTTGTTGAGTTGACGCTACAAGGAAACAATACAACACTGGAGCACTAGGCACCCTACAAACTTTAAACGTCCTACCATAAAGACACACACTCTCACACTATTCATTCGCAAGACTCGGTGTTAGTGTGGGCAGCAGCTAATGTTCCATCCACGTGTTTCAAGTACCAGAACAGATATCATGGCCCAGTAAGGGATCCAGAGAGGGCAAACCCATCCACCTCTCAATCACCTCCGCCTCATCGTTTCATACCTCCTCTTCCTCAATGCGGTCCAAGAGTTCCCTTGGAGTACGTCTGTCACAAAATCTGATTCTCTAAACTTTACTGTGGCGTAACTAGAGTCCGCTGGGCCCCAGAGCAAACTTTGGCCCGGGGCCCCCCAGCACGGTGTACTAAGATATTATTATGGACCCCCCCACGCCAATCTGCCACACCTTCAGTACACACACACACACACACACACACACACCTGTCACTTGTATAATTTTGTATAAATAATAGTGATTGAGCTGCTCCCACCCCCCTTTATTCATCTGTCACTTCCCCACCATGATGCACACCAGTCGCCTCCCAACACGCACACACGCACACACGCACACACACACACACACACACACACACACCTTCCACCCCACAAAGACAGAGAAGCAGGCATGCACCCCCCCTTCTCTTACCTTTTGTTGGTTATCCACCGGGGGATTGGGGCTTCTGAGCTGGAATCATACTTAGCCAGCCCACCCCCTTGCCGCCTGCACAACCCCTGCCACTCCTATTATAGCGGGGGATAAGGTCACCCCGGTTTTGTTTACTTGGTTTTCTACAGAAGCTCAGCAGGCCCGACCAAAGAAAACTATGTAAATCAAACTGCATGGTGCCGAATGGGTACCTCCCCCCACTGCACCACCAATCGAATAATGAAAAATAACTGGACTCACCGGCTGGTTGGTAGGTCCAGCACTCCTGGGCCCCTCCCCCTCACTGGTTGCAACCTCTGCGATTGTTACACCACTGCATCTAATGCAGTGGTAACATTTCTGTGCTTTTTGTTTTTAAGTGAGGCCCCAACCCAAGTATATTTGCAAAATCACCATGACGTATCCGTTTCTCCAAGGCTTTTTGTGAGTTTGGCACATGTGCAGTGGGGCCTTCAGGACCTAGTATGTGCTGCATGCGCAGAAGCCTGTAACGATCACCCTGCGCCTTCCTGGTGACAGATTTACTATAGATCATTGTGTGGCCTGTTGTGTAAACTTTTATTTTTTCAGGGTGAAGAGATAACAAAGGAGGAAATTGACATTTTGAGTGATGCTTGTACCAAGTTGAAAGAGCAGAAGAAATTATTGACCAAGGAGAAGGAAGAGCTGCTGGAGCTCAAGGATGATGTTCAGGAGTACAGTGAGGTACGGGCTTTACAGGTTCAACATTTTTTTTTTGTGTGTGTGGGAAATGTCAAGATTCCAGAACAGTGGTGGGTGCTAATGTAATTGTAAGGCAACGTGCGAGTAGTAAGTGGCAGTCATTGCTTTAAAGTGGACCGAAACCCAACACGATCAGCTCGAGAACGATAAAAACCCTCCCCTCGGGGCATCCAAAATCGGGGAGCCCCCCCCTGTGTCAAACCCTCCATACACTTACCTTTCTTCCCGGTTCAACGGTGCATGCGTGAGCTACGCATCCCCGCTATCCCTCGAGCAGGGCTCGTGCCCGCGCCAGGCATTTGTGAATGGCTGTTGCGGGCACGCTCCCTGTTAGAGGGCAGCGGGGGATGTGGCTGCTGGCCTTAGACACTCCCCTATCGGGGTGCCCCGGGGGAAAGTGCCCCGATAGTCAAAATCCTGGGTTTTGGTCCACTTTAAACCAGGACACCCATTTTTTTCATAAAAATGGTTGTTGTGCCTGACAAATGGGAGAAATCTTGCCTTTTTCCGTAATTCCCCTGAAGAAAACCAGTGCTGTGATTGGCTGCCATGGTCACCTAGGTGCTCACTGGCCTTCCTGTGTCTGGAGCAACATCCATTGTGAAAAATTGGTGCTGTTCCAATTTAAGGGGCAGTCGTGGCCTTGTGACCAGCAAGGCTCCTGACCCCCATCTGCTTCCTGGGCGCCGTACTTGTGGTAGCCCACAGCTTTAGGCACATGTACACTCACTGTTCACTGCTGCAATTCACTGGTTTGTGTTTGTACTAACTGCACGGATGGGTTATATGCGAAAAACACATTCCTATGTGTGTGCAAGCATACAATAGGCAAATACAATTTTATTTGATTTACAGTGAGGAGCTAGTGAACAGGTGTAATTAGGCTGGGGGGCATTTTACCTAAGCTAATTCAAGATCAGATCATGATCTATTTAAAGATAAATAGATTCAAGATAATGTCTGAAGACCTGCTTGCACATCTGCCCCCAGAGCATCGTGATTTGCCACGTCCTTCCATGCAGAGTTAAAGCAAGCCCGGAAAGTGGCAGAATTACTATGACCACTGGTGGCCAATAATGTCATCCAGTGGAGCAGTGCACATGCCGCCAGCCGATGAATGGTGAGTATATTTGCAACTTCATATTAGTACTTGCCTGGTGAGCCTTCCCAAATTGGGATGCCCAGCCGGGTGTAAGTGGACCCTAATTTTTAAGTAGACATCCACAAAACCCTTGCGGCACAGCCCTGGAACCGATGGCTTCCCCCCCCCCCCTACTGGAGCGCTGCACCACCCCTTCTTTCTGGCAGTGTAAAAACCAGTGTCTGCATCCCCTGCATCATCTGTAAGTGCACTTCCGCACCCAACAATTCAGATAGGCAGAGACAGATGCTGTTTGCCGAACATTTTTTATGCACGGCAAGCAGCTATGATTGGACAAGAGACCGAGCATGCGCAACAGGACTGGAAAGTGGTGAGTTGTTTTGGGCGATCTGGGGGGTTTCACACAGTGGGCCGAGACAGAGAACAAAACCCTGGGTTTTGTTCCGCTTTGATTGATCATAGCAGTAAGCTAGCAGTCTCCTAGCTGCCATCCTGTTATTATTCAGAAGCACACTGTAGCACCTTACAATCGCTCAGCAAATGTGATGCTTTGCCTTTTTATTTTCCTAGGATCTAGAGGAATTAAAGATGGAGCTCTCAAAGACCGGACAGGAAAAAGTAGTCGAGGAGTCAAAGGCCAGTAAGAGATTGACCAAGAGGGTGAATCGGATGATCGGTCAGATTGATAAGATCATCACAGAGTTGGAGAATGAGGACAAGGTCCTGGATGAGCAAGCTACCAGTGGCTCTGTTCCCCCTGTTGGGTAAGTGCTGGATGCCTGATGGCTGCGTGTGTAGACCTACATGTAAAATGTTTAACATACAGGCGTGTGCTTGCCGTGTCATGTACAGCTATTAGGCCAACCTAGTTTGGTGGAGCAGGCCCCGTATCAGAACGTTGTCACAGACAAACCGTTTTGCTTTCCTGTTGGTACTCTGGCTCTTCCCCCTGCTTTCCTGGGGCCACTGGCGCAGCAATCTTTGTTGCGGCTGTTCACCCATTGCCTTAAAGGGTTACTGAAGACAAAGAAAAAAAAAAACACTCACCTTTACTCCAGCGCAGCTTGCCCCCGGGCCGCTCCGACACCTCCTGGTCTCAGAGAACGGCACTGCCGGTACTTCACTTGCCACCCTCCCGTTGTTCAAACAGCACCGTCCTTCCATTGCAATGAATGGACGGCACAGCAGGATATGGTGGAAGTTCGGCCTCAGACCAAACAGTGAGCTCTGCTTGCTGTTGGTCGGTGAGTGGGCAGCCCCCCTCCCCTGCCATTCTTGAAAAATAGGAGGTTTATTTTGTTATAATTTATTATAAGGATAGGAGGTTTATTTGTTATAATTTATTATAAGGATAGGAGGTTTATTTGTTATAATTTATTATAAGGATGGGAGGTTTATTTATTATAATTTATTATAAGGATAGGAGGTTTATTTGTTATAATTTATTATAAGGATAGGAGGTTTATTTGTTATAATTTATTATAAGGATAGGAGGTTTATTTGTTATAATTTATTATAAGGATGGGAGGTTTATTTATTATAATTTATTATAAGGATGGGAGGTTTATTTGTTATAATTTATTATAAGGATAGGAGGTTTATTTGTTATAATTTATTATAAGGATAGGAGGTTTATTTATTATAATTTATTATAAGGATAGGAGGTTTATTTATTATAAGGATAGGAGGTTTATTTATTATAAGGATGGGAGGTTTATTTATTATAATTTATTATAAGGATAGGAGGTTTATTTGTTATAATTTATTATAAGGATAGGAGGTTTATTTGTTATAATTTATTATAAGGATAGGAGGTTTATTTGTTATAATTTATTATAAGGATGGGAGGTTTATTTATTATAATTTATTATAAGGATAGGAGGTTTATTTGTTATAATTTATTATAAGGATAGGAGGTTTATTTGTTATAATTTATTATAAGGATGGGAGGTTTATTTATTATAATTTATTATAAGGATGGAAGGTTTATTTGTTATAATTTATTATAAGGATGGGAGGTTTATTTGTTATAATTTATTATAAGGATGGGAGGTTTATTTATTATAATTTATTATAAGGATGGGAGGTTTATTTGTTATAATTTATTATAAGGATGGGAGGTTTATTTGTTATAATTTATTATAAGGATGGGAGGTTTATTTGTTATAATTTATTATAAGGATGGGAGGTTTATTTGTTATAATTTATTATAAGGATGGGAGGTTTATTTGTTATAATTTATTATAAGGATGGGAGGTTTATTTGTTATAATTTATTATAAGGATAGGAGGTTTATTTATTATAATTTATTATAAGGATAGGAGGTTTATTTATTATAAGGATAGGAGGTTTATTTATTATAAGGATGGGAGGTTTATTTATTATAATTTATATTGCAAGGATGGCACTCTTGCAAACCGCCATAGGGTGGCAAACAGCCTTCAGAATTATGTCTGAGGATGGGGAGTCAAGAGCAAGAGCAGCGAAACATATGGCGAACAATAAAGAGGAAGGCAGAGGGCACGCATCGACCCTTAAACCGGACCTTCAGCGTCATTTAATAAAAAGTCCAAACCCTTAAACTATTCCCGGCATCTAAAATTAATATACTTTAAGTTTTTAGTCACTTCTAATTTTTTCTCTCCTCTTCCACTCCAGGCCGTCACACGGATGGGTTATCTCTTGTCCGACTGGCGGTACTGAAAGATAAAAAGGTGTGGCCCCTCCCAGTCTACATATACTTCAGGCTGCCCGGCCACATCCAGTTTCAAGGATTTATTTATTTTTATTTTCCATGAATTCCCAGAAGCGGGGGACTTTAACCCTGTCTGCTTACAGACCCTCACGACACTCCTGTTCCAGATAGACCATTATGTTCCTCTTGGAGTCTGTTCAGCCGATAGTGTCGATAGTCGACAGCCGATAGTGTCTCAACAGGATGTGAGAGGAGGGTGAGCATCTGGGTCCATATGGCGCAGTGGGAGATCTAGTAGACACCCCAGGGGTTCCTTTTTAAAGGATACTCAATCATAGGTTTTTATGGTAGCCTGCAGGATGAACTGGGAGTTCCATCCCCCACTACCCTATCCCTTTGTATACCTATTTGTTTTTACTCTTATTTGCAGTCTACCTTGCTTGGGAGTGAGGGAACTGCTGGGGCTGCGAGAGGATAGTCAGGCTGGTGGGGTATAGATGGCGCTGCGCTGCCAGGCACACCTGTCTTTGCAGCTCTGAGGTAAGACGACACTGTATTTGAATTTCCTGCCAACTTCTGACAAGGAACAGGGCCGCGCTGACACTGCTGCGTCCTTGCCGTGGCGTAGTTTTTGGTTCCTTTGCTTCCTGTGTAGAAACCCAGGAAATATTTACGTCATCCTTTGGGCTATGAGACTGCACTCCACCTGTTTAGGAGAGCATTCTGGACCGGAAAGGCTCTGCAGTTACCGGCACCACCGCACATCAGCACTTGCGAAGGTGTCCACCTTAGCAGCCTTACAGCATATAAGACATGATCTAGACGATCTTTTGATCAGCGCACCATCCTTTTTGGAAGTCTGGGAAGATACCCAGATGGTCCTAGCCATGCTGCAAAAATTTAGATGGATAATAAACTATCCCAAATCCCACCTGTACCCTTCTCGGTAAGGGCCTTTTTGGGAATGACTTTAGATACAGATCAGCCCAGTATATTTCTTCCAGAGGAAAAGAGTGTCTTCAGGCCAGAGTAAGGGCACTACTTTCAGACCATTGCCCATCCATCTGTCAAGCTATGCGACTCTTGGCTGATGGTCTCCTCTTTTCAGGCAGTTCCTTTTGCCCAGTTTAACGAGAGGCCCCTGCATTTGGAACTGTTATCACAGTGGGACAGGACTCAGGAGTCCATGGATTTTCCCTTCTTCCTGTCCAGTCTAGGGAGACAGTAACTAGCATGGTGGCTAGGTCCTAATCATCTTCTGGTCAGCAGTTACTAGGCTCCAGTCCTTTAGGCCGTAATCTTCACTGAAGTGAGCCTGACGAGATGGGGAGGAGTGATGGGTTCTTTGACTATTCAAGGCCACTGGAACCAGTAGGAACACAAATAATCTATCAATGTTCCTAGAATTAATGTGGACCAACACCCAGGATTTTCACTATCCTAGGTTTTGGTCCACTTCCACTATCGGGGTGCCCCGCTGCGTGAAACCCCCCCGATCACCTTAAATAACTCGCCTCACCCCGCTCCTACGCGAGCGCTCGTCCAATCAGAGCGCTCAGAGGCGCTGTGGTATGTACGGACAAGCAACGGACAACCACAGCGGCTCTGAGCGCGCTGGAGGCCGCATCTTGCGCTTCCTTCTAACAGGGAGCGCGCCCGCGCCGGCCATTCACAAACGGTCGGCGCGGGTGCGTGCCCTGCTAGAGGGAAGCGCGAGATGTGGCCCGCGCATGCGCAGTTGGAACGGGGATAAGGTAAAGTTTCTGGGCGTCTTGGGGGGGTTTCACCCCCGCGGGAATCCCGATTTCGGATGCCCTACGGGGAGGGATCTGATCGGCCCGGGAATCTTATAGATTCCTAGGCTGATCCCCCCTGGGTGTTGGTCCACTTTAAGAACTCATTGGACCTCCCTCCTGAAGGCACTTCCAATCAGAATGCAGACAGACAACACCACGGCCGTGGCTTATATCAACCATCAGGGAGGCATTCTGAGCAGGATTGCTCTAAAAGAGTCTTTATATTACTTTGATATTACTTTGGGCAGAGAACAATGTCCCCTGCATATCGGTCATCTTCAAACCCGGAGTGGAAAATGTTCTGGACTATTTTCTGAGCAGGCAGACTCTAGACCAGGGGCAATGGTCTCTCAGTCACAGGATTTTTCAGGTTCTGTGCAGTCATTGGGGGGACCCTGTAGATGGACTTTTTTGCCTCCTGGTTCAATCAGAAAGTTCCAAGGTTTTTCTCCAGGGCCAGGGACCCTCTGGCCTTGGGGGTGGATGCACTGACATCCCCCTGGTCAAATTTCAGGCTGGTTTATGCTTTTCTTCCTCTGTCACTACTGGGGCGCCTGTTGAAAAAGATTTATCTCAAGGGAGTCCCAACCATTTTAGTTGCCACCTTTTGGCCAAGAAGGAATTGGTTTGCTGACATAATAAGAATGGCGTAAAGCGATCCTTGGCATCTGCTCAATCTGCAAGATATGCTCACACAAGGCCTCCAGCGTTATTCCAATTCTCGAATGCTTGCATTAACGAGACTGGCTGTTGAGAACAGCATCCTGGCACAAAGGGGTCTATCATTGGGGGTCATCAGGACCATGATTCAGGCAAGAAAGTAGACCTCCTCTATCATATATTGCAGAGTTTGGAGAGGATTTGTGGCCTGGTACGAAGGCAGGGGATTCTCCTACTGAAAATTCTCTTTCCCGAGTCTTGGAATTCCTGCAGAAGGGTCTCGATGACGGGCTACGGTTGAGCACCATGGGATCTTGATTTGGTCCTATCTGTCTTACAGGGTCCTCCTTTTCAGCCCCTTGGAGAGACCTCTTTGTTCTTTCTGATGCTGAAGGTCATCTTTCTGGTAGCTATCACCTCAGTTAGGCAAATTTCTGAGTTAGCAGCCCTATCGATCTTTTCTCCTTACCTGGTTTTTCACAGGGTCAAGGCAGTCTTCTGATTCAAGTAGGATTTCTTGTCCAAGGTTGTCTCCTCTTTTCACATCAATGAGGATCCTCGTGCCCCTGTCCATCCAACCATAAGGAAAGAGTTCTCCAGTCCTTAGATGTGGTTTGGTCACTTAAATATTATATTTCCGCTACTCAGCCCTTCCATAGGACAGATCCCCTGTTCATCATTCCTGAAAGTCCAAGAAGGGGGTTGGCTTCAGCCAAGTCTACCATCAGCCGATTGGTTAGGCAGGTGGTGCTTAGAGCCTACAGTTGTAGGGATAAGCAGCCTCCTTTCCGTGTTACTGCCCATTCCACCAGGGCTATCAGCTCTTCTTGGGCTTTTCAGCATAAGGCCTCACCAGAACAGTTCTGCAAGGCCGCAACATGGTCCTCTGTACATACCTTTACTAAATTTTACAAGGTGGACGTCAGGACTCCTGCGGATGCTGCTTTTGGTCGTAAGGTATTGCAGACTCTGGTGAATCCTTCAGTTGATGCCTGATTTTGGATGGCTACCCTTGCAGGCCTGGGTGATATAGTTTTAATCTTGGGAAACCCATTCTGAAAGAGGGGTGCTGCTTTGGGACATCCCATTCGTATCTGATTTATGATGGCCTGAAGTGGAATCTGAGAGAAAATGCAATTCTGTGATTCTCACCTGTAGAATTGTTTTCTCTCCTCTTCCCCTCCAGCCCGTCACACCTGTGAAATCATAATGATCTCATGACATTGTGATGTCATAATAAAGGAGGCTGACCTACTTCAGTCTCTTCCTAGTTAAACGAGAGGGTATTGTACTCTTAAGAACTTCCTTCCTCCCGGGTGGCTGCTTTTTAGTGGATATGGCAGCCGGTATATGTATATGTAAACCTGAAGGAACCACACCTTTTCATCTTGCAGTCCCTCCTTTCGGACGAGAGTTAACCCATTCGAATCTGATTTGTGACTGCCTGTAAGTGGAGGAGGAGAGACTCCACTGTGAGAATCACAAAAGCCCTCGCTGGGCTGCAACTCTGTTCAGACTCTAGGATAGAGGTGCCACCATCTTGCCTCAGAATCATACTGAGGAGAGGAGGGGTGTGGGGTTGCAGGGTGGCTGGGGTTATAGCTGTGCTTTGCCTACACAGAGCAGAGCTGGGGTCAGCAAAAGATCAGCAATACCAGAATGCAGAGCTGCATAGTCAGAAGACTTTCTTCAGGCAGCCTGAGACTCCATATTGTATTTTTAAAGGCTCAAATATTGCATCAAGTGCAGGTAACCTCATGGAATAATGATGGACTTTACCTGGAAACATGCCCCACCACAGCTACAGGTGATTATTTGGGAGAAAAAAAAATGAAACCTTTTCTTTGCACTTTCTTGTACAATTCATTGCAAGGCACACCCATGGTGCACCTTGCTTCATCAAATGATTAGCAGGTCCCCTATTGTATTGCCCTTGGTTCAATTCTTAGACATTGGTAACTTGTATTACTTAGTAATCAGAAATAACCTTCCTGGAATATAGACATCAAGAACAGTGAGACAGTCCGGGTGGTGAATTAAAGCGGACCTTCGCCCTGAATAAGAGCATATCTTCTATGTTTCCCCCACCCTGTACATACAGATTGCTCACATTAAAAATCGGCCTACCTGCATCTACTGCATTTTTTTTGAGCCTTTAAACATCCAAGATGGCGGCTCATGGAGTGTCAGGCTGCCTGCAAACAAGAAGTGCCTTCTGACTGTGCCGCTCTGCATTCTGGGATTGCTGTCCTTTTCCTGACCCCGGCTCTGCCCTGTCTGTTTATAACCCACCCCACTTGTATTTTGCCTCGCTTTCCTCTCCCCAATATGTGATGCTTCTGAGACAAGATGGCAGTGCCCGTATTCTGAAGTCCTGAACAGAGTTGCAGGCCAGCAGGGGAAAGAATAAAAAGTTACTAAAAACGTAAAATATATTAATTGTAGATGCTGGGGAATCCTTTTTTTTATTATTAATTTTTTTTTTAAAGGTTTTGGTTTAAAATTACTTGCACAGGATTTGTTGCTTAGCAAATAGTGTTATTATGCAGGGCTGATTTTAGGGGAGGGAAAGCAGGGTGATTGGGCCAAGCAAGAGCATTGGAGGGGGGGGGGATGTCTTTATCTCAGTCATCTTGATTTCTGCAGTTACGTCAGGAGCAATATTATTGGTGCAGGCCTAAAAGTAGAAGAAAACCTACCTGGGCCTACCTATCTAAAAGATGCCAGGGCTGACCGCTGGCCTCCCCCCCCCCCCCCCCCAGAGACTGCTGTGTGAACCCCGCCCCCCCCCCATGACTATGTAATTCGTCAAGCATCGAAAAATTCAAGTTATCTCCTTGAATGAGAGCGAGGGAGTGAGATGAGTAAACAGCGGCTTCTTAGGGGGTTTCACACAGCGGGGCACCCCAATTTCCCCGGGGGAAAGCTACAAGGAATGGGGGCTGTAGACATGTCCCAATACAACATAAAAAGACTCAATTAAAAAACATATATACACACAAAAGGCTGAGGAGGAACTCTACAAATGACTCTAATGCATAACAAATAAATTATACATTATACAGATAATTTCATAAATATAAATCCACAACTGCAATGTATGTGGTGAGGGGATCACCACGCAACGCGTTGTGTGTATACTCTGCTGGATGGGGCCTATCATATGGTGATGTACTAAATACTGGATGCCATAGTAGACTATTAGTTCCCAGTATATCTTGAATATTCATGCTGTTTTTTACAACTCACTGCCAATAGTTAGCTTTGTAACATTTCCCAGCACTTTGGGACTGGAATAGCCTAATAGCACTTGTCACTTTAATAGCCAAATAGCACTTTTTTTCTGATAATTAGTTGTTTATATATGTATTTCACATTATTTTGTATTTTATTCATTACATTTCTAGATTAATACTTGTGAAGGAACTTGATGACATTTTATAGGGACCAATATTAACCACCTGATAGCCATCCCACCCCAAATGTTTGGGGCTTTTTAAACTGTGTTTTTTAGATGTATGTATTTTTCTGTATTTAGGACTTGGATCTGATTAAATAAATTACCATATTTTATCTAATACACATGGTGTGCGGCATATCTCATTCGGGCAGAATTGGTTTCTGTGGTTATCTGGTAACCCACAGATATATCTATTTGTAGTGTATATAAACAGCCCGCTGCCAGCACCCATTTCTCCTATATATAGCGGTGCAGGTTCATTTGTATTTTTGGTCACAACTGCAATGTAAATTTAAGTGTGAAAGAAGAAGGAAAAAAAAAAAAAAAGAAGATTCCCTCGCGGGAACTGCACAAAAGATAGGTTTCAATGTCAAATTCCCGAGTTTTGTCCCTCTTCAAGACAAGTGCCTCATCTCCCCAAATGTTCTCAGTCATGGGCAGGGGGCACGGCCTGTTATGGTAGCGGCACAGCATGGCACATACCTGTATAGGGCAACAGCACTCCAGAATTTACTTCCCGTACTGAGCACTATTTAGCCTACAAACTTCTCTGTTTTGCATCATCGTCATTACTACATTACTTTTTATCTTGTTTGCAAACTTATGTGTCTTCCATCTTTAGTAACCTTAAGTTGTATCTCTGTGTGTGTGTGCGCATTTGTTAATCACTTTCAGATTCCTTTGCAACCAGCAATCATTAGAGGTCTCTGGCGTAATTGCCTCTACCCCTCCCCCCTTCACCTTTTTTGGCTTGCTGCTGCTTCTTCTCATTTTAATGATGGTAACTGTTTGCTGTACACAGATTGTATTTCGCCTTTAGGGAAAATTTAGTCAGCGTTCACGAGCTCATAAACATCATGAGGCACATCCAGAAGATCCCCGAGCAGAAGCTGCTGAGAATTGCCGCAGCCTTGGATGAGAACCGGGATGGGAAGATCGACCTGGATGATGTGGCCAAGGTATGAGATGGAGCATCCCTATTACTACTCTATGGTGACCAATCAAATAGCCCTTCTGTCCCTCTCATCCCTTCTGTCCCTCTCATCCCACACTATCACATTACCCAGTCATAGTGGCAGGCCAAAAAGGACACCCGTGCCACACTTTTTCAGATAAAAGCCAGGACCATGTGTATATATTAAATAAATACTACCTAGGATTTTACTCCTCCTATGCAGCAAGACCTCCTGATTAGGCATGCCTCGCTGTGTGAAATCCTGTGATTAGCCCTGTAAACTTGCCTCCCCAGTGATACCATGGCCCTTGTACAGGCTCCCCTCCTCTCAGCGACCAGCTCTATGTTCAGCTTAAAGTGATACTGCAGGCAAAGGTAATTATTACACCATTGCATCGGGCTACATTTGGTGCAATTTTCTGTATTTTAAATTGAAGCAGAAATGGCTGAGATCTTGAGGTTTACAGATTCAGCCAATGGCATTCTTCTTTTCGTCCTGTCCCCCAATCAGCTCAGCAGAGTGGGACAGGATTGCTGGTTCCTCCCGCCTGCTGCCTCCCGTCCACCCCCCGTGCGCCTCCTCGCCTCCCGTCCACCCCCCGTGCGCCTCCTCGCCTCCCGTCCACCCCCCGTGCGCCTCCTCGCCTCCCGTCCACCCCCCGTGCGCCTCCTCGCCTCCCGTCCACCCCTGTGCGCCTCCTCACCTTCCGGTTCCTTGCCTCCTGTGCGCCTCCTCGTCCGCTCCTGTGCGCCTCCTCGTCCGCTCCTGTGCGCCTCCTCGTCCGCTCCTGTGCGCCTCCTCGTCCGCTCCTGTGCGCCTCCTCGTCCGCTCCTGTGCGCCTCCTCGTCCGCTCCTGTGCGCCTCCTCGTCCGCTCCTGTGCGCCTCCTCGTCCGCTCCTGTGCGCCTCCTCGTCCGCTCCTGTGCGCCTCCTCGCCTCCCGTGCGCCTCCTCGTCCGCTCCTGTGCGCCTCCTTGCCTCCCGTGCGCCTTCTCGTCCGTTCCTGTGCGCCTCCTTGCCTCCTGTGCGCCTCCTTGCCTCCTGTGCGCCTCTTCGTCCGCTCCTGTGCGCCTCTTCGTCCGCTCCTGTGCGCCTCTTCGTCCGCTCCTGTGCGCCTCCTCGTCCGCTCCTGTGCGCCTCCTCGCCCGCTCCTGTGCGCCTCCTCGTCCGCTCCTGTGCGCCTCTTCGCCCGCTCCTGTGCGCCTCCTCGCCCGCTCCTGTGCGCCTCCTCGCCCGCTCCTGTGCGCCTCCTCGCCCGCTCCTGTGCGCCTCCTCGCCCGCTCCTGTGCGCCTCCTCGCCCGCTCCTGTGCGCCTCCTCGCCCGCTCCTGTGCGCCTCCTCGCCCGCTCCTGTGCGCCTCCTCGCCCGCTCCTGTGCGCCTCCTCGCCAGCTCCTGTGCGCCTCCTCGTCCGCTCCTGTGCGCCTCCTTGCCTCCCGTGCCCCTCCTCGTCCGCTCCTGTGCGCCTCCTTGCCTCCCGTGCCCCTCCTCGTCCGCTCCTGTGCCCCTCCTTGCCTCCCGTGCGCCTCCTCGCCCGCTCCTGTGCGCCTCCTCGCCCGCTCCTGTGCGCCTCCTCGCCCGCTCCTGTGCGCCTCCTCGCCCGCTCCTGTGCGCCTCCTCGTCCGCTCCTGTGCGCCTCCTCGCCCGCTCCTGTGCGCCTCCTCGCCCGCTCCTGTGCGCCTCCTCGCCCGCTCCTGTGCGCCTCCTCGTCCGCTCCTGTGCGCCTCCTTGCCTCCCGTGCCCCTCCTCGTCCGCTCCTGTGCGCCTCCTTGCCTCCCGTGCCCCTCCTCGTCCGCTCCTGTGCGCCTCCTTGCCTCCCGTGCCCCTCCTCGTCCGCTCCTGTGCCCCTCCTTGCCTCCCGTGCGCCTCCTCGCCCGCTCCTGTGCGCCTCCTCGCCCGCTCCTGTGCGCCTCCTCGCCCGCTCCTGTGCGCCTCCTCGCCCGCTCCTGTGCGCCTCCTCGCCCGCTGCTGTGCGCCTCCTCGCCCGCTGCTGTGCGCCTCCTCGCCCGCTGCTGTGCGCCTCCTCGCCCGCTGCTGTGCGCCTCCTCGCCCGCTGCTGTGCGCCTCCTCGTCCGCTCCTGTGCGCCTCCTCGTCCGCTCCTGTGCGCCTCCTCGCCAGCTCCTGTGCGCCTCCTCGCCCGCTGCTGTGCGCCTCCTCGTCCGCTCCTGTGCGCCTCCTTGCCTCCCGTGCGCCTCCTCGTCCGCTCCTGTGCGCCTCCTTGCCTCCCGTGCGCCTCCTCGTCCGCTCCTGTGCGCCTCCTTGCCTCCCGTGCGCCTCTTCGTCCGCTCCTGTGCGCCTCCTCGCCCGCTCCTGTGCGCCTCCTCGTCCGCTCCTGTGCGCCTCCTCGTCCGCTCCTGTGCGCCTCTTCGCCCGCTCCTGTGCGCCTCCTCGCCCGCTCCTGTGCGCCTCCTCGCCCGCTCCTGTGCGCCTCTTCGCCCGCTCCTGTGCGCCTCCTCGCCCGCTCCTGTGCGCCTCCTCGCCCGCTCCTGTGCGCCTCCTCGCCCGCTCCTGTGCGCCTCCTCGCCAGCTCCTGTGCGCCTCCTCGTCCGCTCCTGTGCGCCTCCTTGCCTCCCGTGCCCCTCCTCGTCCGCTCCTGTGCGCCTCCTTGCCTCCCGTGCCCCTCCTCGTCCGCTCCTGTGCGCCTCCTTGCCTCCCGTGCCCCTCCTCGTCCGCTCCTGTGCGCCTCCTTGCCTCCCGTGCGCCTCCTCGCCCGCTCCTGTGCGCCTCCTCGCCCGCTCCTGTGCGCCTCCTCGCCCGCTCCTGTGCGCCTCCTCACCCGCTGCTGTGCGCCTCCTCGCCCGCTGCTGTGCGCCTCCTCGCCCGCTGCTGTGCGCCTCCTCGCCCGCTGCTGTGCGCCTCCTCGCCCGCTGCTGTGCGCCTCCTCGTCCGCTCCTGTGCGCCTCCTCGTCCGCTCCTGTGCGCCTCCTCGTCCGCTCCTGTGCGCCTCCTCGTCCGCTCCTGTGCGCCTCCTTGCCTCCCGTGCGCCTTCTCGTCCGTTCCTGTGCGCCTCCTTGCCTCCTGTGCACCTCCTTGCCTCCTGTGCGCCTCTTCGTCCGCTCCTGTGCGCCTCTTCGCCCGCTCCTGTGCGCCTCCTCGCCCGCTCCTGTGCGCCTCCTCGCCCGCTCCTGTGCGCCTCCTCGCCCGCTCCTGTGCGCCTCCTCGCCCGCTCCTGTGCGCCTCCTCGCCCGCTCCTGTGCGCCTCCTCGCCCGCTCCTGTGCGCCTCCTCGCCAGCTCCTGTGCGCCTCCTCGTCCGCTCCTGTGCGCCTCCTTGCCTCCCGTGCCCCTCCTCGTCCGCTCCTGTGCGCCTCCTCGCCCGCTCCTGTGCGCCTCCTCGCCCGCTCCTGTGCGCCTCCTCGCCCGCTCCTGTGCGCCTCCTCGCCCGCTCCTGTGCGCCTCCTCGCCCGCTCCTGTGCGCCTCCTCGCCAGCTCCTGTGCGCCTCCTCGTCCGCTCCTGTGCGCCTCCTTGCCTCCCGTGCCCCTCCTCGTCCGCTCCTGTGCGCCTCCTTGCCTCCCGTGCCCCTCCTCGTCCGCTCCTGTGCGCCTCCTTGCCCGCTCCTGTGCGCCTCCTCGCCCGCTCCTGTGCGCCTCCTCGCCCGCTCCTGTGCGCCTCCTCGCCCGCTCCTGTGCGCCTCCTCGCCCGCTCCTGTGCGCCTCCTCGCCCGCTCCTGTGCGCCTCCTCGCCCGCTCCTGTGCGCCTCCTCGCCCGCTCCTGTGCGCCTCCTCGCCCGCTGCTGTGCGCCTCCTCGCCCGCTGCTGTGCGCCTCCTCATCCGCTCCTGTGCGCCTCCTCGTCCGCTCCTGTGCGCCTCCTCGCCTCCCGTGCGCCTCCTCGTCCGCTCCTGTGCGCCTCCTTGCCTCCCGTGCGCCTCCTCGTCCGCTCCTGTGCGCCTCCTTGCCTCCCGTGCGCCTTCTCGTCCGTTCCTGTGCGCCTCTTCGTCCGCTCCTGTGCGCCTCCTCGCCCGCTCCTGTGCGCCTCCTCGTCCGCTCCTGTGCGCCTCCTCGTCCGCTCCTGTGCGCCTCCTCGCCCGCTCCTGTGCGCCTCCTCGCCCGCTCCTGTGCGCCTCCTCGCCCGCTCCTGTGCGCCTCCTCGCCAGCTCCTGTGCGCCTCCTCGTCCGCTCCTGTGCGCCTCCTTGCCTCCCGTGCCCCTCCTCGTCCGCTCCTGTGCGCCTCCTTGCCTCCCGTGCCCCTCCTCGTCCGCTCCTGTGCGCCTCCTTGCCTCCCGTGCCCCTCCTTGCCTCCCGTGCGCCTCCTTGCCCGCTCCTGTGCGCCTCCTCGCCCGCTCCTGTGCGCCTCCTCGCCCGCTCCTGTGCGCCTCCTCGCCCGCTCCTGTGCGCCTCCTCGCCCGCTCCTGTGCGCCTCCTCGCCCGCTCCTGTGCGCCTCCTCGCCCGCTGCTGTGCGCCTCCTCGCCCGCTGCTGTGCGCCTCCTCGCCCGCTCCTGTGTGCCTCCTCATCCGCTCCTGTGCGCCTCCTCGTCCGCTCCTGTGCGCCTCCTCGCCTCCCGTGCGCCTCCTCGTCCGCTCCTGTGCGCCTCCTCGTCCGCTCCTGTGCGCCTCCTTGCCTCCCGTGCGCCTTCTCGTCCGTTCCTGTGCGCCTCCTTGCCTCCTGTGCGCCTCCTTGCCTCCTGTGCGCCTCTTTGTCCGCTCCTGTGCGCCTCTTTGTCCGCTCCTGTGCGCCTCTTTGTCCGCTCCTGTGCGCCTCTTCGTCCGCTCCTGTGCGCCTCTTTGTCCGCTCCTGTGCGCCTCTTCGTCCGCTCCTGTGCGCCTCTTCGTCCGCTCCTGTGCGCCTCTTCGTCCGCTCCTGTGCGCCTCCTCGCCCGCTCCTGTGCGCCTCCTCGTCCGCTCCTGTGCGCCTCTTCGTCCGCTCCTGTGCGCCTCTTCGCCCGCTCCTGTGCGCCTCTTCGCCCGCTCCTGTGCGCCTCCTCGTCCGCTCCTGTGCGCCTCCTCGTCCGCTCCTGTGCGCCTCCTCGTCCGCTCCTGTGCGCCTCCTCGTCCGCTCCTGTGCGCCTCCTCGTCCGCTCCTGTGCGCCTCCTCGTCCGCTCCTGTGCGCCTCCTCGTCCGCTCCTGTGCGCCTCCTCGTCCGCTCCTGTGCGCCTCCTCGTCCGCTCCTGTGCGCCTCCTCGTCCGCTCCTGTGCGCCTCCTTGCCTCCCGTGCCCCTCCTCGTCCGCTCCTGTGCGCCTCCTTGCCTCCCGTGCCCCTCCTCGTCCGCTCCTGTGCGCCTCCTTGCCTCCCGTGCGCCTCCTTGCCTCCCGTGCGCCTCTTGCCTCCCGTGCGCCTCCTTGCCTCCCGTGCGCCTCCTTGCCTCCCGTGCGCCTCCTCGCCCGCTCCTGTGCGCCTCCTCGCCCGCTCCTGTGCGCCTCCTCGCCCGCTCCTGTGCGCCTCCTCGCCCGCTCCTGTGCGCCTCCTCGCCCGCTCCTGTGCGCCTCCTCGTCCTCTCCTGTGCGCCTCCTCGTCCTCTCCTGTGCGCCTCCTCGTCCTCTCCTGTGCGCCTCCTCGTCCTCTCCTGTGCGCCTCCTCGGCCGCTCCTGTGCGCCTCCTCGCCCGCTCCTGTGCGCCTCCTCGTCCTCTCCTGTGCGCCTCCTCGTCCTCTCCTGTGCGCCTCCTCGCCCGCTCCTGTGCGCCTCCTCGCCCGCTCCTGTGCGCCTCCTCGCCCGCTCCTGTGCGCCTCCTCGCCCGCTCCCGTGCGCCTCCTCGCCTCCCCGTCTGCTCCCGTGCGCCTCCTCGTCTCCCGTTGTGACAGGTCCATTTTCTAACAGTCTTTATTTTTTATCAATAGCTTGTGGAACTGATCGACAAGGAGGATATCGATATCTCCACCAATCAGGTAGCGGAGATTATGGATCTTCTGCAGAAGGAGGAGAAGTTGGTGGAAAAGGAGAAAGCCAAGGAAAAGGTGGAAAAGGAGCAGGTGGCTGAAGTGCAGAATTAACCCCTCCCCCCCCCCCCCCCCCCGGCATCTCATAACCAGTTCATATCGCTGCTACAGTGTTCTGGGCTTCTGCCTTGCCAAGCCACATATCCGCGTGCAGTGTCTTTGCGAGGCGCAATAAAGGCATCCTTTATGTCACAAGCCGTCATTCCAACAGCATCAGGTTTTATTTATTTTATTTGAAAGATTTATTCTTTCGTGTCGGCAACAGAATGAAACCTTGCAAAATGCATTGTAAGCTCACAGAGCACAACGTATGTTTTTTATATAATGATCCCTCCATTTTGGTTTTGTGAGTGTTAGCAGAAGGCGGGTTTACAGCTAACTCTGCAGAAACATTTATTTAAAGTGTTTTAAGGGAGTTTTACAGGATAAATGTAAAGTGGATACCTGCTTCATGCTTTTCATGTGGTAAACGCTAAATGTCCACATAAACCTTAAAGATGTTAAATATTATTCACCTTGATTCAGGAATCTTCACTAGACACTGAGTTATGGGCCTCGATACACTAGGGGTGAAAAACTTCTCATGATGGTAAAAAATGCACTTAGAGAAAAGCTTGAGAATGTTGCTGAATCACCAGATAGGACGACTAGGGCCTTTATTCCCTAAGAGTTCCAAAAAATTCCCATGGTAGTAAAAAACATTTTTTGGGTGAATCAACAGGAAAACAATTAAACCGGACCTTCAGCATCATTTAATTTAAAGCCCAAACCCCTAAAAAAAAAACTATTCCCCAGCATCTAAAATTAATATCTTTTAAGTTTTTAGTCACTTTTTATTCTTTCCCCCACTAGGCTGCAACTCTATTCAGGACTCTAGGATATGGGCGCTGCCATGTTGCCTTAGAAGCATCACATATTGAGGACAAGAGAAGGGAGGGGGTGGAGTGCAGGGGGGCTGGATTATAGCTGTGCCCTGCTGTCTATAGGGACCAAACAAAGTGGGATTTATCACCACGATTAAGTCACATTGATAAATAGAACACTGTGGTTCTACCCCCCTACTTTATTAAAACTTTGGTTTAAAGGTTTAGCTACTCCATAAGGCCTACATGGGGTTGATCGAATAGCCAGCCAATGAGGAAACCCTGCTGCCCAATATCTAGCACAGGCACCAAACGTCATCTATGTTCCCTCACTTCGGCTTCTGGATTGCTGGCTGACGAAACTGCCCGGAAGTCCCTGTTGGATGCACAGCACTGTTTTTGGGACGCCCCCTGTTAGCTAGTAGATCAACCCTTCAGTGTTTTTGAATGAATGAAAAAAATACAGACCTGATTGCAGGCAGTTGTAGGCTGTAATATTGATCTTCACACCATGCTGCTGTTCAGGCAACTTTTGCTGGTCTCCAGACATGCTCCTCCGCAGTTTTTGGCTCACTCAGTCTGATCTGAAAGGGATTAAAACATGCTTGGCCTGGGTACTAGCTCCTATCTACATCAGCATGTTGGAACCAGCAGGGGGAGCGAGTCTGGAGCGGGCTGAGTGTCGTTTGAGGAGCTGCACTATGAAATCTATCATGGGGGTAGAGTGAGTGTCTTGATTTATTTTCTTATTACAGCCTATGTTTGCCGGCAATCATAGACAAGTGTTGTGTATGAATGGTTAAAGGACATCACCTGGTGATTACACTGTGCGATAAATAAAGACATAGAAGGGAGTAGGCACTGGGGCTCCAGGAGGGACTATTAAACATTTGTGCCTCTACTCAGCCATGGCAGGTATATATTGGCTTTAATTTCCTATTAGCCATTGCTATACATACACTCCGCTTTGCTTTTCACTGTTGCAGTTATTAGACTCTTCGAGGGAAGGCCCAAGCTAATAAAACACACATCACTTACCAGCCAGATAACATGCATGATCCTGCGGTCTAAGCCGACTCGGTGATAAATGCGATACTCCGAAGCAGAGAGCGTGCTCCCCGGATGGTCACCTGACATGCCTCTGAGCGTCCACCATTGATAAAATATCAGCTATCGAAGGAGAAAGCCTGCTTTATTGTGATTGAGAGCAGGGATGTGCGACGGGGAGTGTGCTGTTTGCGCCGGAGCTGCCAACTCCCATACCAGATCCCTACAGTCCGCAGAACTTCATGAGACTTTTTCCAAGTCATCCTTCAGCTTGACCACGTGGAGAGATATTATGCTCCACCCCCTGGGAGGAAACCCAGAACAGGAAGAGAGGTTAAAATCCCCACTCCACCCTCCCCAACTCGGCTCTTTTGTGTTTCCTCCCTGGGAAACCTTGGGGCAGAGGTACCTGGTGTTAGACTTCGGCCAGTTTGTTTTTTTAGTTTTGTACACTCCAGAGTTTGGAGTTAGTCGGCTGTACCAAATCAAAATATAGGTCCGCTAACACCTGCACCCCCCTAGTTTGGAATGCCCCACTACCCAGAATTCAATGCAAACTTGCCCTTCTGTGTTCCACTTCTATGGTAAAAGTAGGCCATTTTGCCCATTTTTCAATAGTCGAGCCTCGTTGCCCACCCATGGTGAGTGGCACGATTTCAGAAGCAATTACCTGGGCATCAAGATTTCAGGGTTGGCAGACCTATAGGTTATAGGTTCCCCTTAAAGCAGACCAAAACCCACTGAACTTGTGAAATATATTTGGCCAAAGCCCCTGCCTGTAATTCCTTCTTAGGGTGCAGAACTAGAAATGGATATTTCCGCTTTTTGAATTGTCCTGGAACTTTTTTTTTATTTTTTTGCTGTCCCTCTCTGTAATATGGCAGGTGATCAGTCATTTCATAGGTGTGGCATTTACATCATTGCCACACACAACAATGGCAGTGAATGGAGGAGGCGGAGCTTTACAGCTAAAACAATGGCAGTGAATGGAGGAGGCGGAGCTTTACAGCTAAAACAATGGCAGTGAATGGAGGAGGTGGAGCTTTACAGCTAAAACATTGGCAATGAATGGAGGAAGCAGAGCTTTACAGCTAAAACACAGCCGTTCTCTGGGATTAGAGTTAAGTAGGGGCAGTGAGAATTGGCAAAAGTTACTCTTCATGGAGGAAGCAATTCAGGGGATGCTAGGTAAAATGTGGGTTTTGGTCCGCTCTAACTGGCGCATATATTATTAACTTTGCTGCAGGGGTGGCCCCTGTGTAATTGCAACGAGGCAGAGCTTCACTTACATTGACTGGAAAATTTCCATTACAGCCTTGCTGTGTTGAAAGGATATTGTATATTGGTATATATATATATATATATATATTTCAAGCTTAACTTAAATTGGCACAGCTGCCTTGCCGGCAGAGAATGTATTACTGTGGTATACAACATTTTTCTGGAATTGCCTTCATGCATAGAATATCTTCCTGTTTATACAGACAGTCCTGTGGTGCTTTGCGTGTTCATTATCAGGAATGTATTTTATTTCTATGCATTTTAATAGAGCAGCAGTCGCTTCGCTCACTAGCCAATCTTACGTCCAAGACTTTTATAGCATCATTACACGTGTGTGTGTGCGCGTCGTGTGCAGAGATAAGAAATGTAATTTTACCAATTGTAAATAATGAAAAAAACAATGACAAATTGAAATGTATTTGGCATTTTGACAAGTATGCACTATAAATTAATTTATAAAAGTTACTTTGTTTTTTGCTTTATTGATCTAGAAGATTCCAAATTGTGTCTTTCTGCTGCTTTGGTAATAAAAACAAAATGTCTGTAAACCTTGCTCGGGCTTGACTTTAAATGATTGGTCTATCCTTACTTTATAGAACTTACTAGATAAAGTCTACTTTCATGGATTTTTCCTCCAGACTTCCTATCAGGATGGTCAGAGTTCTATGTTAGATCCTGCAATGTGTACTACAAAGGTCCAGACCTTTAATGTGTGGCAGGAGACGCTGAATCCCAGCCGCACACATCGGCAGCGCACGGCATTACTCGCGTCCTTCGGGTGTTAGCAATCTTGCATTTACATTGAGATGTGTGATACATCTCGATTGTTGAGGGACACAGCTAATATTGTCTTGTAGGACACCTGCAGAAAGATTGTAAGGGTAAAGAATAAGTAAATTGAGTGCATGCAGTCCCACCTAGGGATAATATGTTATCATAGTGAGTAGAGACGAGCAAACTTTTCAAAAGTTCGCTTTGCCAGTTCGATAAACTTTTCCCAAAAAGTTTGGTTCGATTCCAACTAGTTTGGGATGAACTTTAGTCTATAACGCATGGAAAACAATGGCCGACGGGCCTAAAAGTCCTTTATAACACACTTAAGTCACCCAAAGCTGTATAAAACATGTTTTAGTTGACTTAGCATTTGAATTGGCCATGGCTAATTAGCGTTTAAACATCCTGCAGCTGTCTTTGATAGTTTGAAGCACATAAAAAAAGGGGGAGAAGCAACAGGGTTTGGAAAGTGAAAAGAAGTAATGACTTTTTACATTCACAAGGGGTAGGCCTGGAAGTAGCGGGCAAGCCCTCAAAAAATGTGTCCAATTTGTAAATGGGGGGGGGGGGGGATGGTAGCAGCGGGATTGGCACCCTTAAATTTTAGCTGAAGAAGAAGCAATGGCTTTGTTACAAGTGCTGAAAAATGGGCCCATTTTGGGCATCCTAGATTTGTGCTCTGGTTAACTTTATGCTTGCAGATCTGGCACTGTGCTAGGTTTTGTTCTCCGGGGAAGGTACCAAAGATTTGCCACATGGCAGCGTACCACAAATAAGATCTAAAATGTCCACCACCTAATTTTGCTCCTCCTCTGGCAGGCTTTTTTCTGAAGTCTGCAAAAGCAGTATCGGTGTCGCCGTCACCTGCTCCTGAGTGGACCATACCAGCCAACCTAGCCCTGTGCTGTTTTGTAGATGATCTGGCCCTACCTTGGCTTGGCTCTTTGTTGCTGCGTGCCAGAGGTGCTCTCCTGCTCTGATGATGTCCCATCCTTGTCCCCAGTTCCTGTCCAAAACGACATCCTACTCCTCCTGCTGATACTGGCCACTTCCCTATTCTGATGTTTCATCATAGTCTACCCCCCCACCGCAACCACCTTCATAACTGCCAGTATGTTCATCTCTACCACCACCCCCACTGCCACAGCTATGCGTCTGACTATTGTAAGACAAATTCTCATCACTATCCACAGCAACTGTACTGCTAAGAAAAGCTGGCACTCACTAGGAGGGTGCAGTAGTAAAAAGAGAGAGATGTGACATGTAGCTGTAGTGGAGGAAGAATCCACTGAAACCTGGCTTAAAGTCATTGTGTCAGTCTTCCTCCTCCTGAGATGAGCGAGAGCGTGTTAACCAGTCCACAATGGATGCATTGTCCGAAATAGCACGCCCTCTGAAGGAAATGGACAACTCTGGCTTTCTGATGCTGCCGCTACTACTACCGCGTACATTTCTGTTGCTGCTACTGCTAGCAGTGGCAGGCCTGGGCAAGTGGATGCTGCCTCTACTATGGCTGGGCCTGAGTAAATGGCTGGTGCTACTTTTACTGGGCCTGGGCACATGGTTGCTCATCACAGTGTTGGTACTGGCACCAACATCCTTATCCTTAGTGTTAGCCAGTGAAAAAGATAGATTTTTTAAACTCTATTAAACACTGAGGCACCATGGACCCCAACAGAGAGACAGTGCGTGCACACTTTAAACAGAGTTGCCCCCCCCCCAAAAAAAAAGTTCCTTGACAGGTGAAAAAGATTTTTGTATTAAACACTTAGGCACTATGTACCCCAAGTTCCCCAACACAGTTACAGGGGCCAGCTAAACCAGAAAGATGTGGCCAAAAAACCCCCCCTGAAGTTTAGACTTTACAGGGTAGACTACAATAACCAGCACCCCCCCCCCTCCGTGTCCCACTGTGCCCACTTTCTTTCCTGTCCTTTCTTTTCTCCTAATCTTGTGGTACAAAATTCCCTAAACGCTCCCTGCTCTAAGAGCAATGCTCTCTCTGCGACAGGCAGCTCCATAATGGTGGATAGTCTGCGCATCATGTGACTATCTCCTGCAATAACGCCTCCTGATTGGCCCAGCTACACTGACCTCTTAAGCTGCAACCATGTGACCCTGTCTCTCTGCTTCTCCTTGGCTGGCCGTGACCTGTAGGGTGGTGCCGGTGAATTCCTGCCAGGTTCATCTCATGTTTTGCCGAGAACCACATGAAGTTTGGTTTTGTAGTGAACCAAACTTTTCCTGAAATTCGGGTCAAAATGGAGTTATACAGGTTCAGTCCACTCATGGTGAGGTTTAGAATGGCCTGGACCAATAGCACTAAAAATGCTGCCTCAATTTATTAGAGGTAAGTTAGTCAGCATTGATTTTTAAGACCGTGCTCAAATTACAAATTATCTTCACAACTGATTAGCATGATATTATCAGAAATGTACATAGTCATTTTTTACATTACAAATGCAGTTTTTAACTGTATTGCCTCATACTTTGAACATAGGAATGCATCTGCCCCGTAGTGGAGTCATAGGTATCTTTATAGAACTTGACATGTTTCACCTATTAGAAAGTCAGCTTTCTCAGGAGTATGGTGAAATGTAAGCAATCAGAGGCTAGGAAAATTCTGGTTAGGGTAGTAAGTTGACCATGGGTGGAAGAGAGAATCCCAGGTCAAATTACTGATCCTGGTATTTCCATTAAGGGTGCAATTTTTTGCATGTGATGGTTATTTCTGTCAGTTGCTTGTAACAAGCTGGCAATCAATTTGTAGCAAAGTAGTAGTTTGTAGCAAGTATAGTAAAGGTTATAACGGGTGCCAAAAGTTCCCTATGGGTCCACATTAGTCGTGAAGGCCGATGGGGGAAGTTGGGGGACAGAGAAGTGGGGTTAGGGCAGGGAAAAAAGAAAAGTTGCGAACTTGAACCTTGAACTTAAGTAGTCAGGTTTAAGGTCAGTGAGTGCTGATACCGGCAGCGGGCCCCTCAGCCTTAAAGTAGAATGAAACCCTTTTTTGTCCTCAGACAATGCAGCTGGCACTGCAGTGGCCCTGTTTTCAAATAAGGCTCGATTTTTCCAAAGCTGAAGCAGTTTTGAGATCGCCGATTGGCTGAACTCAAAACTGCCGTATGACGATCTGTAGCTGGCTGGCCGCAGATTTGTGTTTGGGTTTCTATTCGGGCAAGTGCACATCCAGCCATTCAGATAAGGCACAGCTACAGGGATGCGGTAGCCGCTGATCGCAACGTCACGGAAGCCACCACCAAAGGTGATTTACTGGCGACCTAGGGAGTTTCACACAGTGGGGTATCCAGCTATAGGATGTCCGGGGGCATGTTAGTGGCTGGTCTATTCTCAGTGTGCCACACACCCCGCTTCCCCTTTTAATTCTTACGATCGGGTTACTCCACCAGCAGGTGGCGACGTTGCAGAGAGAAGTCTTGAAAACGAGCCCCCTTCCGGCCTATATATACCTGGGACCTCCCACTTAACACCAGTGTTTTCTCTCTGCATGAGGCGACAAGACAGAAGAAAGAAGTCTCTTTGCAGGTCTTGCAGGTAGCCGGGGTCCAACCCCGGCACCCCCTTTGGGTCTATTTCTGCCCAGTTTTGATTGTTTGCATACCTAGATGGTTAATGGAAGCCTCCCAGCCCAGGCTGCTCACTGGGCAATGGTAGATGGCACTATAGGTGCCTAGGAGCTTATCTCCTCCGCTCGACCCCACATGTGGGGCAATGCGGCTATCCGGCATGGTGATCCGGATTTGGGATGCCCCTGTCCCGAGGTTCCCCTTTGGCCATTCTCTCCTGCTACGGTCCCTTCTCCCTTCACTTTGGGGGAGGGGGGGTGGTTTGGGGGGTGCTTGTACTGTTTGCATGTTGTGTTTTAAAACTTACTATGTGTGGAGCGATGGCAGTCTCAGGCTCAGCGCCGCGGTGTGCGGCTGGGGCTCTGTTTTTTGCTATGCATGCTTTCCCCCCCACTGACTCCGAGGGCGTCGGGCCACCCTCTCTGCATGCGACACCGCCATTTGGCGGGCCGCGCTGTTTGAATATGGGGGGGCGGGGCCGCGGCCCACGCTCGGTGACGCGATGGCGGGGCGTGGCCTGAGCGCGTTATCTCGCAGCTCGGGCCCGCCGCACTTCCTCCTTCTAATCAAGGAGTCAGGTGCGGGGGACTCGGCTGGAGGAAGCTGCGTGCCTGGCTGCTGCTGCTGCTGCTCTTCATGCGCCTTTCAGGTAAACGGTCCCCACCTCGCATGTGGGGCCGTCTTGTTTTGCTTCCGCATATGTAAAGCTTGTATGTGTGGTGGCGCTTCAGCTTAACTCCTTAAAGCACTTATGGCTTTGCTATTGATGTATATTCTACTATGTACCTTTTATTCTGTTTATGAATGAATGTGCTGCATGCTGCCTATTTTTCTGGGGGTCTGACTGTTGTCTCTCTTCCCCTACAGATCCTGGGATCCCCTCACTGCAGTGGCTCTCCCGGTTTTGTTATACCTGGCTAGTCTTAGTACTCTAAATTGGGTTTTTTCCTAAGTTTAAAAAAAAAAATAAATTTAATTTAAATCCTCCCTTTCCCGGGACATTAATTATAAAGGGGCATCCCGGATGGCTTAATGCGTAAAACCCTGGGTTGTTGCGAATACCATAATTTCACCATATGGAGGCTTCCGACATTACCGGAAACGGCTCTTCGGGGCTATCCAGGCTGTGTGGGGGTTGTGGGGCTCCGCTCCCAGGCGATGATGTCATATTATGCGTTCCATGTGCAAAGCAGAACATTGCGCGCCAGTCCGTCGCTCCGGCTTCTGGCTCCTCGCAACTTCCGTCATCTCCTACCCCCCCTCCCTTATTCCGGACCCCATGTGACAATGTCAAAGGTGGGGATTCGCAATCCGAGGTGTGTGCACGATTGGCCAACCTCGAGAAAATAGTTTCCACCAAAGTAGCTCAGAAGGCTACACCGAAGCAGAAACACCTTTCTCCGGCAGCGCCTGCTTCGGAGGGTGAGATGTTTGAAATATTGGATTGGTCCGATTGTCCCCCTGATGAGGAGGGGGAACTCCTTGAGGAGTCGGATGAGCCTGCAGACCAGCTAGGGATTGATGCTGCTGGCGATCAGGCTGAGGGGGTGTCCCTTGACACCCCTTCCATTTTGGCTCAAATGTTTGAAATTTTGAATTTGGATCCGCCCGAGGCGCTCCCCATGCCAAAGGGTGAGTTATTTGATGTTTCCCAGGCAACGACACTTTGTGAGGGTTGTCCTTAAGGAATGGGAACAACCCACGCACCTGGCTGGAATTCCTCCTAGTTGGGATAAACGCTATCCCTTTCCGGAGGATTTGGTGAAGCTTTGGTCAGTTCCCCCTGACGTCGATACCCCTGTGTTAGGGCTGTCTAGCACGACTGTGGTACACTCTTCTGACACCACTGCCATTAAGGATAGTGAGGATCGTCTGATTGATCAATTGGCTCGCCATGGTTTTATCAGTGCCGGATCGACACTGCGGCCAGTGAGTGCTTCGGTGCTTCTTCTGTTTGCAGTTAGGTCCATTATTAGGGATCTGTGCGCAGGTCTTGATCCCGCTTGTGATGAGTTTAGTTCTCTCAAGCAATGTGAGTCGTTTTTTTCCTTTGTCTTGACCGCTCAGGACGATGCTCTGGCGATGAGTAGCAGGACAGCGGCACTGCTGGTTGCAATTCGTCGGTCAGTGTGGCTGCGCCAGTGGACGGCGGACTTTATCTCTAAAAAGGTGCTTACAGCGCTCCCTTTTTTGGGTTTGCGCCTGTTTGTAAATTGCCTCAACGCAAGAGGCCTCAACGCAAGAGGTCGCTCCTTTCGGGGTGCGAGTGCCTTTAATCCTTCCTTTCGGGGAGTTAGAGCGGGCAGGGGGCTTCCTTTCCTGCTACCAGAGGTGCAGGTTGGACCCGGGGGAGGGGCCGTGGCCGTCCCGGTCAGTCCCGGGGCGCCAAGCCCAAACCTGCTGGTAAGCCCGCTCAGCAATGAGGGGCTTCCCTCACCCGTGCGGGTGGGGGGACGATTGCGACACTTCTTCCTGGTCTGGGACCAGGAGGTCCCGGACAGATGGATCCAGGAGGTGGTGTCGTCCGGTTACAAACTGGAGTTGGAGTCTCGCCCTCCTTCACGGTTCTTTCGGTCTCGGGTGCCCACCGATCCTTTGGCCGCGCAGGGGCTCCTGGCGTCGGTAAGGAATCTTCTGGAAATGACGGTCATCCGGCCGGTGCCGCGCTTAGAGGTGGGCCTCAGTTTCTACTCCAATCTTTTCACAGTCCCCAAGAAGGACGCGTCGGTTCTGGACCTGGACCTGGAATTGCTCAACAGGTTCATCCGTACTCGGAAGTTTTGCATGGAAACTCTGCGTTCGGCCATCGGTTCTCTTCGGCAGGGGGACTTCATGACGTCCATAGACATCAAGGATGCTTACCTTCATGTTCCCATCTGCCGGGCTCATCAGCGTTTTCTTCGGTTCGTGATGAAGGATCAGCATTCTCAATTCGTGGCACTTCCGTTTGGCCTTACCTCTGCTCCAAGAGTGTCCACCAAGGTGCTGGCAGGGGTGATGGCCATTCTCAGATCTCGGGGCATTCGTGTCGTACCTTATTTGGACGACCTTCTCATCATGGCTCCGTCCCTCAATCAATCAGAGACAGACACCAGGATGGTGGTCTCCACGCTGGAAAGCTTTGGTTGGGTGATCAACTTTCCCAAGTCCTCCCTCGCTCCGGCCAGGGTGGTGTCCTTTCTGGGAATGTGGTTGGACTCTTGTCAACACAGGGTGTTTCTCCCTCAGTCCAAAATTTATCTGATTCAGGAGTTGGCTCGGGTCCTTCTTTCCAATCCTCGGCTGTCCATCCGTCTGGGGATGAGGCTGATAGGGTAGATGGTTGCCTCGTTCGAGGCAGTTCCTTTCGCTCAATTTCACACGAGGACGCTTCAGCTTCATCTGTTGACGTCCTGGGACCGGCAACCACGGTCGTTGGATCGGCCCTTCCAGTTGTCCTCCCGGGTCCGGCAGTCCCTTCAATGGTGGTTGGTCTCGACCAATCTCTCGAGGGGCAGGTCTTTCCTGACTCCTCTCTGGGAAATTTTTACCACGGACGCCAGTCTTTCGGGATGGGGGGGATTCTGGAAGGATCTTCAGTTCCAGGGGCAGTGGGGACCTCGAGAGGCCCACTTGCCCATCAATATTCTGGTACTGAGAGCCATCCGTCTGGTTCTTGCTCTTTTGGCTCAACATGTTCTCGGCCTTCAGGTTCGTTTGGACAATCGAACAGCGGTTGCTTACATCAATCATCAGGGAGGGGACTCGCAGTCTGGGTGCCCTCAGAGAGGTGTCCCTGATCCTGACCTGGGCGGAGACGCATGTTCCTTGTCTCTCGGCGGTTTACATCCCAGGTGTGGAAAACCAGGAAGCGGACCTGTTGAGCAGGGGCTCTTCCCGTCTGGGAGAATGGGCTCTCCATCCTCAAGTTTTTCGGTCACTGCGTCTCCGATGGGGGACGCCGGAGGTGGACCTGTTTGCCTCTCGTCACAATTGCAGGCTCCCGAACTTCGTGTCGCTCTCCCAGGATCCTCTGGCTCTGGCAGTGGACGCCATGTCCCTGAGCTGGGGGGATCTGGGGTTTCTGTACCTGTTTCCTCCGATACCCATGCTGGGCAGGGTGGTACGGAAGCTGGCTCTGGAAAAGGTGTCCGCCATTCTCGTGGCTCCAAGGTGGCCGAGTATGGTTCGCAGACATCGTTCGGCTGGCAGTGGACCAGTGCGTTCTGCTGAAACCTCCATCTTGAAGGAGGAGGGTCTTTCTGACTCGGTCGTTAAGACTCTGATCAGTGCCCGGAAGAGGTCTTCTTCTATCATCTACTATAGGACTTGGAAAGCCTATATCGCTTGGTGTGAGGTTAGATCTTTGCCTTGTAGGGTCTTTTCGGTCTCCAGGATTCTGGAGTTTTTTTGCAATCTGGCCTGGACTCTGGTCTTCAGCTGAGTACTTTGAAAGGGCAAGTTTCTGCCTTATCTATCTTTTTTCAGAAGCGTTTTGCGCTTCATCCTTTTAGTTAAAACTTTTTTCCAGGGGGTTACGCATGTGTCCCAGGAAACCTTTACTCCCTGTTTGGGACTTGAATTTGGTTCTTTCTGCTCTTTAGGCTCCTCCCTTTGAGCCTTTGCAAGATATTGCTTTGTCTACCTTGACTCAGAAGATTGTCTTCTTGGTAGCTATCACTTCAGTTCGGCGTGTTTCGGAGTTGGCGGCCTTGTCTATTCAGGCGCCCTACTTTGAGAGGCATCAGGACAAAGTGGTCTTTCGGTTCAAACCGGATTTTCTTCCTAAGGTTGTTTCTGCTTTTCATTTGAATCAGGATATTGTTCTTCCCTCCTTGTGTCCTAAGCCTAAGAATGACAAGGAGAGGGTTTTGCATTGTTTGGATGTAGTACGCTGTGTTAAGTACTATTTGATTATTACTTCTCCTTTTCGTAAAACTGATGCCTTTTTTGTTGTGCCCTGTGGGCCTAGGAAGGGTTTGGCGCCGGCCAAATCTTCCATTAGCAAATGAATACGTCAGGCCGTTATCTGCTATTCTGCTAAGGGGAAAGTTCCCCCTTTTCGTATCACTGCTCATTCTACTCACGCCGTTGGAGCGTCTTGGGCTTTTCAGCACCAAGCTTCTGTTGAACAAGTTTGTAAGGCTGCTACTTGGTCTTCTGTTCATACTTTTTCTTTTTTTTAAGTTTTACAAGTTTGATGTGCGGGCCTCAGCGGATGCTGTGTTTGGCCGCAAAGTTCTGCAGACTGCAGTTCTTTAAGTTATGCTTCATTTTGCCTTCGGATACCCATCCCTTGTGGACACTGCTTTTGGATGTCCCGATCGTAAGAATTAAAGGGGAAGCGGGGTGTGTGGCACACTGAGAATAATACCATTTTGTGAGTACTCACCTGAAAAATGGATATTGTCAGTGTGCCACACACCCCGCTTCACCCGCCCTTTTTGGTATCCTGGATCCTTTATATGGTGAAGCTTTTCTTTATTTTGAGGTTACCATTGGATTTCCTGGTACCTTGTCTTTCTGCTTTTTAAATCACTGGTGTTAAGTGGGAGGTCCCAGGTATATATAGGCTGGAAGGGGGCTCGTTTTCAAGACTTCTCTCTGCAACGTCGCCACCTGCTGGTGGAGTAACCCGATCGTAAGAATTAAAGGGGAAGCGGGGTGTGTGGCACACTGACAATTTAAGAAGGTCTAGCGCCAGGTAGTGTCTCATAGCGGCAAGCAGCGTCTGGTGAACACTGGGCGCTGTATGTAAAACCACATTTAAGAAAGCGAATCTGGTGAGCGCCTCTAACAGCGCCATGTAGTGTCACATGTATTATTACAGGTGGCTCAGTGTATAGCACCGGCACTCTAGGCTCAGGAGCGTCATGTAGTACCTTTCGCTCAGTGTCGTTCTCCCATACATTTCAGTGGGGTTTCATTAGTTGTATATAAACAGCGTTTTTGGCAATTCTTTTTTTTTTGGTTAAATCATTGTGTGACCTCTCCTGGCTGCAAACAAACATTTTATATATATTTTTGTAATTTTTATGCAGAATTGTCATTACAGGTCTGGCACTAAAGTGTTATTGTCCCAGTGTTACAACAATGTCATTCCATGTGTTTTCGCTTTGTTACTGGTGGATATGTGTTCAAAAACAGACTTTAATAACACCAGCTTTAGAGCGCCGGCACTGTGTGTTTTTAGTCCAGCTTGTAGGTGAAAAAAAACTTAACCTTTAATTCAAAATTCTTTAAAAGAGTAGCAAATCCACAAATCCATGTAAAACGTAGTAGTAATCAGAGTCCAGCATACATCTCCCAGACCAGTATGTGAACAGCCCCACTACACGGATCTGTAACGCGTTTCAGGCTGAACGCAGCCCTTAATTATACAAGTGTCTGTTTAGCTTTTTGTTAAATATGGTGTGGAGCGCCGAGTGCTGGACGCACTGAGTTGGCGCTACCTCTCGCTCGCTGCAGTGTTATACTGTTGTTAGAGCGCCCAACACACATCACATTCATCAATGCTGCCCAGATTACTAGAGCGACCAAGACGGTCTGTTACAGTGCCCGATACCCGCTTACAGCGTCTACTAGTGGTCGCTCTAAGCACTGCCATACAGACACTCATCTGGCAATACGTGGCGCTAGTAGTGAATCAGCCTCCACGTTTTTTTTTTATGTAAGGGAAAAGGCTATGACGATGATATGATGGATATACAGTATATGATTTTCTGAGAATGGAATGATTGATTTTGGAATGTGATTTCCGCAGAGATATCATTTTTGTCATTAAGTGGCACCGCTTTCTAGGAATTCCCTGGCTTTGAATCTGATGCCAGGTCAGGCATTCTGTTCCTTCCTGGAATCCTTACCCTTAAGTGTGTGGGCAGTGTAGACGGGCTACAGAGAATAAATGAAATGGAGACGTCTGAAATGAAAGACAGAAGCAACATTAACAAATCTAATAGTTCATGTCTAAGAACCTCCTGCACAACTCCCCTCTGTATGTGCCAGACCTTCTGGGGGTGAACTGACTGGAAACTTGCCAATTGAAATACATTTCGGTTGCACAATGATTGTCTATAAAAATCAAGTCAGCCCCCCATAGCTCAACTTTAATGTACAGGTGGTATCGGCAAGATCTATACATGGGAAGGAATGATCTCAATGGTCCCCCTGTGGGAACCGGTACAAGTGACGTGGTCCACCGAAATAAAGAGTGACTTTGTCATCTGTATGATCATTGCCAACAGACATGACTGTTAACCAATTTAGGGGCGAGATGTACAACTGGTAATATATATAATAATATAATATAAAAAATATATAAAATAATATAACTGTGGAATATATATGTTGTACCCCCTCCCCCCTTACCACTCCTTTTTGCCTTCTGTACCCCCTCAGTACCCCCATTTAACTTTAAAACCAACAACCTCTGATTATACTAAAAATCAAGTCGGCAATCGAATCTACAAAATAACACAGAATTGGGTGATCCAGGTCCCACTGGACAGACTTGCCAGTTGTGCATTAAAGTGGACCAACACCCAGGATTTTGACTATCCTGGGTTTTGGTCCACTTCGGTGGGGCACCCCCCAGAAAGCCCCAAAAACTCACCTGTCCCCGCTCCCACGTGACCGCTGCAGCCAATCCCCGCCGACAGACAAGCGAGGTCCATCGACGGACAAGCGAGCGCGGCCGCCGCCTCCCGCGCGCCACTCTTACAGGCGGGTGCGCGCCCTGCTAGAGGGATGCGCGAGCGGCGGCGCCGCTGTTGGATCGAGCAGCAGATAGGGATTTCGGGGCTTTCTGGGGGGTTTCACACAGCGGGGCACCCCCGATCGGGGTGCCCCGCAGGCCGATGCTGATCGGCCCGGGAATCTTATAGATTCCCGGGCCGATCAGCATCGGGTGTTGGTCCACTTTAAGTGTGGATGAAGGTGGATGCTTGAATATTCTCCTAGCTTACATCTATCTCAATACTAGGGATGATTCTAGGGGTGGACATGCAGGGCGATCCCACTGGGTTGCAGCCATTCTGTTTCTTGCAGATGGGTCAGGACCACATGTGAACCCCCCCCCCCCCCCTCCCTTTCTGCTACCTAAGGCAAACTATAGAAAGACACCTCTCCACTCCTCTACAAAGCAATTGGGAGAGCAGGGAGTGGAGGTGGGACTTGTAATTCCAAGAATGTGATTTATTGTGTTACATGTCTTTTATGTAGTAAACAATATATGACATACATAAAAGAAATTAAAAATAAGAATTAGAGAACATCTATATGGAGTCAGGGAAGGTACTCAGATCTGGACCCTCTCTAATTTGTCTAAACATCTTAAAGGAGCACACAATGATTGTACCGTCCCCAGCATTAAGGTCCACATTATAGAGAAAGTAAAATTAGGATGTAGGGGACGGAATTGGAAACAGAAATTAATAGACAGGGAGGTATACTGGATTTTTAATTTAAACACTAGAGCTCCTGAAGGTTTAAATGTGAAATGGGATGTAATGCTATATACAGGGAGGCTGATTCATGACTAGCGCCAGGTATCGGCAGATGAGCATCTGTACAGCGGCACTAAGAACAACCCCTAGTAGTCGCTGTGATTGGCTATGGTTCGCTGTTACCGAGCACCTCAGTCGCTGGCCGGCATTGATGAATTTGATGTGTGAGTCGCTATAACACCAGTACAACACTATATGGGAACGACTCAAACCATAATCATCAAAAAACAGCCTCACACAGCGCCGGCGCTCAAAATTGTGTCTCTAGCCCAGAGCGCCAGACGCTGTGTGATAAAAGTCTGTTTTTAAACACATATCCACTAGTAACAAAGCGAAAACACATGGACTGACATTGTTGTAACATTGTAACATTAACACTTTAATACCAGCCCTGTAATGACAATTCTGCATAAAAATATAAAAAATCAATAACGTTTTCAAAAATGACTTTTTCTAGGCCAGGAGAGGTCACACAATGATTTGTAAAAGAAAAGAAAAAAAATGTTAAGAAAACCCTGTTTAAATAGAAGAAAAGGAACATCCATTGAAATTTATGGGAGAGCGATAGGTAGCGACAGATAATACCAGGTGCTCTGGAAGCTAGAGCGCCGGCGCTATACGTTGAGCTGTGATAAGCGACGCTGTTAGAGTCACTCACCAGAATCGCTTTCATAAATGTTGTATTGCGTACAGCGCCCGACGTTCACCAGACGCTGCCTGCCGTTATCCCTTGATGAATAAACCCCTAAGTAATATGGATTATATATTCTCCTCTTTCCTCTTTCCTTCTTCTTCCTTTTCCTTTTTTGTATTTCTTACAATGTCTCGAGACATGGTTTCATGAAATATCACTGTAGCGATAACCCTTATCGCCGGAGGGCTTCACCGCCCGAGACGTCCTTTTCCCAGTCGTAAGAGGTGCTGCAGGAATCCCAGAGTCGTCCGTGAGGAAACAGGAACAGCCCTTACAAGGGCTAGTGAATTGTAATATAGCGTTTCCCCCAATAAGAGACAGAACTTCAGTATTGAGGGTGAAGGTGAAGTGAAGTGACTTTATTAGTGCCACTCTAGGCCTTATATACACAAGTCTCCTATTGCATGACACACACACCGACCAATAGCAGCAGGGCACACAATCCCTCAACTATGCCGGTGACGCAATCAGCAATACAATAGAGACGTCTGTAATACACTCAATCCGAACAATGCCATTGTCTGTGACGTAATCAATTAACACAATGGCAGTTTATAATACAATCCAAACTACAATGACATTGCCTGTAACAGTATCAAAATACAATGACATTGTCTGGAACCTAATTAAGAAAAGGCCAGGGAATGACCCGGTGGGCAATCGAATAGTGATGACATCCAAAAGGCAGAGCGTCTGTCACAATCACCTTAAACAAACAGCCCATGTCATTATGCTTTTAAAAGACATGTTTCATCCTATGATGCTATGCATGACTAAGGTGGATGTGCCCCAAAAACGCGTAGCAGGCTCCTTAACTGCCTGTTATGATTGTTTGACCAAGTCTGGATGATTTTAAAGGATACAAATAAGCCGAAAATTGTTCCTGAGAGTGTTGGACAACTGACATTGTTTCCTAAGTATGGAGAGACTTGTTTCCAAGCATGAGAAATCTTCATCTGTGGCTGATCTGTAAGTCCATTTTGATTTATCAAGGTGGGACTATGGCTGCTGAGCCACCAATAATTGACTTAAAAACATAACAGTATGCAGCGGCGCCACTGAACCATTAATGAAAGCGTAAAAAAAAGGTAACAAATTTAAAATAAAAAAAATAAATAAAAAGCAGGGCTATTGCTGCCCCATATGCAGTGCTGCCTAAAGACGGTCGCCTCACATGGCCTCATTACAGGTGCACCCCTGCCTAACCTGCAAAGCCCTCTACAGCCAAGCCCCTTCCTCCATTTAACCACTAGTGCAAAGATGCAGTCTCCAATCAGCCGGTGATCTCTTGTTTTTAAAGTGGACCAAAACCCACAGTGATCAGCCCCGGAATCTATAATATTCTCAGGCTGATTGATTCCATCCCCCTGAGGCATCCAAAATTGTGATGCCCTGCTGTGTGAAACCCCCCAGGTCACCCATAAACGTACCTCCTTTTCCAGTCCATACACGAACCGCAGATGCATCTCCGCTATCCTTCTAGCGAGGGACGAGGCCATCAGCGCTCTCGGAGCTGCTAGCCTTAGACGTCAGCCGATCTGAGCGTGCTCATTGGATGAGCGGCCGCGCATCCGCCGTAGGACCAGGAAGAGATGAGTATGTTTTGGCGACCTGGGGGGTTCCGCACAGCGGGGCACCCCCAATCGGAGAGCCCCGGGGACAAGGACCAAAACCCAGGATAGTCACTTTAAAGAGATACAGCTGGCAATGGCACTTGTTAAGCCATTGTGTCTGGCTACATTTGGCACTGTCCTAAACTGTTTTCCATTTTTAAATTGAAGAAGAAATGGCCGACATATCAAGGTTTACAGTTTCTCCTTAGGATTTATTTTCTGAAAAAGAAGGTGTGGCACTTGGAGCTGTGATGCTGCATAATTATGAACATAACAGACTGTAAGAGCCCTATATTATGATTCAAACAACCTGGCTGTGCTCCTCCCTTTCTTCCTGTTGCTTGTGTTCTTGTACATTGAATAGAAACCATTTATATACACCAGAGTCATCTCTAATCCACAGTGTCCACAGTCTGATGATCTGATGACAGTCTGATGTAGGAAGGGAGTGCAGGCTCTACTGTCATGTTCCAAAGCAGTGAATGTGCCAGCTAACACAAGCACACAGGCAGCCACGTGTGATTAAAATTCTAATTAGGTGAGTTTGTCACCATCTCAAGTGGACTAATTGGGACCTATTCGCTACCTCACAGGAATTTCAGACGTTATTAGAGGACAGTCAATAGTAGGTGCGGGCGTGCTGTTTTCCTCCCATATCCATACCTACCCCTTTCCCCCCACCCCACTGTTTACTTTTTCTCCGTCTTTCCCCTTCCCCGTTCTGGTTCCTTGGGTTCTCAGCAGGGGTGTCTGCACCGGGTCTCCCGGAATAGTGATTGGGGTTGAGTTTCCCCGTTCTACCGAGAGGAGGAGCCTGACATGGGATTCCTATGGACGTCAGATGGCGACGGACAGAAGGACCATCCCCGATGTTATGCTCTGGAGTCACCAGGGGTCTCTGCTCCTCTCCTTTCTCGTGTAGATTGTACATGATGCTCGGGAGGGGAAGGCCGCCTTTTTGTAACAAGTGATTGTTTGATTCTACACATGCCAGAATAAGCCGTATACCTGTTTCTTGTGTAATGCTTTCCCTTTTCTCTTTCTGTGATGTAAAATTTTGAAAACGATAAAGAATATATAAAAAAAATTCTAATTAGGTGAGGTTGTGATTAAAACGCTAAATAGTTGCAGCAGTGATTAAAATGCTAATTAGGGGTAGGGGTAGGACCACAGCAAATGGTAAAAGGCTGAATTGAAAGGTGGCTACCGTGATCATTCTTGCTGAGCTGACAAATGGGGTGGAGCGGTAGACCACCAATAGAGCCCTATGATTGGTGATCTATCTTTGCCTTGTTTGTACTTCTAGGAGGAGCTGCATTCTGACAGGAAGGGAGAGAGCAGCCATGATGAGTTGAGCAGCTGACTGATAGTTTATGCACTTTGCCTACAGAGTCCATTTAACCCTGATCACCACCTCTCACTCTAGTGCCCAGGACTTGCTATGCTTTTTGGGGTAGGTGAAAAGTAACCTTTTCGCCACCTCTTTTTCTTTCATGTGATTTCTCTTTGAGTGAGCACATGGCAAGGATTCATAATAGGTGGTGAATTTCTTTGTTTGCTTAGTAAATACTCTTTGTGACCCAACCTCTTGTCTCCATTCACTGTAACTAGCAGCAATAGCCTGCAAGTGAACGAAAGGTGAGTATAGTGTTTCTTCTTTGATGTATGACTTATTTTCGGGGAAACATGGTAATAATTTATATATTACATGCATTCATTGTCATACACATGACTCATGATGCCCTGTGTATTATAAGTATGTTACTTGTCCCACCCTTGTATAATTGATACTTTATACTGTACAGCTCCATGGATAAGGTTGCCACCTTTCCCAACAAAAAATACTGGCCTTTTCACAGGTATATGGGCATGGTCTTGTGGGGGCGCGGTCTTGTAAAATGTAAGTTTAACCATGCTTCTTCACTTAAAGCATACCAAAACCAACTGAACTTGTGAAATAAATTTAGCCAAAGCCATTGCCTATACTCCCTTCTTCGGGTGTAGAACTAGAAATAGATGTTTTTGATTTTCAAATCATCCTGAAACACTTTTGCTGTCTATCTCTGTAATATTGCATGGAATCATTCATTGTATAGTAGTGACAATGAATGGAGGAGGCGGAGCTTTACAGCTAAAACAGGCGCCATTATCTGGGATTAGAGTGAAACAGAAGCAGTGAAAATCGGCAAATGGTACTATTCACGGGGAGAGCAATTCAGGGGATGCTAGTTAATAATGGGGGTTTTGGTCTGCTTTAAAATACCTTATTTTTCACTTTCTAAAGTGCAGCAGCCAACAAACACACGCAACATGTACCATACTGGCAGGAATTTAATCCCTGGCCCTGTTGCTTAACAGTAACAAAAATACTGTCAACTACCAAAAATGCCAGGTTACCAAAATACCGTCTGTGCCGATAAAATAAAAGTAAGGTTGCCACTTTAGCTACGGAATAAATAAATATATAATATACCTGTATAGGACATCAGCAGCACCATAGGGTGGCGAGGAAGGGGCAGAAACTCTCTGAATTTAATTCTACTGCTGCAGATCCAAAACTTTTATGACACTCAACATGTTCTCTCCCAAAACCCTAAAATGGTTTCTTTGGCTCAGCAACTTAGGTCTCTATCTGTTCTCCCCAGAAAATTATAGTGCAGCCAATAACAGTCCTGATTAGAAGGGTTTAATTTTTGCTGTAGTTTGTGAGTTCCCTATACGACCACATTGCTGGTAAAATGCGCCAACATTAGCTGTTGAAAAAATGTTGATGATACAACACTCAAAGAACTGAGAAAGGCATCTTTTATACAGTGCACATGCGTAAAGACACCACTAGATGTCAATCTAGGACTGAGAAATATTACAGCATTTGCCAATATTGCTTCTCTTATTATTTTTTTTTCTAGAATGACCAGAAAATTCTTTGCAACTTTGTCAGCCTAGAGTTGCTTATACATTATAGGAGGGTAACAGGAAATTCTTATGAGGAGATCTGAACACCTAGTTCTTGGTTGTGTGTTTGCATGTAAATTAAGTTATGGACAACCATTAAACTTCAAGTAATTGTCCTCACAGGTAAATAAACCAAATCACCAGAAGCTCCTAATTTTTTACATTTTTAAAAACGTAGTCCCCAAAGCCAATGGCCGCATACTGAGGACTATAGTGCTATTCTTAGTATACAGTACGTCCTGCTCCAGATAAGAATCATTACTCTTGGGTATCAATCCGCCAGATGGCGCTGGACTGCAGAGACCGCAAAATTGGCTCCTCCCGGCCCCTCAAATACCCAGGACCTCCCACAAATCCCCAGAATTTCTCTGCAGTCTGGACTGCGAAGGACAAGAAGATGTCTCTCTCTTCTGGCAGGTGAGCGGGGCTATTAGCCTGTGGCCCTGTAGGACTATTCCCACCTGTTCCATTATTAATGTGCCTCCCAGCCTTGGCTGCGCTGGTCAGGTGATGGTAGGAAGCACCGCTGTTAGGTGCTTAGGAGCGCTGCTCCACCGCAATCCCCCACCAAAGGGTAGGCGGTATAGGCATATGTTGAGTCTCTATGGGATGCCCTTCCCGCACTATTGCCCCTGTCTATCGGTGGGTCCTATGTTAAGTGGACACTGCCCTCCCTTGTAGCTCTCGGGGGGGGGGGGGGGGGTGTATGCCTTGGTGCTTCACTTGATTATGTGCTTCTTGTTTGTGTCAGTCTCCGCGCTGACTTGGTTGCACTGGTTGCGGTTTGAAAATGCCGCCGCGTGCGCTTCCACTGTGTTCCGCGGTTGGCGGCGGCCATACCTCAGGCGCTGATGCGCTGTCATTGGCTGCTTGTCACGTGTGCTGCTTCTAGCTCTTCGGGGGCGGCCGGGGCCCGCGTCACTGTCTCCGCGGCCAGCCCCTCGTGGTATGCTCGGCGCCGTTTTTCTCTGGATTCGTCTGCTGCGTGGCTGGCATCTACCTACCGCGGTCCGTGAGTGCCCTCGCGGGCGCCTATATTTACCCTATGTCATTATACATGTCGCTTATGGGGTTCTCTTCACTTATGTCTTTCAGGCGGGTCGAACTCTATTGGCCCTACTCCCTCTATTTAGTTATTAAACTTGTGAGGCCTAGTGTGCTAATTACTCCCACTTCCCTAGAGGGCTATTGGGGCATCCTGGGTTGCTTTTATAGCGTGAATCCATATCGGCCTATTGTGCCGCTATAATCACCATATGGAGGCGTCTCAGGATAATGTGCTCGGGGTTCCTTCGGGACAAGCCCGGCTGTGTGTAGCTTGTGGGGTGTCCCCTGCTAGTGCTGACAATGTGCGGGTCTGTATAACTTGTGCCCAGCAGGTGCTCGCGCTGCAGCCTGGTTTACCAGCGGCTGGGCCTGCGCCACGTATGGCTTCACCTACTCCCCCAAGCTTAAATTTGACTCCCATTGAGTTGCATACCAGTGGGGATTCTCAGCCTGATGTGTCTTCCAGACTGGCTAGTGTTGAGAAGTTACTTGCTAATATCTTGGCGCGTAAGGCCTCTGCTAAGAGGCAGCACTTGACGCCTGATGTCACTCTTTTCCCTATGGAAACTGATGAGTTCTGGTTATACCCCCTTGGAAGAAGGGGAGTTGTTCTCTGACTCGGAGTCATCTGATGAGAGGCCCAGGGGTCATGATGATTCTGGCTCTGACCCCTGGGCCCCAGATGATACTGATAGGCTGTTGGCTCAGATTTTTGAGCTACTGTCTATCTCTCCCCCGGTTGCGGCCCCCAGGCAGCAGGGGGAATTGTTTCATACTGCTAAGCCACGTTTAGAGTTTCCTGAGCAAGCCCATTTTAATGATCTCGTGCTCAAGGAATGGGAGCGTCCCAGCAGGCTCCCCGGAGTCCCTAAGAGTTGGGATAAGAGGTATCCCTTTCCTGCTGAGGTGGTGAAGCGTTAGTCATCCCCTCCGGAGGTGGATGCCCCGGTCCTAGGGTTATCTAACACCTCTGTCATGCATTCCCTTGACTCTACTACACTGCGGGATAGTGAGGACCGGTGTATTGATCAGCTGGCGTCCCATGCCTTTGCCTGTGTGGGGACGGCACTGCACCCGGTCTGTGCCTCTGCCATTACAGCGGTGGCTGTTAGGATCCAGTGTCCTGGATGGTGCTCCTGATGATGTGTCTAGTGAGGAGTTTAATGCACTCTCTCGTTGTGAGGTTTTTGTAACTTATGTCCTCTCTGCCTTGGATGATACCATTAGGATGTGTGCAGAGCCTCTGCCCTAGTGGTGGCTATACGCCGCTCGGTTTGGCTGCGCCAGTGGGCTGCTGACACCGCTGCCAAAAAGACTCTCACTGGTTTTCCCTTCAAAGGACTACGCCTGTTTGGGGACCGCCTGGACCTGTTTGCTAAGGGAGGCAGGTTACCTCAGCGCAGGAGGCAGTCTCGGCCGTTTCGGGGCCAGGGCTCCTTTTCTTCCCCCTAACGTGGAGCCAGACGGGAGGGGGGTCTCCCTTACTGGGGCCCGAGGAGATTTCTGGGGTAGGGGCAGAGGACGTGGACGCCCTCGTTCATCCTGGGGCTCCAAGCCTAAGTCTTCTCCCAAGCCCCCTCAGGCATGAAGGGGCGCCCTCACCCATCCGGGTGGGGGGACGGCTTCAGCATTTTGCTCACGTCTGGAGGCTTCATGTCTCAGACCGGTGGATTCAGGAGGTAGTGTCCTCCGGTTACAAGATAGAGTTTGCTGCCTTGCCGCCCCCAAGATCAGATCCCGGATGTCTCAGAAACCCATGTCAGCTCGGGCTCTAATTCTGGCGGTGCAAAGCCTTCTGGAGCTGGGGGTCATTTGTCATGTCCCCTTACAGGAAAGAGGCAAGGGGTTCTATTCCAACCTTTTCACCGTGCTCAAAAGAGATGGGTCAGTCAGGCCCATCCTGGACTTGAAGATCCTAAACAAATTTGTCAGGTGCAGGCGCTTTCGCATGGAAACTTTGCGCTCTGCTATCAGTTCCCTGCGTCCAGGGGATTTCATGACCTCTGTGGACATCAAGGATGCTTACCTTTATATTCCTGTTTTTCCAGGTCATCAAAGATTCCTCAGGTTTGCTCTGGAGGATCAGCATTACCAATTTGTGGCATTGCCCTTCGGTCTCACCTTAGCTCCCATAGTGTTCACCAAGGTGCTGGCAGGGGTGATGGCTCTGCTCAGGGCTCAGGGCATTCGCGTGCTGCCATATTGGGACGACATTCTCATCACTTCTCAGTCCCTCCATCAAGCAGAGCTGGATACTCAGCGAGTAGTGTCCACTCTGGAGTCATTTGGCTGGGTGATCAACCATCCCAAGTCTTCCCTGTCTCCCTCCTTGGTGATGCCCTTCCTGGGAATGAATCTGGATACAGTTCAGGCAAGGATTTTTCTTCCTCAGCAGAAGGTGGACAGTCTACTGGTGCAGGTTCAGTCCCTGCTCTTTTGCCCTCATCCCTCCATCAGGCAGGGAATGCAGCTGGTGCCTGATGGTGTCGTGCTTCGAGGCGGTTCCTTATGCACGAGTTTCACATGAGGCCTCTGCAACTCCACCTCTTGTCAGTATGGAACAAGGATCCCGCGTCCCTGGACCAGGTCCTTGTTCTATCCCCCCTAGCCAGGAGGTCCCTCTCGTGGTGGCTGGACTCCAGGAACCTGTTGGCGGGCAGATCCTTTCTGGCCCGCTGCTGGGAGAGAGTCACCACGGATGCCAATCTGACAGATTGGGGGGGCTTCTGGAAGTCCCTGAAGTTCCAAGGGTGCTGGGGCCCTCAGGAGGCCCACACACCCATCAACATTCTGGAACTAAGGGCGATCAGGTTGATTCTGGCTCACTTGACCCAACACCTTCGGGCCGGCCTGTTCAGGTACGCTCGGACAACCAGACAGCGGTTGCCTATATCAATCATCAGGGGTGACCCGGAGCAAGGGGGCCCTCAAGGAAGTGTGTCTGATCCTGTCCTGGGCGGAGGACAATGTTCCCTGCATCTCTGCCGTGTACATTCCGGGGGTGGAAAATCTGCAGGCAGACTCTCTGAGCAGGGGGACCTCTCGCCTGGGAGAATGGTCCCTCTGCGAGGGGGTGTTTCACACTCTGTCACCGTTGGCACCGCTGGCAGTAGATCAGTACGCTCTGCCCAGGGTGCCAGACCTGCTCACTCAGGGTTACTTACGCCATCCCAATTTACAAACTCTGGCTTTGACGGCCTGGCTGCTGAAACCTCCATCTTGATGGAGAAGGGGTTGTCTGCCTCTGTTGTTGACACCATGATAAAGGCTAGAAAGAAGTCTTCTTCTTCCATTTACTATAGGGTTTGGCGTGCCTGACTGGTGTGAGTCTAGGCCTCCCTGACGTGTTTTCTCTATTCCCAGGATCCTGGAGTTCCTGCAGCATGGGTTGGAGCTGGGGCTCCAACTCAGTACTCTGAAGGGTCATGTCTCTGCCCTGGCTGTTCTCTTCCAGAGGTCCTTTGCTCAGCATTCTCTGATCAGGACTTTTTTCCAGGGGGTTACTCATGTGCGCCCCCCACGTAAGCCTATGTTGCCTGTTTGGGATTTGAACTTGGTCTTGTCTGCCTTGCAGGGTGCTCCCTTTGAACCTGTGCAGGAGGCTGCCCTGGCCATTCTTACTCTCAAGGATGTCTTTTTGGTGGCTATCACTTCTGTTAGGCGTGTTTCTGAGTTGGCGGCGCTTTCTATTCAGCCCACCTACTTTGAGAGACGCCAGGACAAGGTGGTGTTTCGCTTCAAGCCTGATTTTCTGCCTAAGGTCGTGTCTGCCTTTCATCTGAATCAGGACATTGTTCTTCCTTCCTTGTGCCCTAATCCTAGTAACGCTAAGGAGAGGGTTTTGCATTCCTTGGATATGGTTAGGTTTCTGAAGTACTATCTGGTGGCTACTTCACCTTTCAGAAAAACTGATGCTCTTTTTGTGGTCCCTTCTGGTCCTAGGAAGGGTTTGGCTCCTGCTAAATCTACTATCAGCAAATGGATCCGTCAGGCTGTGATTCAGGCCTACTCTGCTAAGGGGAAGAATCCTCCCTTCCACCTTACTGCTCATTCTACTCGTGCTATTGGTGCCTCTTGGGCTTTTCAGCACCAGGCTTCTGTTGAACAAGTTCGCAAGGCCGCTACTTGGTCTTCTGTTCATACTTTTTCAAAGTTTTACAAGGTTGATGTTAGGGCCTCAGCTGATGCTGCTTTTGGCCGCAAGGTTCTGCAGGCGGCAGTGGTCTGACCTGTCTGCTGTTACCTTTGGGGATCCCACCCTAGTTTATGGACACTACTATTGGATGTCCCAAGAGTAATGATTCTTATCTGGAGCAGGACGTACTGTATACTAAGAATAATACAATTCTGTGATTACTCACCTGTAGAATTGTTATTATGAGTATACAGTACGTCCTGCTCCACCCCACCCTTGGTTTTGCATTATCCTTGGATCCCCTGTATGGTGATTGTTATCATTGTTTATAGTTACTGGTTGGTTCTGTTATCATTCTCCCGGCTTCTCGTTAACTGCTTTTCAATGCTGGGGATTTGTGGGAGGTCCCGGGTGTTTGAGGGGCCGGGAGGAGCCAATTTCGCGGTCTCTGCAGTCCAGCGCCATCTGGCAGAGTAATACCCAAGAGTAAAGAATCTTATCTGGAGCAGGATGTACTGTATACTCATAATAACAATTCTACAGGTGAGTAATCACAGAATTGTATTTTTATCAGCATAGGAGAGGGCCATAAGCCCCCCCATATTTCATTTGTAGGTGTTTTGATATTATAACAGCAACAGCTCAACTTGGAATTACTTTGTTTAACCCCTTCGGCGTGTATTTAGTTGACAGATGCACAGTAACATGCTGACCCTACAAATTGATCAGCCAGCCTGAGATAAACTATATTGATAATCATTGAAATAGTTTGAAAAAATATATATATATATATGTTGTGAAATGCAATGTTGAAAATAAGAACAGGAATGCTTGTATTGATCCTTTGTTCCACAGCTTTGGACAACTGAATGTCCTCAAGACGTACAGGGATTTATAGCTTAGGACAAAGCATGAATATCAGGGAAAAAAGACTGCACACACTTAGGGCCTGACTTATCAAGCACTTTGGACAGACTACGACATATTGGTGAAGCAATTCTAAACTATTTATTGAACTACTCTAATTTACACGTGTCATAGTCTGGCAGAAGAGCTTAAAAAAATCAGGCTCTTCGTTTATAAGCGGAGACAGGAACAGCCAGCCACAGCCACTGCAGGAAGAGTCTCTGACACAGCTCTGGGACCAGAATGTCCAGCTGCATATTGGTATATTGGTGGACAGACTGCTAAGGGACAAAAAAGGATCAGCTATGTGCAGCCAAAAAACAGGCACTGAACCAAGCCTGAAAACAAAAGTTCTGCTGCTTTACAGTAACCACAAGGTAGGAAACAGGCTGGGTCATTCTCTTTAAAGTGGACCAAAACCCTTGCAACCTGGCTCTAGATTCCTTACACGCATCCCAGTTTGGAATGCCCTGGTGTGTGAACCCTGTGTTTGTGCATTTAATTGCATCACAGCACAGCACACTGTCACTTCTTCTTGTCCCCTGGAAAATTGGCAATTGCCATGGAAAACCGTGGGTGGTTGAGGAGGCCCATTTACTGATATGCCCGATAAGGGCTCAGTAATGGTTTTATAATCATTTTTAACAACATTAGTTTATATATGAGTACATTTTGTTTTCTTATGCTCATATCACAGGGGTTTTTCTGCTAAGTGTATTTTTGTTTTGGGAATTATACTCATCACTTCACTGCCTTTGATCTCATAGTTATGTCTATAGATAGATGTTAGAATATATTTTTACATCAGGAAATTAGGTAAAATAGATTTTAGGGAAAAAAAACCATCCCCTTCCTCGCTTACACTATGGTGCTGCTGTCACCTTATAACAATATATGCCATGCCATGCTATGCCTCAGGTAGTGCTCCCTCCCCAATTTTGCGGGATTATGGGTCTGGCGTATAGTCTGCACTAACTATGGCCCTGATTCATCTGCAGAAAACCAAATTGCTGGTATAAAGGTGCCCCAATGGCCTGGCACCCAGGGCGATCACCCTGCTTGCCCTTCCCTAGAAACAGCCTTGGCTGTGCCTCTTCCTTGGCAGCAGATAATGCCCCCTTCCCATGAGCCCATAATGGAGGGGACGAGGGACCTGGCATATGACCGCCTTCTCTAACGGTGGCCCTGATCCATCTGTGGTACACAGGATGGCTGAGATAAAGGGTGCCTCCCCCCAGAATACCCAAAGGCCTTGGTGCCCAGGACAGCCTCCCTGTGAAATGGTCCTGATGTAAATGAAATAATTAAACTTGTTTTATTCATGTCCCCCTGTCCCTCGTTATTCTCTGTCCCTCTTTGAGGTGTAACATGCAGATCTGCATCAATAAATGATACATTTTCCCATTCAAAGTGTTTATATTGCTGTAACTGTTACACCCTATCTACTATCCATCAATCAATGAGGGGGAATTGCCTAATTTAACAATTGTCCCTTTTTCTCATCCTGGAAAATGGGGAGGTATGCTATAACTACAGCATACAGTGCCAGGCTCCTGTGGAAACTCTTCCGGCCCAGATTGCTGAACAGCAGGAATGGCTAGAGTATGCCCGGAAATCGGTGGACAGAGTCATGGCAGAGGAAACGTTGTGTTTAAACCCCAATTCTCCCACTTACTTCCCTGAGGTTGAACAGGGATCCAGTAGTCCCAAGAAGATAGACAGCTCAGAAATCCCCTGAGATATTTCACCTGGGAGCACGGACAGACCTCTGTAAGTCCCAATTGTGGTAATGTGCTGCAGGTCCAGCTCACCAGCTCACATCAAGTGTGATAAAACATAACATTTAATGTAACATTTTAAAATATAGCATGACCTGTGTGGAGTGAATATCCTGGGCTCCCCATTCAAAGGTAACGCGTTTCCGGGTTACCTCACCCCTTAATCCTACCTTCAGGGATCCAGGCCTAAAGTCTTTTGTGTTCAAAGTAACAGGTGTGTGAAGCAGGAGACCAGAGCTGATGCACCGGCCACCCAACAAAAAGCCCCTGATGTTCCCACCACCAGAGATGGAGGAATGATACCAACCAGGGTGGATAAGAGGGACATTTGTTAAATTAGGCCACGCCCCCTCATTGAGGGATGGATAGGAGCTAGGTTATAACAGTTACAACAATCTAAACACTTTAAATAGTGCAATGAATCATTTATTGATGCAGATCTGCATGTTACACCTCAAAGGGGGGGGGGGGAGAACAACGAGGGACAGGGGGACACGGACTCAAAAGAGGGACAGTCCCTCCAAATCAGGAACACTTGGGAGGTATGAGGAATGATGCCCAGGCCTGTGCCCCAGACCCAGTGTGAATCACTTCTTCTCTGTCAGACTACAAGGGTACACACCTGGAGGATCACTATTCTGCTCCACATCACATTTCACCTCATTAACCTTTACTTCTAGTCTGACAGAGAAGAAGTGATTTACACTGGGTCTGGGGCACAGGGCTGGGCATCATTCCTCATACCTCCCAAGTGTCTCTGATTCTCTCATACCTCCCTCTTTTGAGTCCGTGTCCCCCTGCCCCTTGTTGGTCTCATTTGTCCCTCTTTGAGGTGTAACATGCAGATCTGCATCAATAAATGATTCATTGCACTATTTAAAGTGTTTAGATTGTTTTAACTGTTGTAACCTAGCTCCTATCCATCCCTCAATGAGGGGGCATGGCCTAATATAAAGCGGACCTTCACTCTGAATAAGAGCCTATCTTATATGTTTCCCACACCCTGTACATACAGATTGCTCACATTAAAAATCATCCTATCTGCACCTACTGCATTTTCTGAGCCTTGAAACATCCAAAATGGCGGCACATGGCATTTCAGGCTGCCTGCAAACAGGAAGTGTCTTCTGACTGTGTCACGCTGAATTCTGGGATTGCTATCCTTTTCCTGACCCCAGCTCTGCTCTGTCTGAGCAAAGCACAGCTATAACTCGCCCCCTGCAGTTTTCCTCCCTCTCCTCTCCTCAGTATGTGATGCTTCTGAGGCAAGATGGCGGCGCCCGTATCCTAGAGTCCTGAACAGAGCTACAGCCCAGTGGGGGAAAGAATAAAACGTAAGCAACTAAAAACGTAAAATCTATTCATTTTAGATGCTGGAGAATAGTTTAAGGGTTTGGGCTTTTCATGAAATGTTGCTGGAGGTCCGGTTTAAGAGATGTTAAATGTTAAGAGGTTATGGGGTAGTGTAGGGGCCTGGGTATAACTAGGAACACGTTAATTAACTAATAAAAATCCTTTAAATAGAGTTAACCATACATTAAGCTCTTTTGTGGTTTCTACCCATGGAAGTGCATTGGGAGAGCCATAACCTAAACTAGACTCAAGATGGCAGTAGAGGGTTTAGGCCATAGACTAACATTAGACCATAGGCTATAATGAGGATTGTTCTAGAAGGTGAAGTCATAAGGGTAATTAGTCATAACAGGAGGTAGAGCAGAAACATAGTTATAACTAGAAAGGTAGTTATTGGTTAGAGGGTATAGCAACCAACCTATCAGATGTCGGACACGAGGCCGAACATGTGATAGAAGGTTCTGGAATGTAGTGAGAAGGGATATAGGGAAGCCCCAGCCCCAAAGCCATTGTTAACCATTTTGAATTGTAAAGGAGTAGCAGCACGGACTCAGAGAGAGAAGCGAGAGATTCCAGCAACAGACATTATTCTCTATGGGAAGCGATACTTTGTGATTGTACCTGACTATGGACAGTACCAGAGCTGTAACTGGATGGATATATTGTACCGTTCCGTGTTTGCTGTTTGCTTGTGGATTAAATAAAGAGGAACTGCTTTCATCTACTAGACTGCTGTACATCTTTCCAAGCAACAACAGTGAGTACTAACCTTTCCCGCAACTCTAACCCTTAGCTACTTACACCACACATGCTGATCACCCTGGGCCCAGAAGAACCTGCTCCCTGCAGTCACTCGCCAGACACCCAGGTGCATGAGGGCTACAGTAGGGTGAGGGTCTACTCTCCTCAGTGGGGTGGAGTTGTAATAAATGTGTTTTTATTGTTGAAGATCCTCTTTTGAGCGGTGCACTGCCATGATGCCGCCGCCATCTTGGTTGTGGGCAGGAGATCTTAGGTGGCCGGGACCCAGAAGATCACGTGGGATTAGGGCCAGGATGAGATCTGGTGGTGAAGCCATATGGTGAGGCCCTGGGAGAGAACCAAGCCATGGGGGAGAGCGTGAAGTGTAGCTGCTGTTGTCGGGCCAAGCAGAGTAGGCCCCAGCACGCCCAGACAACCAGAGTTGCCCCTGGAGATCTTCCTTAAACTGCCTCCACACTCCTGAGTTGAGGAGAGCTGTTGCCGGGATAGACCTTAGGTGGCCATTTCTTAAGGTAAAATCTGGGGCCTATACACCTGAGGTGGCCATTCCTTGAGGTAAAATCTGGGGCCTATACACCTGAGGTGCCCATTTCTTGAGGTAAAATCTGGGGCCTGTACACCTGAGGTGGCCATTTCTTGAGGTAAAATCTGGGGCCTATACACCTGAGGTGGCCATTTCTTGAGGTAAAATCTGGGGCCTGTACACCTGAGGTGGCCATTTCTTGAGGTAAAATCTGGGGCCTATACACCTGAGGTGGCCATTTCTTGAGGTAAACTCTGGGGCCTATAAACCTGAGGTGGCCATTACTTGAGGTAAAATCTGGGGCCTATACACCTGGGGTGGCCATTTCTTGAGGTAAAATCTGGGGCCTATACACATGAGGTGGCCATTTCTTGAGGTAAAATCTGGGGCCTATACACCTGGGGTGGCCATTTCTTGAGGTAAAATCTGGGGCCTATACACATGAGGTGGCCATTTCTTGAGGAAAAATCTGGGGCCTATACACCTGAGGGGGCCATTTCTTGAGGTAAAATCTGGGGCCTTTAAACCTGAGGTGGCCATTTCTTGAGGTAAAATCTGGGGCCTGTACACCTGAGGTGGCCATTTCTTGAGGTAAAATCTGGGGCCTATACACCTGAGGTGGCCATTTCTTGAGGTAAAATCTGGGGTCTATAAACCTGAGGTGGCCATTACTTGAGGTAAAATCTGGGGCCTATACACCTGGGGTGGCCATTTCTTGAGGTAAAATCTGGGGCCTATACACCTGAGGTGGCCATTTCTTGAGGTAAAATCTGGGGCCTATAAACCTGAGGTGGCCATTTCTTGAGGTAAAATCTGGGGCCTATAGCTTGGAGGAGTGACTGGGGTGGTGGAGTGGCTCCCCAGTGACAGAGACTTTGCTGTGTAGTGGCCCATGCCAGGCTGGCACCCGGGAACTTAAAGCGGACCAACAGTCAAAAATTACTTAAAACTACCTTTACCTTTATTTAAAGTTTAAAAATGTAAAAACAAAATGGACGCTCGTGCATTTGCAGGCTACCTGCAAACAGGAGCTTCTGGACTTTCTGTTGCTGTGCATTGTCAGTTATGTCAGTTGAATCCAGGCAGCAGCATGGCTGAGATGCTGGGAGAGGAAGATCCAAAATAGCCGCTACCTTTCTTTTCCAATTGTGCCGGGCTTTTGGTCCGGTTTAAGGCACCTCTGTGCGCAGGTTGGAAAGTGGTGCCCAGCTGCTGTGGGGGGAACCAGAGACTTATGTCCAGTGTGGTGGGGGTGAGCTCTCCCCTAATAGTGACCATACAGTGGATGGCCCGCGACCTGCCGGCGCCCGGTTGAATTTACTTATCCGGTGCATGTGTCCTGAGTTCGGTTCCAGAAGGGGGCGTGCAAGAGACCGTCGAACAGTTTATATTCTGCAAGTAATTTCTGCGTAAGTAATACTTTTTACTGTGTGTGGAATAAAGTTATTTACAGTTTGAAAATAATCCTGTATGGCTGTACTGTGCTGTTTGTGTTTCTTGTCCCCCATCGGGGATGCAGATTATAGGGCCTCCCCCCTTTCTCCACCACTGGCTGTGGATGCTGCCTTCTCCCCTGTCAGGTCCAGATGCTGGTGCCGCCACCTCCGCTGGGGGTCCAGAAACTACAGGTGCTGTATGGTAGCCTATGGGTCTGCCACTGCTACACCCAGGGCCGGCTCCAGGTTTCTGTGGGCCCTTGGGCGATAGAGTCTCAGTGGGCGCCTCTGCGTTGTGGTATGACATGCCATACATGGTGATAAAGTTGCATGTACAGGTATGATGAATATTGCCAAAGAATAGAAAAAATAGAAAGACAACAATAGAAGGAATGACAAAGAACGAGAAACAAAGAACTAAAATGTACAATGAATGAAAAAAAAAGAAAGCAGGAAAGAAAGAAAAGTAATGTAAAAAAAGAAAAAGAAACAATACATGGAAAGACACAAATATAACAAATGAGGAACAAGGAAAGAAACAAAAGCATAGAATAAATGACAGAAACATAGAGAATGAATGAATGACAGAAACAAAGAAGGAATAAATGGAATGACAGAAAAAGGAAGCAGGAAAAAGAGAAGGAATGGGAGAGAAAAAAGGGGATGAAAGGAAAGAAAGAAAAGACGGACTGACAGAAAAAGAAAGAGAAGGTATGACAGACAGAATAGAGGGAATGACAGATAACATAATAGAAGAAAAGAAAGAAAGGGAGTGGCACAACAAACCAATGACAGAAAGAAAAAGACTAGATGGAAGAAACAAAGAATAAGAAGAAGGACTGATATGAATAATAGAAGGAAAGAAGAAAGAAAAGGAATGGCAGAAAGAACAGATGAAAGGAAGACAGAAAGAAAATAGAAGGAAAGAAAGAAAGAATAGAAGGACTGGCAGAAAGAAAGACTCTCCCAATGGCCAATCCACCCCTGACTGACAGTCTTTATTCCTGGTTACTGCACAGCCCTTCGTCCTCAGGGGATGCCCAGGGTAGATGGAATGAGGTGGGGCCCTGCCAGGGTGCACGGGCCCCGGCACCTGCCCAGTGCTGACGCCTGCCCTGGCTACACCTGTGCGTTTCCAATGCAATGCACAGTGACAAGCACTGGAAATAAAACTATAACCAACAGACAGGGAAAGAAATGTGCCTCTGCTTACAAATTACCGATGTTTCCCTCCAGTCTGGCCAGACGCCTGCCTTGTTTACTCATAAGGCGAGCCATACATGGTGAGTGTACACTTGGGCTGCTAATAACATGAGAAGTAGAGATGAATGGCAGTCAGGACTGGATATAAGGAAACCTCATCTGAAATGGAGCTTTCTCTCTGTCTCCGGGGGAGCGGGCTGCACACAGGGGCTCTCTATGAGGCTACAGACATGGGAGAGCCACCCCCCTACCCTCTGACATCCAGACTGGATACTACTACTGATATTCCAGCAACCCTCCAGACACCAAACTCTTCCTGAGATTGGACAGCTCTGCTGTAAATAGTCTCGTAAATGAATACACTGATGTATATGGCCGTAAGAAGGGGTGTAACTATACCGGGTGCAGAGGTAGCAACTGCACCGTGCCCCATAGAGTCAGGGCTTCCATCCTTGTTCCACCTTATTTATCTGATATGTAGTCAAATGGCATCTTTTAAAGCACTGTGAGGAATAGGGCAAATATTATATGTCATTTTATTGCTGATACCTGGGAGACAATGAAAAAAATGGGGTGACTGGGCATCTCTGCTACCTGACCGGGGACTGACAGGACCCTCGTACACAGTGGTGAACTGTGCCAAAAATCATCCCAGGATTTTACCAGCACCTGGCCTGCCCATGACCAGCCAATGCATACCTACCAACTTTTCAGGGTGGGAAAGAGGGACATTTATTAAATTAGGCCACGCCCCCTCATTGAGGGATGGATAGGAGATAGGGTGTAACAGTTACAACACTAGAAACACTTTGAATAGGCAAATGAATCATTTATTGATGCAGATCTGTCAGAGGGAAACATGAGAACAATGAGGGACGGGGGACATGGTCTCAAAAGAGGGACAAATGAGAACAACGAGGGACGGGGGACATGGTCTCAAAAGAGGGACAGTCAACCAGTGTGCTCCATGTGCTCCAAGGCTGAGGCTAAATCATTAGAGGGGGGCATGGGTTGCTTGGGTGAAGGGGGGAGGGGATGTTGGGGGGGCAGGGATTGTATGGAAGTGTTATTAAACTGTAGGTCTGCTTTAAAGTGGACCAAAACCCAGGATTTTGACTATCCTGGGTTTTGGTCCTTTCCAGGGGCACCCCAATTGGGGGGTCCCACAGCGCGTCTAAAAGCAGCGGCTCTGACCGGCGCAACCTCCTGACGCGGGCACACGCCCTGCTAGAGGGAGAGCAGGATGCGGCCGCTGTTCTTAGATGTGCCGTGGGACTAGGAAACGTGAAAAGCGAATGGGCGGCAACATGGGGGGTTTCACACAGCGGGGCATCCCGATTTTGGATGCCCCAGGGGGAGGGAATCGATCGGCCCGGGAATCTTATAGATTCCAGGGCTGATCGAGCTGGGTTTTGGTCTACTTTAAAGGCCATGTTTTTCCAGTCAGCGAGCGACCAGTGAGGCAGGGCCAGCATGGCGGTTGGGGTGAGGCACTTGTTGAGCTATGTAATCTCAGGGCCTGGGTGAGTTTTCCCTTCCCTGACATCGGCGGCCTAGTATGTTAAATGTGCTGTCGATGGCTCGGCAACGGCGATTGAATTATGACTCGGCGTTTCAGCACGCGGGGTCCAACGCAACAGAGACGTGATTTATAAGTTATTAGTGGGATCTGCGCACACAAATGAGCACGCCCGGTTATTACTGTATGAATGAATCCGGCCTGTGTTCTAGGCCCGGGCCGCCCTCCTTCCTTCACCGTCCTAATGGCAGGTCTGTTTACACTGCCGCCGCCGATCACTCATCGGCCACGGCAACGACTCCTAAATCATACCGCCATTAATGAAGCCAATAAGGGAGTGCGGCTGCAGATATCCCCCCCCCCACCCAAACCAAACACATCCATATGGGCCAGTCATCTCCAGTCACAGCGCTGCGCGTCTGTCGCCGCTGCGCCCGGAACATATGTCTTCATTTACTAAAGAGCTCTTAGGACGGAGGAAACAGATGCCCTGAAGCCTTATTAAACCCACAAACCGTCTCGCGCTGCTCTCTCCTGTCTTCCGGAACATCACCCTTGTATGTGAATAGCAACACTGTGATTGCTGCGGCTGATCGGCCCTAAAGTTGACCAAAACCCACGGCCCCAGAGGTAGGGAATCAAGCGGCCCTGGAATCATATAGATTCCAGGGCCGCTTGATTCCCTACCTCTGGGGCATCCATATTCGGGGAGCTCCGCTGTGTGAAACCCTCCAGGGCGCTATACCTTCCATATAGAGTGACAATTGTTAAATGAAGCCACGCCTCCTCATTGATTGATGGATAGGAGATAGGATGTAACAGTTACGACAATATAAACACTTTAAATAGGCAAATTAATATTTTATTGATTCAGATCTGCATATTAAACCTCAAAGAAGCACAGAGAACAACAACTAGGGGCAGGGGGACACAGACTCAAAAGAGGGACAGTCCCTCCAAATCATGGACACTTAGGAGGCATGCAGGCCGCCACGCTAAACTCACCTTCTCCCCCAATTCAACGCCGCATGCGCGCAAATATATAGTCCCCATTGGCCTATCAATAATAGGAGTATAGTTAAACCGGATCTTCAGCATGATTTAATGAAATGCCCAAATCCTTACACTGTTCCCCAGCATCTGAAATTAATATATATTACGCTTTAGTCCCTACTTATTATTCTTTCCCCCATTTGGCTTTAACTCTGTTCAGCACTCTAGGATACGGGCGCCGCCATCTTGACTCAGAAGCATCACACACTGAGGAGAGGAGAGCGGGATAAAGTACAGGGGGTGGGGTTATAGCTGTGCTTTGCTCAGGCAGAGCAGAGATGGGGTCAGGGAAAGGTCAGCAATCCCAGAATGCAGAGCGGCACAGTCAGAAGGCACTTCCTGTTTGCAGGCAGCCTGAGACTCCATGTGCCGCCATCTTGGATGTTTAAAGGCTCATAACATGCAGTAGATGCAGGTAGGATGATATTTAATGTGAGCAATCTGTATGTACAGGGTGTGAGTAACATATAAGATCGGCTCTTATTCAGGGTGAAGGTCCGGTTTAAATAGGCAAATGAATCATTTATTGATGCAGATCTGCATATTAAACCTCCAAGAAAGACAGAGAAGAACAACGACGTATGGGGGACATAGACTCAAAAGAGGGACAGTCCCTCCAAATCAGGGAAACTTGGGAGGTATGCAGGTTGCCACGCTAGTACTAGAAAAATTTTACAATAGCTTGACGCATTTCACCGTATTTTGACTGACTTCCTCAGAAGCTTAGAAAACATGAATGATATCCAGTTTATAAGCATTCAGAAAAAACTAGAGTACCATTGAGTATTTGTAACTCTGGGTGCACATTTGGATGTGAATGCAACATGCATCTCTGTGAGCTTTTTAACTTTAAAGTGGACCAAAACCCAGGTTTTTCACTATCCTGGGTTTTTCACTGTCCCCCAGGGGCACACCGGTTTGGGAGGCCCTGCTGCATATATTAATATGCAGCTGGAGAATCTGAATGGATTCCCAGGCACCACAAGCTGGGACGCATGGCATCACTCGCATCCTTCGGCTGTGCGCGGCCATGCACAGCCATTCGGCCGGAAAAGGATGGGAGCGATGCTGCCTCCTGCTGTGGCGTAGGCTCGAGGAAAGGTAAGCACAGCCAACGACCCGGGGAGGTTCACACTGTGGGGCATCCCAAACCAGGTCGGAATGCCGTGCTGTGTGAACCCCCCCAGAGCGCCGCAACATTCAACTGCATCACGTTTCCCTTTCCAATGTAAACACTGGCGGCAGCATCCCACATCTTTGGTCTGCGCATGCGCTCCAGCAGGGAGTACGGTCCCTTATGCTCCGATTGCCAATCGCTTTGATTGCTGATTGGATGAGAGCCCGCGCATGCGTCGTAGGACCGGAAAGAGGTGAGTTGTTCTGGACGATCTAGGGGGTTTCACACAGCAGGGCATCCCAATTCAGAATGCCCCCAGCAGGGCTGGGGTCAGCACCCGGCACAGCTGGTCAGCTCCCGGGGACTCAAGGCCCCCAGGGGGGCCCACTGACAGCTGGCACTATGTGGTTAAAAAACTTGCCACTAACATTGCATTGGGCCCCTGCGCTGCCTCCCCGGGTCATCGCTAACCTTGTATAGAGGCTCTTTCATTGGTGGTGCAGTTGCCCCGCCCCTTCACCTCTGCTCAGCCCTGACAGCCCTGCACTCGCTTGTGTGTTGCTTTATGATCAGCACTGCCCCGTGGAGATGAGTCTCCCTGCAAGCCCCGCCCCCAGAGGCGTGTCATCACCCTGCTCCCTGGCCCCAGCATTGCACACGCTGGAAGAAGGTAATGCGAGGTACACAGTGCACACACTTGCTTTCTCTGTCTCTCTGCCCCTATGCACATTAAGTGGGGTTCTAGGAATGCCCCAAAGTACACCCCATATTAATGGCCGCACACCAACCAAAGTTTGATTAAAAAATGTTAAGGAAATTTATTAAATGTCCAAAAATTCACATAGTCCACACAAACATTAAACAATAAAAGACAAAGTTAAAAAACACAGACAAAAAGCTGGATATAATTTAGTGGGTGCATACCTGGCCAATGGCACACGCTCTAAGGAGCGAGGGGGGTTCTTGGACCTAGGGTAGGGCGACTCAGGTTGGTTTGGCATGTGTGGGGCGGAGGAGCACTTTCTTGATTCAGCCATCGCTGGTCTCCAATCATGACACTCCTTGTAGCAAACAACAGGGTCTTTATTTCAGGACTTCCATCCATCTCAACAGCATAATCCAATTCCAATATCCATTGGTAATTACAGCAAACAGTCTTTACAGCTTCCAGATATCACAACCTGGCTTCTTCCCTCACTGTTGCTCAGCTCCTCCACTACATTAACACTTCCCCTCTTCAAACCTAAGAAGTACTTAGAAGAACTTAGAACACTCTAGAAGGGTTGAGTCCTCCCTTATATAACCTCTGAAATGTTACCTTACCAACTATGTTGCTAGGCTCAACCAATGGCAGGGCAGGTGATGTTGCCAATTCCACCTGGCTGAGTCTCTATTTACTTACCTTAAGGGGTACGCTAGACTAATTAATTTTAACTACTGTTATTCCTTAGGCAACACTGCCATCATGTGGATGCATGATGCAATGGTACCCAAGTCCCACATTTAACTATTATATATTAAAGTTTCTATCACTATCAGGGCCTATCCCACTGACAGGGCTCTAATCTTTCCTAAGTGTAGTGTTGGGCATTGTATCCACCCGTCACAATAATATCAATACATCAGTCTCGGTAGTAAGCAATTAATTAGGTATGGGCAATGTACATACCCTGGCGAAGTGGCGCTCGGCCACGCAGCGTGTCGGTAGCTGCTGCAGGGGGGACCCCGGCTCTTTGATATTGGTGATGTACTCTTTTGAATTCTAGTGTTAATAATAATATGGTAAAAGTAGGCTTTTTATCACTGTTAGCACTTGGAGCACTTTATATTTTCATGTATGTATTTGGCATTTGTGTAGTATATAGCTTTGCACTTTCAGGATAAAGCATTTTGCTTATTATTAACTTCTCTTGGCACTTTTGCACTAATCTTACTACCTCAATTAATGCCTATCTGTACTTTATTTTGTTAGCCTACCTGCCCATATCCAATTAATTGCTTACTACCGAGATTGATGTATTGATATTATAGCCATCTTTTAAGTACCCCCCACAGATTTTTGTCTTGTATTGTGTGGATTGGGAGTGAATGTGAGGTGTGAATGAGAGAGAGGAGTCCAGAATGACGCCCAGGCATCGAGCTTGATGAGTTGCAGTTATTGTAAGATTAATTACAGAGATTGTGGTGTTAGAGAGGGGAGGGGAGTGAGATGGTGGGAAAATGACCAGTTCTTTATGGTCCACTAGCCACATAACTTGAGTTGGAGCTCTTAAAAAGTCAACACTGTGGTGTTTAATGGCTGGTGCTGGAGAGGCCTGTGTGGATAGGGCTGCTGTGGGCGCTATAACCTGAGGTGATTTTTCTTTGTCATGGCGCCGGGCGGGTCACGTGAGCGCAGTTTTTCACACGCTTCGGAGGGGGCGGGGCCGGATGATGACACGTATCACGTCGTTCACCTCGCGGCCCGCCCCTCGAGGTACCTCTGCCGGCGCCATTTTGGACGAGCTGCGCGTCTGGATTTCTCCCTTCCCCTCTGCAGTGCTGCTTCCTCCGGTCGGGTTGCCTTATCCAGCGGTCTGTGCCTGTGTGACCCCGCGGTGTCTTTGGTCCGTGAGTCCCCCTTGGGGTTTTTTTTATTGAATCGGGGTGTATTTGCTGCGAGATGCTCATGTGTGTTTTTACTTATGTCTTTCAGGCGGGATACCATTGGGTTGTGGTTTCTCCTGGCTCCACTCCTTCCTCCCCCTCATTCCCCCTTTATTAACTTCTGGGGTCATCCCGTGGGAGGGCATCCCGGGTGGCTTCTGTATTAAGCCTGTACCCACTGCTGGCCTATTGCACCTGTGCTAATCACCATATAGAGGCTTCTGGGGATAGCGCGCTTGGGGGCCCTTCGGGGCAAGCACGGCTGTGTTCCATGTGTGGGGTATCCCCTGTGAGTGACAGTGTCACGGTGTGCGTGCCGTGCGCTGAAAGTGTCCTTGCGCTTCAAGCTGGTTTGCCTGCTTCGCTTCCCAGCTCTGCGCCTCACTCAGCTTCACCTACTCCCCCACTCCTGCAAGTGAGGGGAATGTTGGCAGGGAGTCACATTCTGATTTGGCTCTGCGGGTGGCTAACATTGAAAAGCAGCTTGCCAGGAATGCTCCTAGGAAGGCCTCTGGCAAGAAGAGACACCTGGACCCCAGGCCTGCTCCCCTTACTGAGATGTATGTGGGGATTGATGAGCTTGGTGACTGTCACCCCCTTGAGATGGGGGAGCTCTCCCAGGACTCTGACTCCTCTGGGAACCAGCCGGCGGGTAGCGATAGTGACCCCGGGTCTGCGTCCGGAGAGGAGTCATGGTACCCTGAGGACACTGATAATCTGCTGTCACATATTTTTGAAATTTTGCAAATTGCTCCCCCTGAGGTAGCTAAAAGAAAGCAGGGGGAGCTTTTTCGCCCTGGTAAACAGCGTCTAGAGTTCCCTGAGCAGGAACATTTTACCACCTTGGTGCTTAAAGAATGGGAACGTCCTAACAAGTTGCCTGCGGTGCCCAAGGGTTTGGATAAAAGGTATACCTTTCCCGTTGATCTTGTTAAGAGGTGGTCATTTCCCCCTGAAGTGGACGCTCCCGTGCTAGGCTTGTCCAATAGTTAGGTCATGCCTTCCCCTGACACTACCACTCTGAGGGACGGAGAGGACCGGCGCATGGATCAAGTGGCCGGCCATGCTTTTTCCTGTGTGGGGGCTGGCTTGCGCCCTGTATGTGCTGCCACCATTACTGCTATTGCCCTTAAGAAACTGCTTAAGCGTCTCATTGATGCGGCTAAGAAAGCTCTTACTGGCCTCCCCTTCATGGGGCTGCGGCTGTTTGGAGAACGTCTTGATGTTCTAGCCAAGGATGGAAGGCTGCCTCAGCGTAGGAGGCAGTCTCGGCTCTTTCAGGGGTCCTCTGCACCCCATCCCTTCCTTTCGTATTCCCAGAGGGGGCCGTGGCTCCCTCCTCTCCAGTGGTCGCAGAGATTCTTGGGGCCTGTCAGAACCCGTGGTTGTCCCGGTCTCTCCTGGAATCCTAAGTCCAAACCCTCTCCCAAGCCCCCTCAGGCATGAAGGGGCGCCCTCACCCATCCGGGTGGGGGGAAGGCTTCGGCTCTTTGCTCACGTCTGGAGGCTTCATGTCTCAGACCGGTGGATTCAGGAGGTAGTGGCCTCCGGTTACAAGATAGAGTTTGCAGCCTGGCCCCCCCCCCCCCCCAAGTTTCATCAGATCCCGGATGTCTTTAACCCTTTAAGTGCCAGCCTACCTGGAGTTTTTGTTACGCTTTGTTGCCAGACCATTTTTCACTATTTTGCACTATGCGTGTTCAACTGTGATTTTTGAAGGGATTTCCAGGGATTTCCCAGAAAAATTGTATATTGTTTTTTTCAGCAGAGTCTGGGCTTTAACATGAAATGTCTTGTTTGTCATTTTTTAAGTGTATTCTTAATATTTTGGGGTGAGATATGTGCCAAAAAATAAAAAAAAATCTATTTTTTACAATTTGTAGTGTTTTTTGTAATAAAAAATGTAAGTTTGTCAATAAAATCTTATTGCGTGTGAAATCCCAATTTCTCCCGGTTACAGCGGCACCACATATGTATTGGTAGATGCCTTTTCCTGCCCAAGAGACTCCCCCAAACTGAAACAGCGCTTTAGGGGATTTTCAGATCAAATACACCTGTGCTAAGCACTATGTGCACCTTGCGGTTTTTCAATAAAAACAACCCTTTACATTTGAAATACCCCCCACACACTATATATTCTCTGGAAGTACACACCTCAAGCTTTTTAGGCATACCAGGCTTGTTGATGTTGCCACAGTTTTCTGGAAGTTCTCCCTCAATGTATTCTTTGGTTACACAGAACTTCCTTAAAAAAGGATAAAAAAGCAGAATCAAAGCCACATTTTTCTAAAGAAAACTATAAGCAAACAAGAAAAAACAGGTTAATCTAAAACAGCAACATCCCCCGAACAGAACGATACCCAACATGCATTGCTACTGTCAGTGGAAGAGTTGCCAAACACCCCAAAGTAAAGCTTGGGGAGACGGTAATTTTGCTTGAAAATTTCAGCTCTGCAGACAAAGTGGCACCTTGCGCTTTTTCTACCAAAACAACCCTTTACATTTGGAATACCCGCCACAAACCATATATTTTCTGAAAGTACACATGATAAGCTTTCTAAGCATACCCAGCATGTTGTAGTGGGCCCATCTTTCTGGAAGTAATCCCTCAAAGAATTTGTTGGTCGCACAGGGTTTCCTTAAAAAAATGTATAATAAAGCAGGATAAAAAATGAGTTTTCCTAAAATATCAATATGCAAACAAAAAAAAACAAGCTAAATCTGAAAGCGAAAAATCCCCCGAGCAGAACGATACCCAACATGCATAGGTACTACTAACCCTTTTAACTGCCAGCCTACTTTAGGCTTTGTCACCCTCTCTTGACAGGTCATTTTTCAACATTTTGCGCTATGCTTAACTGTGATTTTTGCAGGAATTCCCAGGAAAATCATATATTTTTTTTTTGCGGCAGAGTTTAGGCTTTAACATGAAATGTCTTGTTTGTAATGTTTGTACTGTTTTTTTTTTAATATTTTTGAGTAAATTAAACAAAACAAAATAAAAATTTTTTTTTAGAAAATTATCTCCTTTATTTCAAATAAAACATTTGTTTTATTAAAGAAAACCATATTGCATGTGAAAGCCCCATTTCTTCCGATTACAACGGTACCACATATGTATCGGTAGCCCCCTGTTACTGTTCAGAAGACCCCCCAAACTGAAAAAACATTTTATAACATGTAAAAATAAAATACAACTACAATCCACACTATAAAGGGTTAAATCAAGAAAAAAAATTGGTGTGGGGTTCCCCTTCCTGGGAGGGAGGTAACCCCCATTTTTTTTATTTTAAGGGTTAAAAACCCTTAATAATTCCCATAAAAATGACATGGGGTCCCCCCTATCCAGCATAAGTAGCCCAGGGATCAGCTATGCAGGGATTGTAGAACAGGGCGCAGGGGCCAGCTTTGGTGGCCCCCCGCCCTGCCAAGTACAAGCCAGCACCGCCTAGATCAGCCCGGGCCCTTCTGCCCCCCCTGGGCTTCGGGGAGGCAGGTAATAGGGGGGCCGGGGTTAATGGCAAGTCACCCGCTAGCCGCAGGTCACTTGACAGCCCTCGAGCCTTGTGAACTGGTACAGGGGTCTCATGGACTCCTTACAAGTTCACAATGGGTTAAAGTGGACCAACACCCAGGGCTGATCGGCCCCGGAATCTATAAGATTCCTGGACCGTTCTATTCCCTCCCCCTGGGGCATCCAAAATCGGGATGCCCCCTGTGTGAAACCCCCCGGAACACCTGCTACCACTTACTTGAATCCGGTCCAAGGGCCATGCGCGGGCCGTATCCCCGCTATCCCTCTAGCAGGACGCGTGCCCAGGCCGACTATTTACGAATGGCCGCCGCAGGCACGCTCCCTGTTAGAGGGAAGTGGGGAATGCGGCCGCCAGCGCGCTCAGAGCGGCTGAGCTTAGATGTCTCTTAGACGTCCATAACTCAGCCGCTCTGAGCTCGCTGATTGGACGAGCGGCCGTAGGACCCGGGTAAGGTGAGTTATTGTGGGTGATCGGGGGGGTTTCACGCAGCGGGGCATCCCCAATCGGGATGCCCCAGGGGAAAGGACCAATACCCAGGAAAGTCAAAATCCTGGGTGTTGGTCCACTTAAAATGTAAAAAAAAAAAAACACACCACACCACAAAATGCTGGAAGCATTTATTACCAGCTGGGTGACAGGACATAAGGGGTTAATTAAAAAAAAAATTGACATAGGGTCCCCCCTCCCAGGGTGGGGGACCCCTTTTTTTTGGGAATTTTAAGGGTTAAAAACCCTTAAAAATCCAAAAAAAAAAATGATGTAGGGTCCCCCCTACCCAGCGTTACCGACCCGGGCCAGCTATGGGGGCTTGTAGAACAGGCCCCCATAGCCATAGTGGCCCGAGCCCTTCTGCCCCCCCCTGGCCTTTGGGGAGGCAGGTAATGGGGGGCTGGGGGTTCATGGCAAGTCACCCGCTAGCCCGCAGGTGACTTGCTAGACCCAGAGCCTTGTGAGCTGGTACAGGGGTCTGACAGACCCCTTACCAGCTCACAAAGGGTTAACTGTAAAAAAAAAAAACACACACAAGGGGCGCGGGGCTTAGCGGCAAGATGGCGGCCGCCATCGAGCAGAAGAGAGGAGAGAGCCTCCCAGGCTCTCTCCTGAAGATCGGCAAGCCCTGGGGGGGGGGATCGGAGGCCCCCCAGGTGAAGAGGAGGGTCGACGGGAGCCAGCGCACATGCAGGTAGGTAAATGTCATTTTTATTTATTTATTTTTTTTACAGGAAAGCCAGTGGCAGCTAAAACGGGGGGGGGGGGGCACCCTATTCCGGGCCCTCCCCTGCAGCCGGAGGAGGTCCCACGGACGATCGGAGCACACCATCTTAAAGGGGAGACCCGGCCGAATCAAACGAGGGGTCAGGTGAGTGTCTTTTTATTTTTTTTGGCCAGTTAGCAGGGGTGAAAAGCCAGGTACGTAAAATTTACGTAGCTGGCGTTTAATGACAGGAGAGGCAGCTACGTGAATTTTACGTAGCTGGCGTTTAACCCTTTAAGTGCCAGCCTACCTGCAGCATTTCCCACTCCCTGTTGCCAGACTGAGTTTCACTGTTTCGCGCTACACATGTTCAACTGTCATTTTTGAAAGGATTTCCAGGGATTTCCCAGGAAAATTATATATTGTTTTTTTCAACAGAGTCTGGGCTTTAACATGAAATGTCTTGTTTGTATTTTTTAGGTGTATTCTCAACATTTTTGGGTGAAATGTGTGAAAAAAATTAAAAAAAATATATTTTTTTACAATTTGTAGAGTTTTTTTGTAATAAAAAATGTAAGTTTGTCAATAAAATCTTATTGCGTGAGAAACCCCAATTTCTCCCGGTTACAGCGATACCACATATGTATAGGTAGACACCCTTTCCTGCCCAGAAGCCTTTTATAGCTGCTGGATGACAAATGGTTAATTAAAAAAAAAAAATGACATAGGGTCCCCCTTCCCGGGGAGGGGGACCCCATTTTTTTTTGGATTTTTAAGGGTTAAAAACCCTTAAAAATCCAAAAAAAAAAATGACGTGGGGTCCCCCTTACCCAAAGTAACCAGCCCGGGACCAGCTATGGGGGCTTGTAGGCACAGAGTGGGGGGGCCAGCTTTGGTGGCCCCCCCACCCTGCAGCCTACGAGCCCACATAGCCTATGTGGGCCCGGGCTCTTCTGCCCCCCCCTGGCCTTTGGGGAGGCAGGTAATGGGGGTGCGGGGGTTAATGGCAAGCCACCCGCTAGGGCAGGTGACTTGCCACCCCCCCAGCCTTGTGAACTGGTATAAGGGGTCTCATGGACCCCTTACCAGCTCACAAAGGGTTAATGTGAAATAAAAACACCACACAATAATAAAAAGTATTTTATTCAAAAAAAAAAAAAAATTTTTAACTGTACTTACCTTCGATTGCAAGCTCTTGTCCCTCGCCGCTCAGCTGACAGATGCCTGTGATCGGCATCCAGAGAAGGAGAAGGCAGGAGATCAGAGGATCTCCTGTCACCTCCTTCCAGGGCACCGATCACCGGCATCTGAGAAGCTGAGAAAGCTGAAGCCGGTGATCGGGACCGGGATGACGTCATAAGCCCCGCCCCCAAGGGGGCGGGGCTTAGAGGCAAGATGGCTGCCACCATCGTGAAGAAGAGAGGAGAGAGCCTCCCAGGCTCTCTCCTGAAGATCGGTAAGTCCTGGGGGGGGATCGGAGGCCCCCCAGGTGAAGAGGAGGGACAGCGGGAGCCAGCACACACACAGGTAAGTGAATGTCATTTTTATTTTTTATTTTTTTTTACAGTTAGCAGCTGCTGCTGCAGAAGCGGGGGGGGGGGCGGCCTATTCCGGGGGCTCTCCTGGAGCCATCCGACCCCCCACGGGGGATCGGATGGCACCAAATTAAAGAGGAGACCCGGCCGGATCCAACAAGGGGTCAGGTGAGTATTTTTGATTTTTATTTTTTAAACTAGAAGCGAGGAAATTCAAGCACGTAACACCTACGGGCTTGGCACTTAAGGCCCAGCCAAGCCAGCACGTAGGTGTTACGTGCTTGGCAACAAAAGGGTTAAAGGGTTAAACCCCCTGTCCGCTCAGGGATTGCCTCTGGCTGTTCATTGCCTGTTAGAGTCCGGAGTCATTTGTTTGGTGCCTCATCAAGAAAGAGGTCAGGGGTACTATTCCAATCTTTTCACGGTGCCCAAAAAGGACGGCTCTCTGAGGCCCATTCTGGATCTGAAGGGCCTCAACAAATTTGTCAGATTCAAGCATTTTCGCATGGAGACGCTGCGCTCTGCTGTCAGTACCCTTCGCCCAGGCGACTTCATGACCATTGTGGACATCAAGGATGCTTACCTTCATGTGCCCATCTTCCCAGGTCATCAGAGATCTCTAAGGGTCCGCATCATTCCTTACCCGGACGACATCCTGATTGTGGCCGAGTCTTTTCCTCAGGCCAAGCGGGACACTCAAATAATGATATACACTCTGGAGTCTTTCAGCTGGGTGATCAACTATCCCAAGTCTTCTCTGTCCCCGTCATTGGTGAGGACATTTCTGGCCATGACGCTGGATACCTCTCAGGTCAAGGTGTTCCTTCCTCAGCAGGCTCGGGCTCTGCTGTCGTGTCCTCATCCCTCCATCCGTCAGGGGATGCAGTTGGTGGGCCTGATGGTGTCCTGCTTTGAGGCAGTCCCCTTTGCTCAGTTTCACATGAGACCTCTTCAGTTGCACCACTTGTCAGTTTGGGATCGGGACCCTATGTCCCTGGATCAGGAATTTGTTCTGTCTCCCCTGGCTGGACAGTCTCTCTCGTGGTGGCTGGACTCGAGGAACCTTCTGGAGGGCAGGTCCTTCCTGCCCCCGTGCTGGGAAACGGTCACCACGGATGTCAGTCTGACCGGCTGGGGAGGCTTCTGGAAGTCCCTGAGGTTCCAGGGTCGGTGGGACCCACAAGAGGCCCATGCTTCCATCAACGTCCTGGAACTGAGGGCGATCAGGTTGGTTCTTTCTCGCCTATCCACTCACCTCCGGGGTCGGGCTGTTCAGATTCGCTCAGACAACCAGACGGCGGTTGCCTACATCAACCATCACGGAGGGACTCGGAGCACGCAAGCCTTAAAGAAAGTGTCCCTGATTCTGTCTTGGGCGGAACAGCATTGTCAGAGCTCACTTACCTGGGTCCCAGTCCAGCGGTGTCCCCGCCGCGCAGCTGCCCGGTCGGCGGCCGCGCGGGCTGCTGCTTGCGCCTCTGCTGGCGCGCCTGCTCACTCCTCTTCCTCAGCCGGCGTTCCCTGCATTCGTGCACGTGCTCGTGTGCGAGCACGTCCTGCTTATATCATCCGGCGGCGCTGCTCTCAGCGTGGCCGCCGGAGGAAAGATAAAAGGGCCAATGAGCCCTAGCTGATGTGGGGTAGACACGCCCCTTGTATTGTGAGGGCCTATTAGCCCATAGGAGCCTTTGGGCTATACGCCCTTTCTGTTGTATGAGCCAATAATTGTCAGAGTTCTGAATAGCACCAATCACGCACTCACTTCCACATCTCCAATCATATCTGGATCCTATAAAAGCTTCACCCCATCAGTTACTCAGTGCCTGTGATAGAGCCTTGTCGTACCTTTGTTTGTCTACTGAATTATTCTCTGATTGATCTTCGTTGCCGACCCCTGCCTGAACCGACTACTCTCTGATTGACCTCCGTTGCCGACCCCTGCTTGAACCGACTACTCTTTCTGTTTGATCTCTGTTGCCAACCTTTGCTATCCACGACCATCCTGTCCGCTGCCAGCCTTGACCCCTGCTTTGTTTCCCGACCTCAAGCTGCCTCGTCCAACTGTACTGTCGTGATCTCTGTGGGGAACAGGGAATTATTGGCAGTGAAACTGGACTTTGACGAGTGGCGTCACTGGTTGGAGGGTTCACTGCACCCGATCACGGTCTATACCGATCACAAGAACCTTGAATACATCAGTTCAGCAAAAAGATTAAACTCTCGCCAGGCGCGTTGGGCATTATTTTTCTCGCGGTTCAACTTCATAATCACATTTAAGCCGGGAGCTAAAAATACTAAAGCAGACGCCCTGTCCCGCATGTTCGGGGAATGTAAAGATAGGAGCGGTATGGGAGAACTAATTTTGCCTCTTAGTTGCGTGGTGGGGGCATTACTTCCTGATCTATCTAATACTTTGGAGCCATTCCAGACCGAATCTCCTGTTGATGTTCCTTTGGGGTGTCAGTTTGTTCCGCTGCACTTGCGTCCCGATGTTATCCGTGAATTTCATGATGCGAAAACTGCCGGTCACCTGGGGAATCGGAAAACCTTTACTCTAGCCCGACGTCATGTAAGGTGGCCAACTAGGCGGGGCGATATATCTACCTTTATCGATGCATGTTCTGTGTGTGCGCGAAGAAAAGGGGTACACAAGCCCCTAGTGGGTGTTTGGTTCCATTAGAGATTCCTAAAGAACCTTGGACTCATATCGCTATGGACTTCACTGTTGATTTGCCACAATCACATTAAACACAGTTGTTTGGGTGGTCGTCGCCCGTTTTAGTAAGATGGCACATTTTATTCCTTTACCTAAACTCCCGTTGGCTCCTGAGCTTTTGTGACTATTTATTTCACATATTTTCCGTATCCATGGCATACCGTCTAATATAGTTTCCGATCGGGGTGTACAATTTACTTCGCGTTTCTGGAAGAACTTCTGTTCGCGGTTGGGTATTCAGATATCTTTGTCATCTGCATACCATCCTCAAACCAATGGGCAGACTGAGAGAATCAATCAAAGTCTTGAACAATACTTACGGTGTTACATTTCTGACGCTCAAGAACAGTGGTCAGAATTTGTTGACTTTGCTGAATTTGCATACAATAATGCGCCGAGTGAGAGTACCAAAGTGTCCCCGTTTTGAAATACAAAAAATTTGCCGATCGCCACAGGTCTCGAGAACCCGCACTTCTACTAAATACATTTCTCTCCGGCAACCTTCCAGTAAGTTAGGACCCAAGTTTATTGGTCCATTCCCTATTACTCAGAAATTAAGCGATGTAACCTTTAAGGTCCAACTTCCACAAACCATGAGAATCCCAAACTCTTTTCATGTGTCGCTGCTAAAACCAGCTAAAAATGCACCACTTCCGTCCTCGTCACCAATTCTAGTTGATAACGAACCAGAATATGAAGTTAACAAGATTCTTGACTCGCGTAATGTCCGTAATTCGTTGCAATATTTGATTGACTGGGTTGGCTACGGTCCAGAGGAGAGATGTTGGGTTGCAGCAAAAGATGTGCATGCAAAAATTCTTGTTAAGAAATTTCATTGTGACAATCCAGGGAAACCTGGTAAGGGTCCTGAGGCCCCTCGTGAAGGGAGGGTAGTGTCACTTAGCTCACTTACCTGGGTCCCGGTCCAGCGGTGTCCCCGCCACGCAGCCGCCCGTTCGGCGCCCGCTCGCGCCTCTGCTGGCGCGCCTGCGCACTCCTCTTCCTCAGCTGGCATTCGTGTACGTGCTCGTGCGCGCGAGCACGTTCTGCTTATGCCCTCCGGCGGCCGCGCTGATTAAAGGGCCAATGAGCCCTAGCTGGTGTGGGGGAGAAACGCCCCTTGTATTGCGAGGGCCTATTAGCCCTTTCTGTTGTATGAGTCAATAATTGTCCGAGTTCTGAATAGCACCAATCACGCACTCACTTCCCCATCTCCAGTCATGTCTTGGTTCCTGTAAAAACTTCACCCCGTCAGTTACTCAGTGCCTGTGATAGTGCCTTGTCGTACCTTTGTTTGTCTACTGAATTATTCTCTGATTGATCTTCGTTGCCGACCCCTGCCTGAACCGACTACTCTGATTGACCTCCGTTGCCGACCCCTGCTTGAACCGACTACTCTTTCTGTTTGATCTCTGTTGCCGACCTTTGCTATCCACGATCCTTTCCGCTGCCAGCCTTGACCCCTGCTTTGTTTCCCGACCTCAAGCTGCCTCGTCCAACTGTACCGTCGCGATCTCTGCTTACCCGGTGTTGACCTCTGGCCTGTCTTTGGACTTGCTATTGATTCCTGCTTCATCTATTGGACTCACTCTAGTTCCGGTCTTCATTATTGGTTCTCCAGACCTCCAACCAGTAAGCTCCCATCCTTTGAGCCATTGAAGTTCTGGGGGCAACCGATCCCGGGCAGGCATATACTGCGTCCCGGCAAGCGGGGGCTCCTACAGGTGAAGCTGGCTGCGGAGATTGGGGGTTGAGGGCTTACCTGGAGGGCTGGAGTTACCTGAGCGTGACATTGGAGTACCCGAGTGTGACAAGCATGTTCCCTGCATCTCAGCGGTCTACATCCCAAGGGGTGGAGAACCAGGTGGCGGACTCCCTGAGCAGGGGGGTGTCTCATCTGGGAGAGTGGTCTCTCAACAACCAGGTGTTTCTCTCCCTCTGTCACCGCTGGGGTCAGCCGGACATGGACCTTTTTGTGTCCCGTCACAATCACAAACTTCCCAGATTTGTCTCTCTGTCTCAGGATCCTCTGGCCTTCGCCACGGATGCCTTGGCAATACCTTGGATGGAGTTTCAGCTTCTCTATGTGTTCCCTCCGTTTCCTCTCCTGGGCAGGGTCATGTGCAAAATAGCCCAGGAGCGGGTACCAGCTATACTAGTGGCCCCTTGTTGGCCAAGAAGAGTTTGGTTCGCAGATGTCATGCGGTTGGCAGTAGACCGGCAGGTCTTGCCCAAGGATCCAGATCTTCTCACCCAGGGGCAGCTACGCCATCCCAATTTACAAACTCTGGCTTTAACGGCTTGGCTGCTGAAACCTCCATATTGATGGAAAAGGGGTTGCCTGCTTCTGTTGTTGATACCATGATTCCTCGTCCTTTATTTATTACAGGGTCTGGCATGCTTACATTGCCTGGTGTGAGTCCAAGTCTCTTCCCTGTCAGGTGCTTTCTATTCCCAGGATTCTGGAATTCTTGCAACATGGTTTGGATCAGGGCCTTCAACTTAGTACCCTAAAAGGCCATGTTTCAGCTCTGGCAATTTTATATTTCCAAAGATCTTTTGCCAATCACCGGTTGGTTAAAACCTTTTTTCAGGGTGTTTCTCATGTTCGTCCACCCCGTAAGCCTTTGCTACTAGTCTGGGATTTTGAATCTGGTGTTGTCTGCCCTGCAAGGGCCTCCCTTTGAGCCTATCCGTGATGCTACCTTGTCTATTCTGACCCTTAAGGTAGCCTTTCTGGTGGCTATCACTTCTGTAAGGCGAGTTTCTGAACTAGCGGCATTTTCCATCAAACCTCCTTATTTTGAGAGGCATCAGGATAAGGTGTTGTTTCGGCTCAAGCCGGACTTCCTGCCAAAGGTTGTGTCTGCCTTTCATCTTAATCAGGACATTGTCTTGCCTTCATTGTGTCCAAATCCTGCTAATTCCAAGGAGTGGACTCTGCATTCCCTAGATGTGGTCAGGGCTCTGAAGTTTTATTTGGTCGCCACTGAGCCTTTCAGGAAGTCTGATGCTCTTTTTGTTCTCACTTCTGGACCTAGAAAGGGTTTGCCTCCGGCTAAATCCACTATCAGCAAGTGGATCCGTCAGGCGGTGGTTCAAGCCTATTCTGCTAAGGGAAAGGAAACTCCCTTTAGGATTAATGCTCATTCTACTCGTGCTATTGGTGCCTCTTGGGCTTTTCAGCACCAAGCTTCTGTTGAACAAGTTTGCAAGGCCGCTACTTGGTCTTCTGTTCATACTTTTTCTAAGTTTTACAAGGTTGATGTTAAGGCCTCAGCGGATGCTGCTTTTGGCCGCAAGGTGCTTCAGGCGGTAGTGACTTGAACTACTGGCCGTTACTCTTTGGTGATCCCACCCTACTCTGGACACTGCTTTTGGATGTCCCATCTGTTATGAAGTGGGCCGTGCCATGCAATAAAGAAAAAAGCAATTCTGTGAGTACCTGTAGAATTGTTTTTGTTCTTGCATGGCACGGCCCGCTTCGCCCCACCCTTGTTATCGTTGTTCTTGGTTGCCTCTTTATGGTGATTGTTCCAAGTCAATTAGGGTCTTTTACCTTTTTCACATTTTTTTCGAATTCTCTCCCGGCTTGTCTCACTGCTTGTGTATGCTGGGGAACTCTATGGTTAAGCCCGTTTTTATAGGGAGCCGGGACAAGCCACAGTTTTTCTGCAGTAACACTGCGCCACCTTGTGGCGGAATAACCCAACTGTTATGAATACCGAAGCAGGCCGTGCCATGCAAGAACAAAAACAATTCTACAGGTGAGTACTCACAGAATTGCTTTTTCAACTACCCCTGCTGGAAGGTTGTTCCAAGCATCTACTACTCTTTCTGTAAAATAATATTTTCTAACATTGCTTCTGATCTTCCCGCCAACTAGCTTCAGGTTGTGCCCCCTTGTTCTATCACTACGTTTCTTCTTAAACACTTCCCTCTTGAACCTTATTGAATCCTTTCACATATTTAAAGGTCTCAGTCATGTCATCATGTCCCCTCTCTCCCTTCTTTCCTCCAGACTGTGCAAATTAAGTTATTTAAGTCTCTCCTGATTTGTTTGATTTTTGTTGCCAGCCTTTGGACCCGTTCTATTTGAATAATCTTTTTGCAGGTAAGGTCTCCAGAACTGCACACAGTGTTCTAGCTGTGGTCTCACCAAGGCTCTATGCAACAGCATCACAACCTCCCTCTTCCTACTGGTGATGCCTCGAGCTATGCAGCTAAGCATCCTGCCTGCTTTACAGTTCACACCGTTCCAGTTCAGGGAGTTTTTTTTAATTAGTTGTCAGTCAGATCCTCCATTGCTGCGTTCATGTGGCGGCTGCATACCCTTCACCCCCTGTCACCAGTGACTAGTTTCATGGGTAGTTATGCACGTGTTGTGCATGGTGCCGTGCAAGCACACATCCAGAACCCATAGCTAATTACATGGAAGCCAAAATGTGCAAGGTGTTGAGTTTCTTTGCCTTATTTCAGCATTTCCTGGGATACAGTTGCAGTCATGTATCCCAAATAAAGATGGGCCAGGGACCACAATGTGAAGGTCTGTCTTTAAACCAAATGTATGTTTCAATAATACATTTAATGTAATTTGCTTGGAGGCCATAATTTGGACATGTTTCCAAATTGATTGGCAGAATCTGGAAGCAGCCGGCCTTTCACTGAAGAACTGAGTCATGGAAGGACAATGGGAAGGATATGGTTTCGCATGGTTTCTATGGCCAGCCGATGGAGGGATTAAGAGCGGTATTGCCCTTGGCAGGCAGAAGCGTAGCGTTTCTACTGGCCACTGTGTTAAACATTTCAAGTAAAGTAAACTATGTGCGATGGTAAATGGCTGCTAATAAACCACTTGCATTGCTGGAATGACAGCCTGTCCTTAAAGACAATATCCAAGCAATCATGCCTGTGGAATTCCTGGGTATTGTATGTCCTTCAGGAAAACAGACCTATAAAAATAATATGGACAGACAGGATCCTTCTATTCATAAGGGTTAAAAAATTCCTCCAAAAAGTACAAATACCTGGGAGCTAGATCTGAGATCGCAGAGCTGTTCTGTGCCAGGGCTTACAGGCATCTGCTCCATGTCATTCCGGTGATTGAAGTGGAATGTCAGCGGATTGGCGCAATTGTTCCTTTAGTCCAAAACAACGGGCCAATGCATTCCTGCAGCATTCAGGGTAAAAGTACATCCCACCCAATTTCGTTTGACTCTATATGAGTTTTGGTGACACTCGTGTAGCCGGTAGGGTTAAGTAGGGACTTCTTAGTTTACATCGTGGTAGGAAGTTAAAAATAGTTAGGTACAGTCAGTTGTGCACCCTGAAATTTAAACTGGGGGGTGTCCCGGTGGGAGGAACCCGAGCTGCAGATGTCATGAGAAGTAAACGTCCAGTAGAAGAGGGAATCCAAAGGCAATAACTAGGCCAGATGGCAGTCAGCAGGAATCTGAAGGCCCAGGTACCAACCTGTGTCAGTTGGACTGTGCCAGTTGGACTACTAAAGGAGAAAGTTATTGCTAATTAGGGAATGAACAGTGACTGTGCTATTACTACTACTGTATAGTTGTGCTTTTGGAACAGTTTTCTTTGAAGTTTGGAGTTGGCCTTAATGGAGCACTATTATGATAAAAATCCATAAAAATGTTTATTTTTAATATTACACAATGTTGAGATAGTGCTTTAAAGTCTGGGAGGGGATGAAGCAGCGGAGCACCTTGAGTTCTGGAGTTGATGGCCACAGACACAAGAGTGCAATTCTTTGGGCAGCAATTAACTAAGGCTGGTGGCCACTGCAGTAATGAATACTTGCATAGAACCAGGAACACTGAACAGTGGGGGTGATTCAGAGCCTCCACGTAAAAGCCCGTGTGATTCACAGCCGTCTGCGAAATTAGTTTGCCTGTGCGGACACCAGCAAAAGTGCTTGGCATAAGCTTTCGTTCAAGGTGAGCCTTTATGTTTTTTTACCTGTGAGAGTAAATCTTAAACCGGACCTTCACCATGATTTATGGAAAAGCCCAAACCCTCTGTTCAGGACTTTAGGATACGGGCGCCGCCATCTTGACTCAGAAGCATCACACTTATTGAGGAGAGGACAGCGGGATAAAGTACAGGGGGGGCGGTTTATAGCTGTGCTTTGCTCAGACAGAGCAGAGCTGAGGCCAGGAAAAGTTCAGCAGTCCCAGAATGCAGAGCAGCACGGTCAGAAGGCACTTCCTGTTTGCAGGCTTCCTGATGTTCCATGAGTCGCCATCTTGGATGTTTAAAGGCTCATAACATGCAGTAGATGCAGGTAGGATGAATTTTAATGTGGGCAATCTGTATGTACAGATAAGATAGGCTCTTATTCGGAGTGAAGGTCCGCTTTAAGGTGAGTTTTCCCCATGTTAAATTGGTTCCCACTACCTGTTGGATTTTTTTAAATATATTTTTGTAATTATTTTGATACAGTTCATTAGATACAGTTTTTATTATATTATTTTATTTTATATAAGCGAAAAATAGCCTGACATTTTTTTTTTAATTGTATTTTTTCAGTTTTCAGTGTTTTACTGAAATGCTGGTTAAGCGGCATTCAAGAAAACAAGGGAAAGTGACAAAAAAAACTATTGGTCAAACATTTTTTCATTAGATACAAATTGGATTTAACGAAAAATGCTAAAAAATAAAAGCGGACTACAAGGCCCAGCAAGGCCCTGAACACACAGATTCTTGTCTAAGGCAAAAAGATAGCTCAAGTTATATATAGGTTTTAATGCAATGATCACAGCTAGGCAGTGATAACAAACATTTGATTATGATGGAATATAAATGAATACAAATGTCGTTCTGAGAAGTGGGTTACAGGTTACAGTGAGTTACACACAGAGATACTACAGTCAGAGTTACCTTAAAATGCAGATGCAGAGTAGTGATGATGGGCTCCCAAATGGAGGCGAGTACAGCGCTGATAGATGGTCCTGGCACCTCCTGCACGCTACAGTGTGACCTCCCAAGAAGGGACAATCACTGGCTCAGGGTCATCCCCCTTTATGCCTCAATCTCTGCCCCTCCACCCTCCTTCCTCCTAGACAAAGGTCCTGTGTAATTCTTTTGAAGCCCCATATGCTATCACACCTCCCCAGCAAAGGAGGATCCTGACCCCTCTCTGTCTGACCAAGGTGTTAGGGAGGGGGGCTTTCATCCTCAAACTGCCTTTTCTGAGTGTCAGAACCTCATTCCCATATATGGACTTGTTAAAGGGGGAAGCCGGGCATCAGCAATAAAATGACATATAATATTTGCCCTATTCCTCACAGTATGTCGTTTTTTTGTTTCAATATTTTTATTAAAGTTTTGGGTTTTCAACATTACAGATATTTGGAGTTAAGCATTGTATTGCCATCCCGCGCAGGGGAGGTGAAAGAAAAAGCTAACATTCTAAATTGCATAAGATTACACATAGATCACGTTGATGTTTTAATAATTTACAATGCATACAAAGCGAGGAAGCAAATGACAACGTAAAGAACATTCAACGTCTTCGTGCAACCCACTTGACCTGAGACATGTTTATACCCACTCCGGGGCCATGTAGGTCGGGGGGGCTCCGCCCTCCACGATCCACACCGCCCCAAGCGAGCCCTCAGGATTTGCAGACTTGGTCAAGCGCGTTGACGGGAGAGAGTTAATGAAAGCCTTTTGGGATCGCAGTCTAAAGAGAGGAGAGACAAAGAACTGGGGGGGAGGGGAAAAGTTGGAGGGAGGAGGGGAGGTCGGGGGGGGGAGAGGGGTCAAGGGGCTCAGTATGTCGTTTTTATACCTGTTAAAATGAATCTTATTCTGATTCTGGTAACCAGAGGATTGATTTGATTTTGTTGGCTAGAGCTTCTCCTTAATCTTTTTCGGATCTAATGAAACATTGCAGATTGTGTTTTTGGTTCTTGAGTTGTGAATAGACCCTATTGAAAGTTCTGCTTAATGTAGAATGGAGTGGGCGGCAGATTGAGTGTATCGAATCAGCGTCTTGGACCGTCCATCGGAAAGTATCATTGACAGAGAGGAAAAAAGCTGAACATTAAACATGAGCCTCCTGGCAGGAGAACATGGGCAACTTATAGAAACGAGGACGTGAAGTCCGATTTTAACACAAGGGCACGTTCAACATGCTCATTACACAAAAATGTTTGGTGAGTCCAGCTCCGTCTCCTCCAGTTTGGATGCGATGCCACATAACAATGTGATGGGGACGTGCTGTATGAGTAGTTTGTTCATTGTTGGTGTAGGGATCTGTTTCTGCAGCGATAGGCACAACCATCTGCCTGTAAACTATACAGACGGCTCAGACTCAGCATATCGCCCACTTCCAAGATATGCAAACCATTCCACCCCCCCACCAGAACAAACGCAACCCTATACTTCTTGTGGTTGACCAGGTACTAATTGTACGAGATGCTTCTTGAGATGCCCATGTTATTCAAAGCCACAAATCTTTCTAGCCTAAAACTGCAAACCTCAAGAACACCCTCTTATTTTCACAACTTCTCTAAATAAATGGGCTTAAGAGGACCTGTCACCTTCAGACCAATGTGTGCTTCATAAATACACACGATGTATTTGGGGGGCTCTTTGATGTACTTTGATATTTCTTCTGGCCACATCAGTCCAAATAAGGCTGGCCAAAGACTGCTGGCATTTACCTAATGACCTTCATAAGCGATGTGTATCTCTGTCTGAATCATAGTCTCATTAATCTGTATGACAGCCCAGTTATTCTTTACGCAACATGACCCATAGCACAAAGCATCTGTATTTAAAATGACCTACAACCTGTTTAAGTTGGATAACAACCAAGTCTGTTTCACACCTGTTTTAAACCCTGCATTGACCTGCACCCTAATTCATCTCTACCTCAACCCAGCCACCAGTTGAATCACAGCTTCCTTCGGCAATTCAAAATTTGTACCATAACATGAAGCTTTAGTATTGTATGTGGCAGGGGTGGGTATGTCCTCCAAACATGACACAGAGGATTTATGTAGGGGCCTGGGTATAACTAGAAACATGTCAGTTAACTAATAAGAACCAGATGAACATAGAGTAATAAGACATTAAGCTCTTTTGTGGTTTCTACCCATGAAAGTGCATAGACAGTTCAGTACCCTAAACTAGACTCAAGATGGCGGTAGTGGGGTTAGGCCCTAGACTAACATTGGGTTATAGGCTATAATGGAGATTGTTCTAGAAGGTGAAGATAAGAAGGGTTGTTAGTCATAACAGGATGCAGAGTATCAACATAGTTATAACTAGAAAGGTAGTGATTGGTTAGAGGGTTTAGAGAGCAATTGGTTAGAGGGTTTATAGAGCAATCTACCAGATGTCGGACCTGAGGCCGAACATGTGATAGAATGTTCTGGAAGGTAGTGAGAAGGGATATAGAAAAGCCCCAGTCCCAAAGCCAGTGTGATTCACCATCTTGAATTGTAACGGAGCAGGAGTAAATACAGACTCTGAGATCAAGTAAGGGAAGAGTTCTCCTTTAGAAGCAATGACTTTCTTAATTGTACCTGTGATTATGGACAGACCCAGAACTGTAACTGTATTGTATTGTACCTGTGCCGTGCTTGCTGTTTGCCTGTGGATTAAATAAAGAGAAACTCTGCTTTCATCTCCTGGACTGGTAATGATCAAGCAGCAACAGTGAGTACTAACCTCCCCTGCAACTGTATCTTAACCCTTACCTACTCACCCACACACGTAGAGCACCCTGGGCCCAGAAGAACCTGCTCCCTGCCGTCCTTACCAAACACCCGGTGTCACTCCCTGGTCTCACTATAGCCATCTGCCCACAGTTTGATTTACATAACGCAAACTGACTAACATCCCAACTAATCTGTGCTCTGAAAAATACTCCAGCACTCAAAACCCCCCACCCCAATCCTACAACACTCTAAATTTGTTAAAGGGCAACTCCAGACCCTTCCTGAAAGAAAAAAAACGTAACCCCCGCCCTGCCCCCTCCAAATAACGATATGGATCTTCCTCTCCATTTAACTAACTGGTCTGCTTGCCTTTTTTGTTGGCTTCTCCTCCTGCTGGTATCTTGTCGCTCCTCTCTTACAATAACAGCTTTTCCTACATTAACCTCTTTATGCAAAACAGAACACTAACTATGGTCTAGGCCCGACACATCTCCAACCCCAGCCTATAGTGGAGCATTTGATGTTGCTACAACCATGTGGCTTATTCTTCCATTTATGTTAACCTTTCCTGTCTGAACTGGGAACTATGTATTATTTTAATGCTTACCTCTCCCTTTCCTTGGGTAACACTGCCATCCAGTGGTATGATGGAGCAATGACATTTAAGTACTTATAACTGGAGTCCCCCAAACATAAACCCTCCAGAATGGCTGATCTCCTTAACTTCAACTTCAGGAAAAGGAGTCCCGCGAAGAAAAAAACAGGTGTCCCGAGATTTTGTAGACTTAAACGTATTTAAAGTGGATCAAAACCCAGGCTTTTGACTATCCTGGGTTTTGGTCCTTTCCCCTGGGGCACCCCGATTGGGGGTGCCCCACTGCGCGAAACCCCCAGATCGCCAAAGGCAACCCACCTTTTCCCGGTCCTACGCCGCATGCAAGGCTGCTCGTCCAATTGTCTCTATTTCTGTCCGGACCTTGTTTGTTTTAACCTCCATGCCTCCCAGCCTTGGCTGTAGGTCCGGGCGACAGTAGACTACACCTTTAGAGGTGTATTAGGGAGACATGCTCCCCCGTGAGACCCCATTTTAAGGGGTAGGCGGTATCCGGGTTGGTGATCCCGGTTTGGGATGCCCCGTCCCTGCTTTATCCCTTCCACCTTGTAGTGCGGGATTCCTCCCCTTCCGGGTCTCCCTGTCCCCCTCTATTGGGGGGGTGACTGTTTCCAACATTTCTTTAGCATGTGTGTGTGTGCGGGTATGTGCGTGCTTCTACACTCGTCGTGTGGGGTGTGTGGGCTTTGGCGCATGTGGAGGTCCCTTTTTTACATGGGGAGCTTCTTCCCCTCAGGTTGCTTGGAAAGGGGGTGGGGCGGGGCGCTCGGCATGGCCCGCCCCCTTTGCTTGTGGTGCATTGCGGAGCCCAGCTATTTGCTGGGATCCGCGTCCTTCAGATGGGGGCGGAGCCAGGCGCGGCGCAGCCCGCGCTGGGCCGCCCTTTCTTCTCCCTCTTTCCCAGGAGTTACTGGCTGGCAGGACGCCATTTATCCTCCGCGAGTACCCTGCTGGGCCCCTCTTTTTTCTTTATCTGTGCGCTGCGTGTTCATTCTAGCGCGTTGGGGCTGCCTGCCAATTTGTCCTTCCATATGTTATTGTTATATATGTATTTATATATATATTCTGTCATATTTTATGTGCTCGATTGCATGTGTGTGTGCCTGTTCATGGGTCCCTTCACATTATGTCTTTCAGGAGGACTCCCTATCAATATATTAAAAGGGGGTTCTCCCGGTCCTAGGGTCCCGTGCAGATAAATTTGGGGTCCTATAAATAGTCCCACTAGGGATTTAAAGGGACATCCCGGGTTGCTCAAGCAGCGTAATTCCCTCGGGTCATTGCGACTACCTTAAAATCACCATATGGAGGCTTCCCAGGATACCGGGCTTGGGCTCCCTTCGGGGCAATCCCGGCAGTGTGTGGGTTGTGGGGTATCCCTTATGGGGGATAATGTACTGATTTGCATTACCATGTGCTCAGCAGGCCATAACGCAGCAGCCGGGGTCCCAGGCGTCTGGGTCCGCGCCACCGCCTCATCTCCTACCCCACCCCGCCTTATCCGCACCCCAAGTGACACTGTCATTGGCGGGAGTCGCAATCTGATGTGTGTGCTAGATTGGCCAATATCGAGAAATTGATTTCTAGCTCTGTGGCCAGAAAGGCCCCAGCTAAGAGAAGACATCTGTCTCCGGCCGCGCCGGTTCTGGATTTTGATGACTGATTCCCTTGACTGGTCTTATTATTCCCCGCTTGAGGAGGGGGAATTGTTTGCTGAATCTGATGCTGAGGATCAGCAGTTTTTTGATGCTGATGCTGGGCAGGTGCAGGGGGATGCCGTTGATACCCCAGGGTCCTGGCCCATTTATTTGAGGTGCTGGATATTTCTCCTCCAGCGGAGTCTCCTCCGCTGAAAGGGGAATTCTTTGGGACTTCTAAGCCTCACTTGGAGTTTCCAAATCAGCATCATTTTGAAAGCATGATTCTTAAGGAATGGGAGAGACTTAGCCGGCTCCCCGGTGTTCCTCAGGGATGGGATAGGAAGTATCCCTTTCCGGTGGACGCGACTAAGAGCTGGTCATCCCCTCCCGAGGTTGATGCGCCTGTTCTGGGATTGTCCAACTCCTCTGTTGTACATTCTCCAGACGCCACCACCCTTAAAGATGGTGAGGACAAGCGCATTGACCAAATGGCCTGCCATGCCTTCGCTAGTGTGGGTTCAGCCTTGCAGCCTGTTTGTGCGTCTGCGCTCACGGCTGTGGCTACCAGGTCTGTGGTTAGGGACCTGTTGAGTGGTTCCCAGCTTAACCCGGCCAGTGATGAATTTGCAGCCCTTAAGCGGTGCGAATTGTTCATGTCATTTGTTTTATCCGCCTTGGATGACACAATATGCATGTGTAGTAGAACCTCGGCGTTGCTAGTGGCTATTCGCCGATCGGTCTGGTTGCGTCAATGGGCGGCTGACATTGCGGCTAAGAAATCACTTACAGGGCTACCCTTCCTGGGTATGCGGCTGTTTGGAGATAAGTTGGATTCGGTGGCGAAAGGGGGAAAGTTACCACAACGTAAGAAGCAGCGTCGCTCCTTTTGAGGGGCAGGCTCCTTTAATCCCTCCTTTCGCGGTGCCAGAGCAGGCAGAAGAGCTGCCTACTCTACCTTCAGAGGTGATTCCTGGAACAGAGGCAGAGGACGCGCTCGTCCTGGACCTGCCTGGGGTTCCAAGCCCAAGCCTGCTGCCAAGCCAGCTCAGCAATGAGGGGGCGCCCTCACCTTTGCGGGTGGGGGGACGGCTGCAACATTTTTTCCAGGTTTGGGCCCGGGAGGTCACAGACAAATGGATCTTGGAAGTGGTCTCTTCCGGGTACAAACTGAAGTTCGAGTACCGGCCTCCTCACAGATTTCTCAGATCTCGGGTGCCCTCGGATCCCCGGGCTGCGCAGGGGCTCCCGTTGGCAGTACAAAATCTTCTGGACATGGAAGTCATAGGCCCGGTGCCTTTCTCGGAGAGAGGCCGGGGCTATTATTCCAACCTCTTCACGGTCCCCAAAAAGGATGAATCCATAAGACCCATTCTGGATCTGAAGCTTCTCAACAGGTTCATCAGAACCAAGAAGTTCCGCATGGAGACTCAGCCATCAATTCCCTTCGTCAGGGGGATTTCATGACGTCCATAGACATCAAGGATGCTTACCTTCATGTAACAATCTTCCCGGCGCACCAGAGATTTCTCAGGTTTGTGGTGGGAGATCAGCTCTTTCAGTTTGTGGCCCTCCCTTTTGGGCTGACTTCGGCACCAAGGGTGTTCACCAAGGTGCTGGCGGGCATAATGGCCCTTCTCAGAGCCCAGGGCATTCGCATCGTGCCATATTTGGATGACCTCCTCATTACAGCATCCTCTCTCAGTCAGGCGGAGCTGGACACCAGGTTGGTGGTGACGACGCTGGAGAGGTTCGGCTGGGTGATCAACCATCCCAAGTCTTTCCTCTCTCCCTCAAGGGAGATCTCGTTTCTGGGCATGAATCTGGATACCATTCGGACCAGGGTTTTCCTTCCTCAGTCCAAGGTGCAGATGGTTCAGGATCTGATGCGTCTTCTCCTGTCCAAACCTCGTCCTTCTATCCGTCTAGGGATGAGACTGGTGGGATTGATGGTGGCTTCCTTCGAGGCAGTTCCCTTTGCTCAGTTTCACATGAGGTCGGTCCAGCTCTATTGTTGGCCTGGGACAGATGTCCCCAGTCATTGGATCTGTCATTCCTGGTGTCTCCCCGGGTTCGGCAGTCCCTTCAGTGGTGGCTGGAACCAAGCAATCTGATAAGGGGCAGATCTTTTCTGACCCCTTGTTGGGAGACGGTTACCACGGATGCCAGCCTGTCGGGCTGGGGAGGTTTTTGGAAGACACATCAGTTCAAGGGGCTGTGGGCTTCTCAGGAGGCTCACACCCCCATCAATGTCTTGGAGCTGAGAGCTATTCTGTTGGTGCTGTCATGCTTAACGCATCACCTACAGGGCTTACCGGTTCAGATTCGATCAGACAATCGAACTGCGGTAGCTTACATCAATCACCAAGGAGGGACTCGCAGCAGGAGTGCCCTCAGGGAAGTTTCTCTGATTCTTGCATGGGGGGAGAGCAATGTTCCATGCATCTCAGCAGTGTACATTCCGGGAGTGGAAAACACGGAGGCGGACTCCCTGAGCAGGGGATCCTCTCGCAGAGGGGAATGGTCTCTCAACCACAAAGTATTCCGGTCCCTCTGTCACAGGTGGGGGTTTCCGGAGGTGGCTCTCTTTGCCTCACGTCACAATCACAAGCTCCCAAAGTTTGTGTCTGTCTCAGGATCCTCTGGCCCTGGCAGTGGACGCTATGTCTCTTGCCTGGAGGGATCTGGGGTTCCTGTATCTGTTTCCCCCCTTCTCCATGGTAGGCATGGTGGTGCGCAAGCTGGCTCTAGAGGGTGCGCCAGCAATTCTGGTGGCCCCAAGGTGGCCAAGACGGGTTTGGTTCGCAGACATCGTAAGGCTGGCGGTAGATCAGTACAGGCTGCCCCTGTTTCCGGATCTGATCTCTCAAGGTCCACTACGTTACCCCAATTTACAAACGCTGGCTTTGACGGCGTGGCTGCTGAAACCTCCATCTTAAGGGAGGAAGGTTTTGTCTGAGGCTGTGATTCAGACTCTTGTTAGAGCTAGGAAGAGATCTTCCTCTAACATATACTACAGGACTTGGAGGTCCTACATTGACTGGTGTGAGGCTAGGGCTTTGCCTTGCAGGGTGTTTTTGATTCCTAGGATCTTGGAGTTTCTTCAACACGGTCTGGACCTGGGGTTCCAGCTTAGTACCTTGAAAGGGCAGGTCTCTGCCCTGGCAATCTTTTTTAAAAGGTCTTTTGCTCTGCATCCTCTGGTTAAGACCTTTATACAGGGGGTCACTCATGTGCGGCCCCCTAGAAAGCCTTTGGTGCCCGTTTGGAATTTGAATTTGGTTCTGTCGGCCCTTCAGGGGCTTCCTTTTGAGCCGGTGCAGGATGTTGCTCTTTCTGTGCTCACTCAAAAGGTTGCTTTTTTGGTGGCTATTACCTCTGTTCGGCGTGTATCTGAGTTGGCGGCTCTGTCCATTCAGGCCCCTTACTTTGAGAGACACCAGGACAAGGTGGTTTTTCGCTTTAAGCCAGATTTTCTTCCTAAGGTGGTTTCTGCGTTCCACCTCAATCAGGATGTAGTTCTCCCTTCCTTGTGTCCTAAGCCTAGCAATGACAAGGAGAGGGATCTGCATTCTTTGGATGTGGTTCGTTGTGTGAAGTACTATTTGGTGGCTACTTCTCCCTTTCGTAAGACGGACGCCTTGTTTGTGGTGTCCTCCGGGCCTAGGAAGGGTTTGGCGCCCGCCAAGTCTACCATTTGCAAATGGATACGTCAGGCCATTGTTGGGGCCTATTCTGCCAAGGGGAAGGTTCCCCCTTTTCATATCACTGCTCATTCTACTCGTGCTGTTGGAGCTTCTTGGGTTTTTCAGCACCAGGCCTCTGTTGAACAAGTTTATAAGGCTGCTACTTTGTCTTCTGTTCATACTTTTTCCAAGTTTTATAAGGTTGATGTGCGGGCCTCAGCGGATGCTGTTTTTGGCCGCAAGGTTCTGCAAGCTGCAGTGGTCTAAGTTTGTGCATTGTTGCCTTGTTTGGATCCCCACCCTGGTTGGACACTGCTATTGGATGTCCCAGATGTCATGAATATTGGAAGCGGGGTGTGTGACATACTTGGAATAATACCATTTTGTGATTACCCACCTGTAAAATGGGTATTATAAGTATGTCACACACCCCGCTTCATCCCGCCCTTTTTATATTCTGGATCCTTTATATGGTGAACCTTTTATTGTTAAGATTTGGCTCTTCCTGGTCCCCTTACTGCTTTCCTATACTGGGTAATGTGTGGGAGGTCCCAGGTATTTATGGACTGGGAGGGGCTTCTTTTTTTCCTGTCATCTCTGCAGAAGTTCGCCCTCTACTGGCTATAACCCAGATGTTATGAATATTGGAAGCGGGGTGTGTGACATACTTATAATACCCATTTTACAGGTGAGTAATCACAAAATGGTATTTTTACGACCATAAAGGTAAGTATCAGCAAAAAAAAAAAGTATTTAAAGTGGATTTTGACTATGCTGGGTTTTGGCCCTTTCCCCGGGGGCACCGTGATCAGGTGAGCCCCGTTGTGTGCAACCCCCCCAGATGACCACAGCCAACTCACCTCTTCCCGGTCCCAAGAGCAGCGGCTCTGACGGCTGCATCTTCCGCTTTCCTCTATCAGTGCGCCTGCCTGTGCCAGGCATTTGTGAATGGCCAGTGCAGGCACACTTTCTGTTAGAGGGAGGCGGAGGATGCGGCCACCAGAGCCGCTGCTCTTAGACGCTCCGTAGGACCGGGAAGAGGTGAGTTGGCTGTGGAAAAAATTGACTATCCTGGGTTTTGGTCCACTTTAACTTCTCTATGCAAAATTATTTTTTTTTAATATTAAGTATGCATTGACAGACAACTTCATGTCTGGTTTAAGAGAACTAAGTGTTCTTGAAAGCACACTTTAAAATGTACTCTGCATTTAAAATGTATCACCTTTTTTCTTCACTTTTCTACATGACTGCTTGACACGCACAAGAACCAGCAGACGTGTCATATCAGGATTGTTTTTTCACATTGCACTGGTTAGGACATCTATTTACCTTTAGATCAGCCCTGTGACCTCACGAGGACAGAGAAACCCAATATATCAGTGGGTCATCTATCTTGTGAGGCGCACATTTTCTCACATTCCATGGTCTACCTAGTAAATGAAAACATAACAACATGTAAGCTGTGTATTAAAGATCTATTGCCTGACTTCAAAGGCCCAGATTTAGAGGTATGAATTTCCCTGTGCCCCAAATCAAGCCTCTTTTTGTAACACATGGATCATATATCTTGGATAAGTGACCCTTTAATATGGGTTTCTGCTGCTAGACAAAACATTTGATTGATACTTTGTTAAGTCAAAATGAATTTCCCTTTAAAGTGACAGAACAGGCAAATGCAATTGTTAGCCCATTGTGTCAGGCTACGTTTGGCACTGCCTAAGCTATTTTCCCTTTTTAAATTGAAGCAGAAATTACATAGATATTGAGGTTTATCTTACCCTATGATTTCTTTTCTGAAGCATGTGGGCTTGGCATTTAGAGCTGGCTTTTGTCCAAGGTGCGTAGGTGTTGGGAAAGAAAGGGCTTGCTAGGAGGAGGCAGGGCTAGAAGAATAGAGGGGTTAGCTTGAGCTGGGTCTGAGAGCACCATTCAAGTTATCAATATAGAGGGGTGTGGTCTGGACTAGCTCCTTGAGCTAGTATTGGTGGCCCACATTGGCGAGGTGGCTCTGGAGGGGCAGATGAGGAAGCTTATTTCCTCAATCAGGGTAGCTAAGAGGAGGCACAGTGCTGGAAGAAACTTAAGGTGCTGCTTATGTAACAGACACATGTTGGTTCAAGTGCTTGGGGATGTCCGACTAAAAAGTGTTAAAGTTCTTCAAATTGGGCCCAGGGGGTTGGCCAGGGACAAGGCATTGTACTCACTCAGTCCATGGAATGATGGTCACCACGATTCTCCAGAGCACAGCACAGACTGCAAAGCACATGGTTTTCTTTATGGGATGCCCCTTCTTTATTAGACCTGTAGGAAAGTGCTCAGTTACCACAGAGTTGCAACTGGAACATTACATGCCTGCTGGAGATGATAGATCACTCTCTCTCTCTCTCTCTCTCTCTCTCTCTCTCTCTAGCTGCTGATGGTACACTTCCTGCCCCTGCAAGTTGGGGTTTGCAGCCCGTAGCTGAAGGTATCAGAATATATATATATATACAGGATAGACTTCCTGTATGCGAGGAGAACTGAACACACGGGTTGCTGCTGGGAGCTGTGCTGCTGCCACCTGCATACACAGCATCACAGTGGAGCCTGGATCACTTCACAGACTACTACACTGTTTACCTGCATGTCCAGCTGATGGTATGCATGGGGGATCTTCTGTAGCTGCTCCTGAACTTCTTCCTTGCCTTCTGCCTGCTGACCTGTGTGTCCAGCTGCTGTGTGCCCTGTGGAGAGCTTCGACTGCACTGCATGTCTGACCATCCTGCGTATCAAGAGTGAATCTTCTCTTCGAGTCAAGATCAGGGGCCCCTGCAGCTTTCATCCTGTGCCAACTTTCTCCTGGAGGTATTTAGCCATAGACTATATATACCCAGGTATATGTGCACAGACTAACTAAAGCCCCAGCTGGGCCTTTCATTGTGTTATACTGTGTATGATTAATTTCTATTGCCAAGCTAACCTTTACATAAAGTTCATAGTATTGTTATACTTAACTGTGTCAGCGAGTGACTTAGGTAAATAGTTGCTGGGCAGTAGTCAGTGCCCTCTGCTCCAAATGTATTGTTTTGTTTAGACAACTTGATCTATTTTCTAGAAGGGTGTTCCCTATCAGTTGCAAGGACCCTCAGCTTCTCTTTGTTACCTACAGGTTATCACCATAGCCTGTCTTGAGTGCTGTGTTTACCATCACCCCCCCCCCCCAAAAAAAACAGCCCTACACATATCATTTTTGGGGCTTGTAGTTTGGTAGGGTCTCTCAGAATTGGCCTTGGAAATTGGTACATACAAACCAAGAATAATGGGAATTTACCACAATCTTTAGCAGCTGGTAGATCCATGCCAATTATCTTTTGATGTCTTCTATGCTATTCCCAGAGCTTCTGGAGACTGCTGGGGGGTCCCCACCAATGCAATGCTTGGGTATAGCGAATAATAATACAGCTATCCACTCGATATATGGACCCGTGTTTGAGGATTTGCCCCTCATTAGCACAAGGCCAGAGATAGATGAATGTATGAAAAATGTGACTTGGTGTGCCAAAACATACAAGCCAAAACAAAAGCTTACATAGCATAATGGATTCACTTACGAGTAGGTTTTCCCAACTTGCCAGATCAAACTAAGATAGAACTCATTATATTAAATGGATCAAACTGGACAGAAAAATACAGAAGCAGACGGTGAAAGAACATTGCACAAAAAGTAATGAAATATAAAGAAGTGTTCAAACGAGGAGGCACCCAGGCTGCTAATCCTCCGACATTTCAGGGGCTAAATCCTATTCCATTAATAGAAGGTGAAACATACCCCCTGGCTATCAGCTATCCAGAGAGTTAACAGTTTGGCCAGCTGGGTCAAGAGAGGCAAGGCGAACGATAGATGTTGCCAACAGTGAATGAAGATAGTGTACACTTGAAAGTGTTATGTTCTCTTGTGGAATTCCAGAATAACTGGAGGATTCACTGGCTAGGCTTAGCTCTGCTCTGGCAACATTTCTACTGTCGGATATTGGCTCTTATTTAGGCAAAAGTCTCACAAATCGTGTATATCCTGGAGAGACTTAGCTGGTCCTAACACTGTGGTGGGTCATCTATAAACAGCCCTCGGTTTCAGAATGGTGACCATAAAATTAAATGACACCCAAGATCTATGTAATGCTTAAACTTACTAAATTGTGAATATATTGTGATTACAATAAATATAGGAAAAATGTTATCAAACCTGCGTAGATCGCTCCATTCGGCTCTTTGATAAGAGGGCTTAAAACCGGTGTGCGGCGCCAGGCGCCTTTTTGCCTTCAGGACATCCTGTGTTGATCACAAGCATGTTTGACTTCCTTTTACCCCTCCGCCTTGTTTGCATTTGCCATGTTTGTGAAACCTGGCCTTCCCGGCTTCCAATAATGCCCCATGTCAATGAATTTACTGTCTGAATGAAAGTTAATAAACTTGTAATCTACAATTCAATGATTCCCTCAATCCCTTTTCCCGTCAGAGGCCGCAATGTCGCATGCATAAACGCCTCTCTGTCGGCTTGGTAAGCTTAGGCGCCCAGATGAAAAGCAGCTTGAGCGCTAGGTTATATATTATAGTATTAATAATTTAGCGGGATTTTATTGTATTTTTTTACCTCTCATGTATTGACAGGTGCCTGTTTAATAACCCTGTTAATAATAACCCTACAAATTAAAAATGTAAATGTAAAATCTCCTGTGGACAGGGTGTTGTTTAATGAAGGGTATCTGGAGGACAAAGGCTAGAGTGAAAAATATAAAATATTACATTTTAGTTTATTATTATTTTTTTAATAGGCTTTGACTAAAATATAGAAATGTAAAGGTAGAAGGGGTGTCAAGTCTCGAGTTTTCTTTAGATCCAACCAGGAGCCTTTGACCCATAACATCCACCCAGGAGCCTTGTTATAGACCCATAACATCTACAACCAGATGCTATACTTCATATTCTATGGAAAGTTTGTTCCACACTGTGTGGGAGAGACTTGACTGGTGACACAGCATCTATTGATATCAATTAAAGGTCCCCTTTAGCCAAACTAATGTATTCAAACTGTAAAAAACATAGGAAAATCATCTGCGCCTAATGCTAGAGATTCCCTTTAACAAAACAATATATTTTATCATAACCAATAGTCCTTATCCATGGTAAAACAAAAGTATATATTTTTAGAGTAAAAAATATGCTTCAGCTTCTGCTATGCATTTTCTAACCAATGTATTAATACATATTGTGAGGAATTCTTGGCTTTTACATTATTTGCTCAAAGAGGGCATCTTATTTTAATTAAGTTTCCTCTGTGTTTGGTGGTGTTTCTGTGTAATTTGGGGGCATTTGGCTGCCTAATTTGCATCATTTGCATCTCATTATAGATCAGAACATGCATTTTCCCCCCATAGACTTAGTATAGTATTTGAATTTTGTAGAACCATAATATTCCAAAATATTTAACAAGCTGCACCAGAATAGAACACAGGTATTATCCAGCCACATTTGTTCTATGCCTGGAACTGTCATTTCGGATCTTTAATGATTAGTAGGGGAATGGTATAAATTGGTGGTAGCTAGGCACACATTTTTATCTATTTTCAAAAAAGCTAATACTAACACTAACTTTTCATCTCTGGTGGTCTTCTTTGAGCACAGCTTACCAACACTGATGCCCTCTTCCATTCCCCTACTCCTTCTATACAAACACAGGCAATCTCACCCTGAATCCTGTGCTCTGTTCATTTTTTCTCTAACTTTTTGAAATCTTTTCACTCATTGTCATGATTAGAGATTCGACTGATTCGCCGAATTTTCAGACAAAAATCGTTTACACCCGAATTTATTCGCGACGAATCGCTATTAAAAATGGCTGTTTCTGAGCCTCCTAGAGCCTCAATAGGGTTGTAAACCATTCTGCCTTGCTGTAACACGCATAGGATGCGTGCTGGGTTAGTTAAATAATACTTTGAATAAATATCACATGCAGATCAGAGGCATCGCTAATAGAATCGCAGAGCGGCACAATTGCAGAGAGTTGAAGTGGCATCACTATGAGGGGCAGGAGCCCAAACATTGCTTTAAAGAGACACTGGAGTTGGCAGCAGCAGGAGCCCAAAAATTGGACGAATCACACCCTGGAGTTGCAAGCAGGAGCCCAAACATTGGCTGAAAGAGACACTGTAGTTGGCTGCAGGAGCCCAAAAATTTAATGAATCACACCCTGGAGTTTCAAGCAGCAGCAGCAGCAGGAGCCCAAACATAGCTTGAAAGAGACACTGGAGTTGGCTGCAGGAGCCCAAAGATTGGATGAATCACACCCTGGAGTTGCAAGCAGCAGCAGCAGGAGCCCAAACATTACTTTAAAGAGACACTGGGGTTGGCAGCAGGAGCCCAAAAATTGGATGAATCACACCCCGGAGTTGGCAGCAGCAGCAGCAGGAGCCCAAACATTACTTTAAAGAGACACTGGGGTTGGCAGCAGGAGCTCAAAATTGGATGAATCACACCCTGGAGTTGGCAGCAGCAGCAGCAGGAGCCCAAACATTACTTTAAAGAGACACTGGGGTTGGCTTCAGGAGCCCAAAAATTGGATGAATCACACCCTGGAGTTGGCAGCAGCAGGAGCCCAAACATTACTTTAAAGAGACACTGGGGTTGGCTTCAGGAGCCCAAAAATTGGATGAATCACACCCTGGAGTTGGCAGCAGCAGCAGCAGGAGCCCAAACCTTACTTTAAAGAGGCACTGGAGTTGGCAGCAGGAGCCCAAAAATTGGATGAATCACACCCTGGTGTAGGCAGCAGCAGCAGCAGGAGCCCAAACATTACTTTAAAGAGACACTGGGGTTGGCTTCAGGAGCCCAAAAATTGGATGAATCACACCCTGGAGTTGGAAGCAGCAGCAGCAGGAGCCCAAATATTACTTTAAAGAGACACTGGAGTTGGCAGCAGGAGCCCAAAAATTGGATGGATCACACCCTGGAGTTGGCAGCAGCAGCAGCAGGAGCCCAAACATTACTTTAAAGAGACACTGGAGTTGGCAGCAGGAGCCCAAAGATTGGATGAATCACACCCTGGAGTTGGCAGCAGCAGGAGCCCAAATATTACTTTAAAGAGACACTGGAGTTGGCTTCAGGAGCCAAAAATTGGATGAATCACACCCTGGAGTTGGCAGCAGCAGCAGCAGGAGCCCAAATATTACTTTAAAGAGACACTGAAGTTGGCTTCAGGAGCCAAAAAATTGGATGAATCACACCCTGGAGTTGGCAGCAGCAGCAGCAGGAGCCCAAACATTACTGTAAAGAGACACTGGAGTTGGCAGCAGGAGCCCAAAAATTGGATGAATCACACCCTGGAGTTGGCAGCAGCAGCAGGAGCCCAAACATTACTTTAAAGAGACACTGGGGTTGGCTTCAGGAGCCCAAAAATTGGATGAATCACACCCTGGAGTTGACAGCAGCAGCAGCAGGAGCCCAAATATTACTTTAAAGAGACACTGGAGTTGGCAGCAGGAGCCCAAAAATTGGATGAATCACACCCTGGAGTTGGCAGCAGCAGCAGCAGCAGGAGCCCAAACATAACTTTAAAGAGACACTGGGGTTGGCTTCAGTAGCCCAAAAATTGGATGAATCACACCCTGGAGTTGGCAGCAGCAGCAGCAGCAGGAGCCCAAACATTACTTTAAAGAGACACTGGGGTTGGCTTCAGGAGCCCAAAAATTGGATGAATCACACCCTGGAGTTGGCAGCAGCAGCAGCAGGAGCCCAAATATTACTTTAAAGAGACACTGGAGTTGGCAGCAGGAGCCCAAAAATTGGATGAATCACACCCTGGAGTTGGCAGCAGCAGCAGGAGCCCAAACATTACTTTAAAGAGACACTGGGGTTGGCTTCAGGAGCCCAAAAATTGGATGAATCACACCCTAGAGTTGGCAGCAGCCGCAGCAGGAGCCCAAACATTACTTTAAAGACACACTGGGGTTGGCAGCAGGAGCCCAAAGATTGGATGAATCACACCCTGGAGTTGGCAGCAGCAGGAGCCCAAACATTACTTTAAAGAGACACTGGGGTTGGCTTCAGGAGCCCAAAAATTGGATGAATCACACCCTGGAGTTGGCAGCAGCAGCAGGAGTCCAACCATGACTTTAAAGAGACACTGGAGTTGGCAGCAGGAGCCCAAACAATTGGATGAATCACACCCTGGAGTTGGCAGCAGCAGGAGCCCAAACATAACTTTAAAGAGACACTGGAGTTGGCAGCAGGAGCCCAAAAATTGGATGAATCACACCCTGGAGTTGGCAGCAGCAGGAGCCCAAACATAACTTTAAATAGACACTGGAGTTGGAAGCAGGAGCCCAAAAAATTGGATGAATCACACCCTGGAGTTGGCAGCAGCAGCAGCAGCAGGAGCCCAAACATTACTTTAAAGAGACACTGGGGTTGGCTTCAGGAGCCCAAAAATTGGATGAATCACACCCTGGAGTTGGCAGCAGCAGCAGGAGCCCAAACATTACTTTAAAGAGACACTGGGGTTGGCTTCAGGAGCCCAAAAATTGGATGAATCACACCCTGGAGTTGCAAGCAGCAGCTGCAGGAGCCCAAACATAGCTTGAAAGAGACACTGCAGTTGGCTGCTGGAACCCAAAGATTGGATGAATCACACCCTGTGGAGAGTCATGTGAGGAAAAAGTAGCTTACTTAGTAATATCTACATAAAATTATGAATAAACAAATGCAAAAGTATTGCCAAAGTGAAGTTTTGTTTGAGGGTGTGTTTCCACCTTTTAATTAAATCAGAAACAACAAGGTATCATTGCCTCTGACTAATTAGCCCTCAAAAATTCTTGGAATTTTTAGTCTGGATGTCTGATCCGTCTTATCCGAAGAATATTAATAAAAAGTAAGAGTAACGTAATGGATTTTTTTATCAATACTTACTTGTGGTCCGATGCGGAGGAATGTCTGTAACTGGAGAGCAGCACCTTAAATCTGTTTTGCACGATCCATCTTTCTTTAGTGTTGGTCTGGCCCCATCATCAATCTACTGGAATACATCAGGCATTGTTGGGAGGAAAGCTTGGCTGATCCATGCGCCATTCATTTCCACGCAGGGCAGTCTCTGGAAAAAAAAAAGTATGTATAAACCAGGGTCTTTTTCATATAAAAGCAAATGGTTATTCTTGCTTTTCAACCATATGTTCCACAGCTTTCCCAGTCATTGTGTCAGCCAATGAAGCAACTTTGTCTCGAAGTGCTGCAAAAGCAGTCCACTGCATCACAAGTGGCATTTGACACCCCCAGTCAACTGTCTGTTGTTATGCTTTGGGTTCAGCTCCACTATCCATTGATGAAGATCTGATAATCATAAAATTCAGCAGCTACTGCCCAGCCAAGAAGTGGAGGAGACACTCGCCTCTTCTTCCACTAGCCGGGCAATTAGTGATGAGGAGAGTGTCGTGGGAGGAGGTGTTGCAAGCCGAGGTAGTGGAAGAGGGTCCCTGGAGTCTGCGGCGGTGGCAGCGGCAGCAGCAGCAGCAGTGAATTATTACGGACTGTTGGTAGGGAAAATCAGCTACTCAGCGATGTGGCAGTTTTTCATACAGCATCCACAATCCTGTGGAGAAAAAGTAGGTTAGTTAGTATATATACATAAAATTATGAATAAACAAATGCAATAGTATTGCCAAAGTGAAGTTTTGTTTGAGGGTGTGTTTCCACCTTGTAATTAAATCAGAAACAACTAGGTATCATTGCCTCTGAATAATTAGCCCTCAAAAATTCTTGGAATTTTTAATCTTGATGTCTGAGGGATTTCTCCTCTCAGACAGCGTCACCATAAGTCCAGCCTGCTGCATTACCCAGTGGTGGACCTTTCAGAGAACTGATGGCTTGTGCCGAGCCAAGGTGGAGGGTCCCATGGTATCATTGCTTTGTGAAGATGGCAGTACCTGCCCTGTAAAATGTTGTTGAACAGAAGGTGGGCCAGTCCTTTAGCCTGTCAGTGTGTACCAAAGTGCACAGTGTTGTCTATGTCTGGAGCTGTAACTATGGACTCATGGTGGACAATATATAACCCTTTTAGGCCCCCTTGGTGATTGTGGTTTCACGCTGTTCTTCACATGGTTTTCCTTGAGTCACACATGGGAGGAACTACTAAAAATGAGAACTCAATCCATGAAATCATTGCTTAATCCACGAAAACAGCAAATTTGGACCCATGGTGACTGATACTTGGAAGAACATCTTGTTTGCGCTGCGACAAGGAAGCCAGAGTCATGCGTCCTGACATGGCACACGTGTTCAGTCTAGTTGTCAAGCGTTTTCTGAAGTCTTCCCCCCATCAAAGTTAGCATGCACTTCTGGCACTCCTACACCACCAAGCACAACCTTATTGAGCCTCAGCGTCAGAACGGTGTACCCCAACATAGTCTGATTTGCGATGTTTCCACCCATTGGAATTCCACCCTCCATATGCAGGATCCACTATAGGAACAGAGAAAAGCCATCACAGATTTCTGGATGATCCAAACGGATAGGGGGACACCCCTGTGTAAATTCAATGTAAACCATTGGCAGCTCATACGTGACAGGGGCCGTTTGCTCAGGCCCTTTGAGGAAGCTACTTTATTAGTCAGTTGCCAGGACTATGAGATGAACGATGAGATTCCACTGCTTCATGTACTACAACACATGTTGGAAACCATGGCTGGTCAGGGAACTGGAGACATGGCACATACATTTCACAGCCACATGAAGCCTGTGGGGGCTGAAGTGGAGGAGGAGGAGGGGGTGGGGCACAGCAAACCACAGTTTAGGTTTCACAAAATGACCATTTTATCTAGTCATCTGACAGGAGAGGAGGAGCACGAGCAGCCACAGGAGCTAGAGGGTTGGGAGGAAGGCGAGACAGAGGACCCAGACACACCGTGGCAGTTTACAGTGGAGATGGAGACAGGTAGTCCCTCCGAGTCACTTGCACAAATGGCACGATGCATGCTCACATGCTTGCGTACTAGTGAGCGCAGAATTGTCTCCACTTGTCAGCGGGAAGACTTCTGGCTCTCCAACTTATTGGACCCTCGCTTCCGGCACAAAATGGGGGCATTTTTTACGCCCACTGAGAGGGAGGACAAACTGACCTACTACAGAGACATCCCACGTAGTCAGTTGGGCGATGTCTATCTGCGCCATGGCCCATACTCCCGCAGGTCTGACTCGGGGGGACCTCTGCGATCACCTTCCACTGCCATGGCTGCTGGGGGGGTGGAAGGAGCAGCAGCAGCAGCTCCATCAGCAGCAGCCTCAGTCTTCAGTCGCTAGTGAGTAGCTTTCTACACCCGCATAGTGAGTCTACTCATGAGCAGCAGGAAGACCTGGAGCTGGACCTCAAACAGCAGGTCATGTCATACCTTGACATGACCATGCCAACACACCTTCAGGATCCACTGGATTTGCTGGGAAGCCGAACTTGACTTGTGTCCGCAACTAGCAGAGTTTGCCCTGGAAAAGCTGTACTGGCCGGACAGTAGTTGATTTAGATGGCAACTGGGCTGCTCTATATAATGAAGCAAAATGGCAAATTTACCTCACAATATAAGCTATTGCCCCTCAGATTTACACAGGGGCTGCTCTATATTATGCTGCAAAATGGCAAATTTACCTCACTATATAAGCTATTGCCCCTCAGATTTACACAGGGGCAGCTCCATATAATGAAGCAAAATGGCAGATTTACCTCACTATATAAGCTATTGCCCCTCAGATTTACACAGGGGCAGCTCCATATAATGGTGCAAAACCATGAATTTACCTCATAATATAAACTATTGCCACTCAGATTTACACAGGGGCTGCTCTATATAATGAAGCAAAATGGCAAATTTACCTCACTATATAAGCTATTACAGCTCTATATAAATAAAAATAAATAAAAAAAAAGGGCCTGTAGAAGCTTATTTAGTATAACAGATAGGGTGACATGTGCTGGTTTGGGATGCCCATATGGGCTAGTGTTTTGACTGCAGGACAAAAACCAATGCAAAATGCAATAGCTTAATAAAGCTGATGCTGATCAACGCTTATTTAGTATAACAGATGGGGCGCAACATGCAGGTTTGGGATACCCTGCGGCCTGGTGTATTTAAAGCAGACCAAAACCAATTCAAAATGCAGTAACTTAATAAAGCTGAGGCTGTAGATGCTTATTTAGTATAAACAGATAGGGTGCAACGTGCAGCTTTGGGGTGCCCTGCGGCCTGGTTAAATGAAAGCAGTCAAAAAGGAAGTGCAAACTGAAGTAGCTTAATGAAGCTGATGCTGATCAACGCTTATGTTGTATACCAGATAGGGTGCAAGGTGCAGCTTTGGGGTGCCCTGCGGCCTGGTTTATTAAAAGCAGTCAAAAACAAGTGCAAACTGAAGTAGTTTAATAAAGCAAATGATGCTGATCAACGCTTATGTTGTATAACAGGGTTAAAATAGCATGTGCCTTGGGATGCCCGTGTGGCCTGGTATATTTTAAGCTGAACAAAAAGTAACAATAATCCAAGTATGAGAAATGCTTTCGCTTAACATATAGGGTTAATCAGCATGTGCCTTGGGATGCCCGTGTGGCCTGGTATATTTTAAGCTGAACAAAAAGTAACATTAATTCAAGTATGAGAAATAATTTTGACCTTCTTTACAGCGCCATACTTTGAAAAAAAATCCTTAATTTCATGCCGATCAATCCAAAGGTCAATGCCCCTAACAAAAATAGTGTTCGGCATAAGTTTTCCTTCTGGAAGGATGTAACCTTTAGTTTACATGGTTGGGGTAGGTTATCTTACAAATTGGGATACCCCAGGCAGCAGTGTCATTGAAAGAGACAGATTGTAATTCAGGCCATACGCAAACAGAGAAACTCAGGCAGCAACAGGCCTCTTTAGTTTACATGGTTGGGGTAGGTTATCTTACAAATTGGGATACCCCACTGTATATGAAACCGAATATAAATGCACACCCAAAAGTGGACAATCAGCCTCCAAGAGGCCTGCTTAGTTTAAATAAGAGAGCTGCTTAGCTTAAATAAGAGAGCTGCTTAGTGTAAATAAGAGGCCTGCTTAGTTTAAATAAGAGAGCTGCTTAGTGTAAATAAGAGAGGTAGGTTATGTTATGTTACAGAATGGGATGCCCCCACAGCAGACTTGAGATCAGTATATATGCACACAGCAACAGTGTGTAAGCAGGCTCATACAGGCCAAATTACTTTAAATAACTTGTGCAGCTTACAGTAAATACAGAGGCTAATGGTATGTTGTTACAGAATGGGATGCCCCAAGCAGACTTGAGATCAGTGCACACAGCAACAGTGTGTAAGCAGGCTCATACAGGCCAAATTACTTTAAATAACTTGTGCAGCTTACACTAAATACTGAGGCTAATGGTATGTTGTTACAGAATGGGATGCCCCAAGCAGACTTGAGATCAGTGCACACAGCAACAGTGTGTAAGCAGGCTCATACAGTCCAAATTACTTTAAATAACTTGTGCAGCTTACAGTAAATACAGAGGCTAATGATATGTTGTTACAGAATGGGATGCCCCAAGCAGACTTGAGATCAGTGCACACAGCAACAGTGTGTAAGCAGGCTCATACAGGCCAAATTACTTTAAATAACTGTGCAGCTTACAGTAAATACAGAGGCTAATGGTATGTTGTTACAGAATGGGATGCCCCAAGCAGACTTGAGATCAGTGCACACAGCAACAGTGTGTAAGCAGGCTCATACAGGCCAAATTACTTTAAATAACTTGTGCAGCTTACAGTAAATACAGAGGCTAATGGTATGTTGTTACAGAATGGGATGCCCCAAGCAGACTTGAGATCAGTGCACACAGCAACAGTGTGTAAGCAGGCTCATACAGGCCAAATTACTTTAAATAACTGTGCAGCTTACAGTAAATACAGAGGCTAATGGTATGTTGTTACAGAATGGGATGCCCCAAGCAGACTTGAGATCAGTGCACACAGCAACAGTGTGTAAGCAGGCTCATACAGGCCAAATTACTTTAAATAACTTGTGCAGCTTACAGTAAATACAGAGGCTAATGGTATGTTGTTACAGAATGGGATGCCCCAAGCAGACTTGAGATCAGTGCACACAGCAACAGTGTGTAAGCAGGCTCATACAGGCCAAATTACTTTAAAAAACTGTGCAGCTTACAGTAAATACAGAGGCTAATGGTATGTTGTTACAGAATGGGATGCCCCAAGCAGACTTGAGATCAGTGCACACAGCAACAGTGTGTAAGCAGGCTCATACAGGCCAAATTACTTTAAATAACGTGTGCAGCTTACAGTAAATACAGAGGCTAATGGTATGTTGTTACAGAATGGGATGCCCCAAGCAGACTTGAGATCAGTGCACACAGCAACAGTGTGTAAGCAGGCTCATACAGGTCAAATTACTTTAAATAACTTGTGCAGCTTACAGTAAATACAGAGGCTAATGGTATGTTGTTACAGAATGGGATGCCCCAAGCAGACTTGAGATCAGTGCACACAGCAACAGTGTGTAAGCAGGCTCATACAGGCCAAATTACTTTAAATAACTTGTGCAGCTTACAGTAAATACAGAGGCTAATGGTATGTTGTTACAGAATGGGATGCCCCAAGCAGACTTGAGATCAGTGCACACAGCAACAGTGTGTAATCAGGCTCATACAGGCCAAATTACTTTAAATAACTGTGCTTCTTTCAGTAAATACAGAGGCTAATGGTATGTTGTTACAGAATGGGATGCCCCAAGCAGACTTGAGATCAGTGCACACAGCAACAGTGTGTAAGCAGGCTCATACAGGCCAAATTACTTTAAATAACTTGTGCAGCTTACAGTAAATACAGAGGCTAATGGTATGTTGTTACAGAATGGGATGCCCCAAGCAGACTTGAGATCAGTGCACACAGCAACAGTGTGTAAGCAGGCTCATACAGGCCAAATTACTTTAAATAACTTGTGCAGCTTACAGTAAATACAGAGGCTAATGGTATGTTGTTACAGAATGGGATGCCCCAAGCAGACTTGAGATCAGTGCACACAGCAACAGTGTGTAAGCAGGCTCATACAGGCCAAATTACTTTAAATAACTGTGCAGCTTACAGTAAATACAGAGGCTAATGGTATGTTGTTACAGAATGGGATGCCCCAAGCAGACTTGAGATCAGTGCACACAGCAACAGTGTGTAAGCAGGCGCATACAGGCCAAATTACTTTAAATAACTGTGCAGCTTACAGTAAATACAGAGGCTAATGGTATGTTGTTACAGAATGGGATGCCCCAAGCAGACTTGAGATCAGTGCACACAGCAACAGTGTGTAAGCAGGCTCATACAGTCCAAATTACTTTAAATAACTTGTGCAGCTTACAGTAAATACAGAGGGTAATGGTATGTTGTTACAGTATGGGATGCCCCAAGCAGACTTGAGATCAGTGCACACAGCAACAGTGTGTAAGCAGGCTCATACAGGCCAAATTACTTTAAATAACTGTGCAGCTTACAGTAAATACAGAGGCTAATGGTATGTTGTTACAGAATGGGATGCTCCAAGCAGACTTGAGATCAGTGCACACAGCAACAGTGTGTAAGCAGGCTCATACAGGCCAAATTACTTTAAATAACTTGTGCAGCTTACAGTAAATACAGAGGCTAATGGTATGTTGTTACAGAATGGGATGCCCCAAGCAGACTTGAGATCAGTGCACACAGCAACAGTGTGTAAGCAGGCTCATACAGGCCAAATTACTTTAAATAACTGTGCAGCTTACAGTAAATACAGAGGCTAATGGTATGTTGTTACAGAATGGGATGCCCCAAGCAGACTTGAGATCAGTGCACACAGCAACAGTGTGTAAGCAGGCTCATACAGGCCAAATTACTTTAAATAACTTGTGCAGCTTACAGTAAATACAGAGGCTAATGGTATGTTGTTACAGTATGGGATGCCCCAAGCAGACTTGAGATCAGTGCACACAGCAACAGTGTGTAAGCAGGCTCATACAGGCCAAATTACTTTAAATAACTGTGCAGCTTACAGTAAATACAGAGGCTAATGGTATGTTGTTACAGAATGGGATGCCCCAAGCAGACTTGAGATCAGTGCACATAGCAACAGTGTGTAAGCAGGCTCATACAGGCCAAATTACTTTAAATAACTGTGCAGCTTACAGTAAATACAGAGGCTAATGGTATGTTGTTACAGAATGGGATGCCCCAAGCAGACTTGAGATCAGTGCACACAGCAACAGTGTGTAAGCAGGCTCATACAGGCCAAATTACTTTAAATAACGTGTGCAGCTTACAGTAAATACAGAGGCTAATGGTATGTTGTTACAGAATGGGATGCCCCAAGCAGACTTGAGATCAGTGCACACAGCAACAGTGTGTAAGCAGGCTCATACAGGCCAAATTACTTTAAATAACTTGTGCAGCTTACAGTAAATACAGAGGCTAATGAGATTTTACAAAATGGTAATGTTCCCACAGCAGACTTGAGATCAGTTCAGTATATATGCACAATAAGTGTATAAGCAGCCTGAAAACGCTAACAAAGCCAGTCAGCCAGCCAGTAACACTCAGGCTGGATGAAAAAAAAAAAAATCTCCCTGTGACTGCCTCCGATTTTTCCTAACTTTCCCTGCTTCTCGCTGACTTCCTGCCTGTCTCCTGCCTGTCTCCTGCCTGTCTCCTGCCTGTCCCTGTCTCTCTAACTGTCTCTCCCTGACTACAGCAGCGTCCTGTCTCTCACGAATGCAATAGAGAAATGAGGAAAAGCAAGATGTCCGCCGCCTTAAATAGCACTGTGACGTCACCGGGCTTGCTGGCTGCTGATAGGCTGCATGTGACTGCCCCAGCATGCACTGGAGCGGGGTAGATGTCTGGGCATGTCCCGTCCGCCATCTTAGAATGCCTGTAATGTAAATGAATGGATGTTAAAGGAAAACTTCGAGCGATCGAAGCACGGGGAAATTCGGATTCGATCCGAATCGAATTTTTCATGAAATTCGGATCGAATCCGGGTTCGTCCGGATCGATTCGCTCATCCCTAGTCATGATCCACCAACACAGACTATGCAGCCTATGGTAGTGCAAACTGTAACACACTTACCACTGGATTATGTTCCCCCCTTGAAAAACAGTCAACCTTGGTGCGAAAACCGACAACCATGGCTCAATATGGACATTGCTAAACCGGCACTCCAGAGTCACTGAACAGCGATGGCAGAAAACCAAATCCAGCAAATTCTTCCTACTATACAAACAAGCCCTTCAGGAACTCGGGTATGTCCTTTCCTATGCTAAGAAATAGGGATGAGCTGACCCGTAGAAGTTAGCGCTCACCATGTTTGGCCGACCTCTCCGCCAAAGTTCGGTACGGCTTTCGGGACTTGAGCAAACCTGAGCCCCATTGAAGTCAATAGGGACCTGAACTTGAGGGCCCAAAAATGGTGGTAAATTGGGGGTAGCAATGGTTAGAGGACTGCCAAATGAGGGGAACACCGTGGTGATTGCCCTGCATAAAATGGGCTAGAGAAAATACTCAAAAACAAAAGAAAATACATAAATTGAAAAAGAATTAAAATATTAGTTTTTTTACTGGTGTCGGAGGACAAATTGGGAGGCTAACACCTGGGAGTTAGGGAAATGGCTCAAGAAACAAAAAAGTTATAAATACACAAGTAAATAAATACATCAATCAATATATACATAAATAAATGATAACTTCAATAAATAAATATATACATAAATAAATAAATATTAACATCAATGAATACATTTATAAATATATACATAAATTCAGGTAGAGGAGGAGGATATAGCGAACACTTTAACCATGCACTCAGGTGCTGGCACAGCCAAGTCCTGTGGGATCAACAGACAAAATAGGGGGTAGTGAAAGACACCCACTATGATAGAATGGGAGCACCACTAATTTGAACAAATCAAACCATCAAACAATAAATTAACTTTATTTAGGTAAAGAATAAAAACAACAAATAAAGACAGGGAGGCTGATTTAAGACTAGTGCCACATATTGCCATGTGAGCGTCTGTGTAGCGACGCCTAGAACGACCGCTAGTAGACGCTGCAAGTGGGTGTTGGCCGCTGTGACCTAGCTTAGTGGGCGGACAAGTGGCACTGTACTATCCTGTCCAGCATTGATGAATGTGATGTCTGGTGGGGGCTATAGAAGCGCTCTCCCTGATTCACTGCAGAGCCAATCGCAAACACTAGGCAGTGTCCCGAGGTTAAAGCGCCCAAGACGCTACATCTAACAACCGGACAACGCTGCAGTGAGCAATAGGAAGTGCCTGTTAAGTGCGTCCGGCACTTGGTGCTGAAGCCCTTATTAAAAAAAAACTACACACAACCAGTTCCGACGCTCTAAAAATGGGCGCTATAGCATAGAGCACCAGACGCTGTGTGATAAAAGTTTGTTTCTCAACACATATACACCAGCACCAGAGCGAAAACACATGGAATCACTGTAACAACACTGAGGCTGGCTGGGTGGTGTGCTCTGTACTCAGGCCATGGCCCCCTTCCTGACCAGCTTCTCATACCAGTGCTGTGGGTGAGATATGTTCATTGCGGGAGGTAGGTAAGTGGGGAGTAATTTTGCCCTTGTGCTCTGTCCGACTTTCTTGTTAACTATTTAGCTCCTGTTTTCCATAATACTTATTCACTATTTGCAGGTCTCTCTCACAGTCTGTAGTCTTCATTGGAGCAGTACCTATGGTCTAGCTACCCCCTTTGCTGTCCCACCCAACCCCAGAATAGCAACACTTCCCCTTATGGTGTCTAGACAGCTCCGATTCCTTCTAACTTTTTTAATTGTTATCGATTTTTGCCCCACTACTACACTTGGTAGATGTAGCACAATGTAATAGGTATAGCTTTAGTTTTGCTTGAGTTTCATTATAAATGGTTGTTTTACCACTATGACAATGACACTGCAATGGCCGAGCTGCATATACAATTCTGCATAAAAATAAAATTAAAAAATGTTAAAGTTTACTTTGGCAACATGCTATTTAAACACAACCAAATGAAACACCATTGAAATGTATGGCAGAGCGCTACTAAGCGAAAGGTACTACATGGCACTGCTGAACCTAGAGCGCCGGCGCTATACACTGAGCCACTGCTAGTGATACATGTGACGCTACAGGACACTGTTAGAGGCGCTCACCAGATTGACTTTCTCAAATGTGGTTTTCACATACAAAGCCCAGCGTTCATCCGACACTGCGTGGCACTACGTGGCACTACCTGGCATTGTCGGTTCTTAAATAACCCCCAAAGAGACAATTAAAAACAGAGTTCTATACCTCCCACCCCTCCAAACTAGCCAAATATTTGTGGATGCCAGAAAAATATTACACACATAAGAGCGGGTATCAAAAATTAGATAAGTAAGGAAAATATATTAACTTTTTGTATTGATCACTCCACAAAAATAATAACCCAAATATATATCAATAAAGTGCTACGTGCAACAAGACTATAAAATATTAACCAGTAATATGCTAATAGAAGAGTGCAACAGGACAAAATGTCCCAAACTACTAAATATACTGATTAGTAAAAATATACACCCACGCCCTAAATACTCGGGCTATAAACAAAGTGCTAATTCAGTGCAACATCAAAAGTCAATATAGCAAAGACTCTAGGATCTAGGATATCTTGCCTAAGAAGCATCACATGCTGAGAAGAGGAGGGGGGGAGCACAGGGGGGTGGCTTTATAGCTTTGCTTTGCACAGACAGAGCAGAGCTTGGGTCAGGAAAAGGACAGCAATCCCAGAATGCAGAGTACTGTCAGAAGACACTTCCTGTTTGCAGGCAGCCTGAGCCACCATGGGCTGCCATCTTGGATGTTGAAAGGCTCAGAAAATGCAGTAGGTGCAGCTAGGATGATTTTTAATGTGAGCAATCTGTATGTGCAGGGTGGGGGTAACATAAGATATGCTCTTCAGGATGAAGGCCCACTTTAACTTACAAAGCACTGTGCAAATAGCCCCTTCCTATGTTTCTTTGCTTATCAAAAAGTAGCAACCTATCATTTAACTTCACCACATATCCGCGAAACTGTAAGCCGGCATGGGCAGGGCCCACACTGCTAGTATATCTCAGTATAAATATGTATTTGTCATATCTGATTTGTAATACCGTGCATATTATAATTCTAAAATTAGTTTTGCCCTGTTTCACGCTGCTGATAAAGAACGTCAAGTCTCTTGGCTACAACCATGGATAAGACTGAGCAAAGCTGCAGGTGTGGGGGCGCCACAAAGAAATAAGCCAAAAAGAACAAATCAGAATTCAGGGGCTGGCAGCAGACAGGCAAGGTCCAATGAATAAATCTGAGTTCAGGAGTTGGAAGCAAGCAGGCAAAGTCCAATGAATAAATCCGAGTTCAAACCATGTAATCCGTCCGAGGGTTAATTCAAGAGCAGGCCAGGTCAATCTAGGAAATCAGTCAGGAAACGTAGGAAACAGGGAAACAGAATCCAGGAACTCAGCAATAAACACAGGCCAGCTGTCCATTTGAATAGTGCTGTCAATAAAGCTGGGAGGGACGTCTCAGAGTATGAGTGAGGTCACTTTCTGTCCACTGAGACCAAAGGAAACCCGGAAGTAAAAAGCAAGCCCAAGACCTTACGCTCTAGGCTTCGTGCACTTGCAGTGTGCTGAACACCCGGTGGCACTGTTGAGCAGTGCAATGGATGAAGAGCCAGATCTTGTACAAACAACTAAGCGTGCACATCTGCAACTGCGCACAGACAGCGATGGAGATCTGACAGCACACTCACATCCGATAGAAGAGCAATAAAAGGCAAGGAGACCAACAAATAAAGAATTGCAGTTAATGGAGAGGGATGTGGTATAGTTCTTGTGACAATGGCGCGTGACGGGCCATAGTCTCCAACAACACTGCGTTTCATACTGCGTTTCAGCGACGGAGAAGGAGGGAATGGCTAATGGCGCAGGACTGGCATTGGCTGATCTGATAAGTTCTCAGCACCAGATTAGCAGTGATAGCCTGCGGCAGATGAAAGGTCAGTATAGTGATTTTGGTTTTGTGCATGACTTTAAACAAGAAATCCTGGTATGCTGAGTAAATATTACAAACCTGTCAGAATTGTTATTATGTTAAAAGTTATAAAAAAAATCAGGATCTAGGAAACTACAGACCAGTCATCTTGGTTTGTGTGGTATGTAAATGACTTTAAGGCATTTTAATGGCTGGCATCCAAAACGTCATTGCTTAGACTATAATAATAACCCCTCATCAGCACAGGTTCATGAAGGATAAGTCAGCACCGTCAGCAATTTTGCACATTACCCTCGAATGTGCTGAATTATCAAAATTATGAGCGATAGACATTTTAAAAGGTTTCCAATAAGACAAACTTGGCAACATAATGATAGATAAAATTGAATGTGGATCTCGGTAAGGCTATGTATGTAGGCAATGCCAGTAGTGCAGCGAAGGACAAAATCATGAAGGATGGGAAATTTTGTTTAACAATAATCTAAGCAGCATAATTCAATGGATTTATAAGGATGAAGAATTAAATCTGGTGATGCAAACATAATCCTGTATAAATTACTGGTAAGGTCTCATCTTCAACATAGGGGACAGTTTTAGAGACACACTGGTGAAAAAAAAGCATGTGGTTACTGGTAATGGTACAAGAAAGGGTAAGTGTAGATGACTCTCATGTAGTAAAAGTAGGATGAACTTTATTGCAGCATGACATCAGCAGTAGAGCATTCCAATTAAGCAAGACACTTCACACTTGAGGCTTCACCCCTGTAGCTACAGAGCAGGTATCTCTGGGCTTACTCATTCCCTCTACTAGACAGCGATCTTAGGTCACAGGTCTTCATCTCCAAGCTTCATTCCAAATGTCTGCAGCCTTTCTGCTGCTGGATTCCAGACATGGGCCAAACACTTAGAAAACATCTGGACCACTAGCTAGAGGCATTGGGTGCACGGCAGGAAACCCTGCCATCTCCCCTGCATTGGCCGCCTTCCGATCCCATAGTTTAGTGCTGGATCTGGCTCCGGCAATGATTGGCGGCGGGGGTGTATTCTACACACCTCTGGCTGAAGACTAAGGCCTTGATTCACAAAGAGTTGAAAAAAACTCTCATGGTAGTAAAAAATTCAATTCATGAGAACAAAGCCTGAGAATTTCACTGGATAGGAAAACAATGAAAGTCAATGGTACGTTTTTACTCTTGAAAAAGGTATTGAACTTTTTATCCCTTTTTACCTGTAGTAAAAAGTGCCATTGACTTTCCTTGTCTTCCTATCTGGTGATTCACTAACAGTGAAATTCTCAGGCTTTTTTCTAATGAATTGAATTTTTTACTACCATAAGAGTTGATTTCTACCCTTTGTGAATCAAGGCCTAAGTTCAGGTTCGGGGCCCCGAACTCGCAAAATTCGGTATGAACCAGAACTTTGCAGTTTGGGTTCGCCCATCACTATACCGGAGCACATGTTAGAGTGGCAACAATATTTTTAATACAGTTTTAGCTGGTTGCAGTACTTCCATTCAAACTAAAATAAACTATAGGTTATGGGGAGGCTGATTTAATACTAGCGCCACGTATCGCCATCTGAGCGCCTGTATAGTGGCGCTTAGAATCTGCAAGTGAGTGTCGGGCTCTGTGACCTATCTTTGCGGGAGGACAAGTGACGCTGTACTATCCTGTCCAGCATTGATGAATGTGATGTCTTGAGGGCGCTGTAGAGGCTTCTCCCTGATTCACTGCAGAGCCAATTGTGAACGCTAGGTGGTGTCCCGAGGTCATAGCGCCCAAGGCTACTCTACATCTAAAAGGACAATGCTGCAGCGAGAGATAGGTAGCACCAGTTTAGTGCGCCCAGTACTCGGTGCTCAAGCCCATATTAAAAAAAAAATACACACAAGCAGCGTGGCGCTCTAAAGCTGGGCGCTGTAGCATAGAGCGCCAGGCGCTATGTGATAAAAATCTGTTTCTCAACACATATACAGCAGCAACAGAGCGAAAACACATGGAATGACATTTTAACACTGTGACAATGATACTGCAATGGCCGACCTGCACATACAATTCTGCATAAAAAACAAGAAAAGTGTTGCAAGACAGGAGAGGCCACACAATGATTTGAGCCAAACATTTTTACTATTTACAAAAAAAGTTTACTATAGCAAAACGCTATTTAAACACAACCAAATGAAACACCATTGAAATGTATGGAAGAGTGACAATGAGCGAAAGGTGCTACATGGTGCTGCTGAACCTAGAGCGCCGGCGCTTTACACTGAGCCGCCTTTAGTAATACATGTGACGCTTCATGGCGCTGTTAGAGGCGCTCACCAGATTAGCTTTCTTAAATGTGGTTTCACATACAGCGCCCAGTGTTCACCCGATGCTACGTCCCACAACGAAGCACTACCTGGCGCTAGGCTTTCTTAAAGTGGACCAACACCCAGGATTTTGACTATCCTGGTTTTTGGACCACTTCGGGGGGGGGACCCCGATTGGGGGTGCCCCGCTGTGTGAAACCCCCCAGAAAGCCCCAAAAACTCACCTCACCACGCTCCCACGTGACCGCGTCGTCCAATCCCCACCGACGGACAAGCGGGTGACAGCAATGGACAAGACAGCGCGTCCGCCGCCGCCTCCCGCACGTCACTCTTACAGGGCGGGCGCCCGCGCTGGTCATTCACAAACGGCCGGCGCGGGCGCGCGCACGTCTAGATAAGGTAAGGTTTTTTAGGGGTAAGGTAAGGTTTTTTTGGGGTTTTGGGGGGGTTTCACCCCGCGGGACATCCCGATCTCGGATGTCCCGCGGTGAGGGAGGTGATCGGCCCGGGAATCTTATAGATTCCCGGGCCGATCACCCCTGGGTGTTGGTCCACTTTAAATAACTCCCATAATCTTGTTCACTAATTATCTCTATCTGACCAAAATCTACACTGCCTTCTAGTGTCTATTTCATATATTTACTTTACCCCTGAATGCCATTGTAAAAAGCGCAATTCCTTATTACCATTTATAATGAAACTCAAGCAAAACTAAAGCTATACCTATTACATTGTGCTACATCTACCAAGTGTAGCAGTGGGGCAAAAATCGATAACAATTTAAAAAGTTAGAAGGAATCGGAGTTGTCTAGACACCATAAGGGGAAGTGTTGCTATTCTGGCGTTGGGTGGGGGTAGCTAGACCATAGGTACTGCTCCAATGAAGACTACAGACTGTGAGAGAGACCTGCAAATAGTGAATAAGTATTATGGAAAACAGGAGCTAAATAGTTAACAAGAAAGTCGGACAGAGCACAGGGGCAAAAGACTCCCCACTTACCTACCTCCCACAATGAACATATCTCACCCACAGCACTGGTATGAGAAGCTGGTCAGGAAGGGGGCCATGGCCTGAGTACAGAGCACCCCACCCAGCCAGCCTCAGTGTTGTTACAGCCCAGTGTCTTTGCACTTTTAAGTGGACCTAGGATTTTTACTGTCCTGGTGATTGGTTCTTGTCCCGGGGGCATCCCGAATTCTTAGAGTAGAGATGTTAGAGTGGTTGGTGATCGCATGTCCCGCAGGCTGGCTCAAGAAACTTGAGCTTTTAGAGGTGAACAGTTCTCCCCCTCAAATGTGGCAGCTGATGTTAACAAGCACTCCCAAGCCTCCTGCTAGTCTGAGGCACACTCCCACCCCCATCTCATCTGAATGGCTGAATGCTGGAACGCGTTACAGCTAAAGGAAAGCCTGGGATGTGGCCTCGGGAAAGGTGAGTTATGAGAGTGAAGTTATGGGGTTTCACACAGCACATCTTGAATCGTGATGCTCCAGCCAAGTAGCCCACCCTGAAGACTTTTAGACTCCAGGGCCGGCACTTTTGGGCTTTAATCCCCTTTAAAGCGATTGTCCTGGAAAAACAAAACAAATAAAAACTATATTCACATTTTGTTCTCTGCAGCTACCACTTCCGGCTACGGGTCTTTTTAAACCCTGTGCCAGTCTTCAGTCTCCACCTATTCCAAGAAAGAATACTGCCCAAATTCTGTCTTCATGGAGATGGCCATGTCTGGACACAGGGGTGCTCGTTTCTGGCATTCATTAAAATGGACCAATCACCAGGATTTTGACTATCCTGGTGATTGGTTCTTGCCCTGGGGGCATCCCAACTTGGGTGCCTAGTTGGCTGACATTGGCGATGTTTGGTCCCCTTTAAGTTTTAAAACACCAGAGGCAGGTACTATATATGTGGGGTACAAACTTTGAGTACAGTTTTTTTTTTGTCTGGACAATCACTTTAAAGCAGAACCCAACTGAAGCATGCAGTTTGCCAAGGTGGCAGGATTGTCAGCACTGATGTGGAGGCTAGTAGACGCAGTAAACGGGTATCGGGCGCTGTAACAGAGCGCCTCAGACGCTGTAGTAACCTGGCCGGCATTGATGAATGTGATGTATGTTGGGTGCTCAAACAACAGTACAGCGTTGCAGGGAGCGAGAGGTAGGTATACTTATCAAAAATATACACACACGGCGTCGCCGCTCTAAATCTGGTTGCTATAGCATAGAGCGCCAGACGCTGTGTGATTAAAGTTTGTTTTTGAAAACATATCCACCAACAACAAAGCGAAAACAAATGGAATGACATTGTTGTAACACTGTGACATTAACACTTTAGTGCCAGACCTGTAATGACAATTCTGCATAAAAAACAAAAAAATCAAAAACGTTTTCCAAAATGACTTTTTCTAGGCCAGGAGAGGTCACACAATTATTTGAGATAAAAATAAATGAATAATAATAAAACCCTGTTTAAACAGAAGAGGGAGGAGTGGAGGAATGTTCATTGAAATATATGGGAGAGCGACAGGTAGCGTCAGGTAATATCTGGCGATCTGGAAGCAAGAGCGCCAGCGCTATACGCTGAGCCACCTGTAATGATGAATCGTACGCTACATGGCACTGTTAAGAGTCGCTCACCAGAATCGCCTTCATAAATGTGTTTTTGCGTACAGCGCCCGGCATTTACCAGACGCTGCCTGGCGCTACAAGGCGCTACCTGCCACTATCCCTTCATGAATAAACCCCATAATGTATCATTCCTAAGCACACATAATGACTGTTGCGGTTAGGAGCAGCACGATGGTTCCATTCCTCCTGAAGTCTTCTTTAGTGTCACATTTATGGAAATGCTGCCGGCTATGTAAGACGATCTGTTATTGAAAGGCAAAAAGATTCTCACCCTTGTAAAGCTGCTTCAGATATTTTGCTAGAAATCTTTAGTGCAGCTATCCAATATCATTTTATGAGGCTGTAGCTAAGTGCTGACTTCACCCCAGTGCTCGTCTCCTGCAGATGTGCCGAGAGCAAGTCATAAATCATCAATCAATAAACCATAAATCAAGGCCAATTGCTATATAAGTGCATTGTGAATGTGTGAGAGGACTCCCTGCCTTACCCACAGGTTAAAAAACTGTTTCTCATCTATATCCAGAGGAAACCCAGTAGAGTAGTCACACTCAATTTTTTTTTTTGGGGCAAGGTACCATTTTACATATGTAAATGCATCTCTAAGTCATTTTCCAGGCAGAAAACACCAAACCTATTTTCATCTTTTGTCCCCATAGATAATCGCTCCTAGTCAGGGTTCAAAAACAAAATATCTCTCACTTCAGAGGTTGCACAACGCAGTAAATCAAATTGGTTACTTCACCAATTCAATGTAAGTCCAGGGCTGGTTACTCCAGCAAGCTGCAATTCCAGGGTAAGTCAGGTCCACTTTGCAAGGCATACAAGCCCTCTGCTGCTCATCCCCACAAGTCCAAGTTTAGGGGGCGCAGAAGCCAAGTCCTTCGGCTTAACTTCAGTTCTTTTATTCACCACGGTGCAGTGCAGCCTGGGCTCCTTCCTTCAGGCTGGTCAACAGAGAACTGACAGGCTCAGCGGCCCCTTTTATTCAGGCTTCCCCTGCAATCAGCCTGATCACCTGTGCAAGGCCTGAGATCAGGGAACAAACCTGTAAAGGACTGGGGAATGTGGCCTGGGTCCTGAAAACCCGGCATGGATTGTGTCTAATACAGCATAGCAGGGGAGAAATGCACACCATTTATGACATTTCCATACACTTTACCACATATCCCCCCCCTCTTCTTCAGACCCGTGCTCTGACAATTTTCAGCGACCATACAGTGGGCTCGGGACAAAGCATCTGCATTCCCTTGTAACTTCCCCGTTCCACTTTAAACTTATCTCTGCTCTCACCCGTGGGTACTAATACCCGAACCCGGTTCCCCAGGATTAAAGGCCCTCACCCTGGCCGGCCTATTGTATAATCTGCTCGGGGCCACATGTTCAACGGACTTGACGACGGGGAGGGTTACAGGTTCTGCCGGAGGTACTTCGCTGACGGCAGAAGGGTTTTGCCTTTCCCACAAGTCCCAGAACAAGGGAAAATCACAACCGATTATTTGGGTCAATGTCCCAGCGGGGGTCTCAAACTTACCCACGGCTACAGGGTAAGCCACTATGTCCCCATGGATGCAAAGCACATTAAGGTTTTTCTTTGGTTTATAACCTCTACGCACAAGGTTGACCCGGACCAAAGTTACCCGGCTACCTGAGTCGAACAAAGCCTTCACTGGACAACCATTCATTCTCACCATCACAACCTGTGTCTCAGTCTCTGACCGCTGAATGGCGGCACAACCCGGTTGTGCAGAGACCTTCTGCGGGCAGAGTCACACTCCATGGGCTCAGGGGAGAGGGGGCAATCAGTGGCCATGTGTCCCCACTCATGGCACCTCCAACACTGGGGACCCCAGAGCCTCCTTGCCCGGGCGTCCTCCCTAGGATTAGGGGACCTCTGGGGGTCAGGGTCAGTCTTTTGCCCTCTTACATCCTTCCACACTCCTCCAAGGGGGACTTGCTTACCCACCGAAGACACCGGTCTGCTGTTCTTGGAGGTTGCTGGTGCAGGGGTATCCCGAAGGTGGTCCTCAGTCACAATAAATCTCTCCACCATGTTGACCATTTGCTCAGCAGTCTGCGGGTCACCTTGTCCCACCCACCGCTGTAGTTCTGGCGGGTCCGAAAAAAATGGTCCACCACGACCTTCTCGATGATCTGCGCAGGTGTGGAATGCTCCGGCTCCAACCATTTTGGACTAAATCGAACTAAATCGTACATCTGTGACCGAGCAGGCTTCTCAACGGAAAAAGTCCAATTATGTACTCTCCGGGCCCGAACCGCTGGCGAAACACCCAGGCGAGCAAGGATCTCCATTTTTAGCTTGGCATAGTCCCGTACCTCTTGCTCCCTGAGGTCAAAATATGCTTTTTGGGGCTCACCTGCCAGAAACGGTGCAATAACGTCTGCCCACTCGGCAACTGGCAGCTGCTCTCTCTCAGCCATGTGCTGGAACACCGTGAGGTAGGCCTCAACATCATCCTCAGGGGTCATCTTTTGTAGGACCCGCTGTACGGCTCTCCTCGCACCACTCGTCTCAACCGGGCTTCTCTCCGGTTGTGTGGCTTGAGCCACCACAGTCTCTCTGAGTAAAGCAATCTGTTTTATCAACAGACAGTTTGTCTCCTGCTGCATCTGCTGCTGTTGTGCCATGGCTTGCTGCTGTGCTTGCTGCTGTTGTGCCATGGCTTGCTGCTGCTGTTCCAGGGCCCGCTGCTGTTGTAGGTTAGCCTGGATTAGCTGCTTAATCACCTCCTCTATTTGTGTCTGGTGAGACATCTTAGTCGCCGCTTTCACCCAGGACATCCAAAATGCAGCGTGTTTTTCTCACTCCGTTGACCCTAGCAACAGTCACTGTGCCCGCATCCTCCACCAATTGTGAGTGAATGGGGCGAACGGCAGTGACACGGACAACAGTTCTTCAACAGCAAAAGCAGGTTTATTGAGAAACAAAGTGTTCAAAAGAAAAATATCTCTCACTTCAGAGGTTGCAGCAACAACGCAATAAATCAAAGTGGTTACTTCACCAATTCACTGTAAGTCCAGGGCTGGTTACTCCAGCAAGCTGCAATTCCAGGGTAAGTCAGGTCCACTTTGCAGGGCATACAAGCCCTCCGCTGCTCATCCCCACAAGTCCAAAGTTAGGGGGTGCAGAAGCCAAGTCCTTCGGCTTAACTTCAGTTCTTTTATTCACCATGGTGCAGTGCAGCCTGGGCTCCCTCCTTAAGGCTGGTCAACAGAATACTGACAGGCTCAGCGGCCCCTTTTATTCAGGCTTTGCCTGCAATCAGCCTGATCACCTGTGCAAGGCCTGAAATCAGGGAACAAACCTGTAAAGGACTGGGGAATGTGGCCTGGGTCATGAAAACCCGGCATAGATTGTGTCTGATACAGCATAGCAGGGGAGAAATACACACCATGTATGACATTTCCATACACTTTACCACACCTCATTAAAACCAGTAAGTAGCATCCCTCATTGCAGCGAGTGAGGGGCATCCCACAGAGGCATGTTGCAGCATCTCCCGTTACAGGCAGTGAGGGGCATCCCTCATTACTGGCAGTGTGCAGCATCTCTCATCACAGCCAGCAAAGGGGCATCCCTACATTACAGTTAGTGAGGGGCATCCCTCAATACAGCCAGTGGGGGCATCCCTCAATACAGCCAGTGGGGGCATCCCTCATTACAGCTTACAGCCAGTAGGGGCATCCCTCATTGCAGCTTACAGTGAGTGGGAGCATCCCTCAGTGCAGCCAGTGGGGGCATCCCTCAGTACAGCCAGTGGGGGCATCCCTCAGTACAGCCAGTTGTGGCATCCCTCAGTACAGCCAGTGAGGGCATCCCTCAGGACAGCCAGTGGGAGCATCCCTCAGGACAGCCAGTGGGGGCATTCCTCATTACAGCCAGTGGGGGCATCCCTCAGTACAGCTAGTGGGGGCATCCCTCAGTAGAGCCAGTGGGGACATCCATCAGTAGAGCCAGTAGGGGCATCTCTCAGTACAGCCAGCGGGGGAATTGCTAATTACAGGCAGTGAGGACAGCCCTAATTACAGCCAGTGGGGGCATCCCTCAGTACAGCCAGTGGGGGCATCCCTCAGTACAGCAAATGGGGGACATCTCTCAGTACAGCCAGTGGGGGCATCTCTCAGTACAGCCAGTGGGGGCATCTCTCAGTACAGCCAGTGGGGGCATTCCTCAGTAGAGCCAGCAGGGGCATCCCTCAGTACAGCCAGTGGGGGCATCCCTCAGTACAGCCAGTGGGGGACATCTCTCAGTACAGCCAGTGGGGGCATCTCTCAGTACAGACAGTGGGGGCATCTCTCAGTACAGCCAGTGGGGGCATTCCTCAGTAGAGCCAGCAGGGGCATCCCTTAGTACAGCCAGTGGGGGCATCCCTCAGTACAACCAGTGGGGGCATCCCTCATTACAGCTTACAGCCAGTGGGGGCATCCCTTAGTACAGCCAGTGGGGGCATCCCTTAGTACAGCCAGTGGGGACATCCCTTAGTGCAGCCAGTGGGGGCATCCCTCATTACAGTCAGTGGGGGCATCCCTCAGTACAGCCAGTGGGGGCATCCCTCAGTAGAGCCAGCGGGGGAATCTCTCAGTACAGCCAGTGGGGGCATCCCTCATTACAGCCAGCGGGGGAACCCCTCAGTACAGCCAGTGCAGGCATCCCTCATTACAGCCAGTGGGGGCATCCCTCAGTACAGCTGTGGTTCCAAAGTTCCCTTCTGGGGTTCACTGACAGAACCTGTATAGTCTTGACGTATATCATCTATGACCTGGCTTCAGGTTATTTCCCTCGTTATTTCCCTCATTATTTCCCTCGTTGACTCAGATGCCAACCTGATCTTTTGTATGTCCTATCTTTGGAAAACAAATTACTTGGCTCTTGATCCAGCTTGGTTGACGTTCTACCCTGGTTCTTGACCTGGATCACTTCAACTTCAACTTCACTTCATCACTTCCTTGCTCTGCTAGTTCCTACCTAGGTCAGTTTAATGGTTTCATGACTTGGAGATTCCATGCTGCACAAATCCATCTGGGTATAAAGCAACAGGACAAGGGGTGCTCTGATCTACCAAGCTTGTTCTAACCCTTGGCTACCAGACTATACAACCCCTCCTCCTGTGCTATATTTCTGTATTTTACAAGAGGGTTATGTTGCCTTCAATACGCAATACTCTTGGTGCATGGGATCCTACAAAGTGTGTGTACCCAATGTGGCAGCGGGTAAGCTTAAGCTTGGTTGGCCCATTCATACTGAAGAAGTCCCCATGAGGACCTTACCTTCAGGCACAAGTAGGCACTGATATGTTATCAGTTATCAACCTGCCGAGGGTCAGGGAAGCCCAATACTTTCTAGAACCAGTAGTGTTGCTTTTGTGATGGGAAGTAGGAAAAAGTAAGGTCCTGCTTTCAGTATGTAGCCAGCCTAATCTTGGGGCAGGAGCATTGGCCTTTGATTCTTGACTGATTATATACCTGGGTATATATTTTAATTTAATTGGGGCACTTCCTACGAGCTCCCTACACATCCCTTCACATGACCAGTTAGGCATTACAGTAGACCCTGGCATGCATATAAAAGAAATGTGGCCGCAGACTGACCCTAATTTTCATTTTCTTTTCATTTATTCTCTTCCCATGTCTTTTATTTTAATTTGCTACTACGATGTTGAAATTTGGTGAAAAATGTCTTCTCATATTGTTTGTGCTATCTTGCTGCGTTTAAATAAATGTTATTTTTAGCGTTCATTTCCAGCCCCATGGTCCATTGTCTGCTTTCCCGGCTCTTCGTAATGGATGAAACGTCTCAGACGCTCTACCTGACATCATTAATGCCACGCTGAGATATATGTAGACATAACTCTTCACATAAAACTTTTCCATTTTGTTTTTTCTCTTTCCAGGAAAGCAGCAACACTTGTATAAGAAAAGAAAGTCCACAGCCTTGCTTTTGATCTATCTTCTCAATATTAGCCCTACATGTCCTCCCCTCTACTATACAAAGGCCGGCTTGGCCTGCTGCCAACTTTCTAAACTTCTGCTGAACTTTCCAACCTGGTAAAGAAAATGAGAAAATTGTCCGATGCTTTGTTCTGTCAAGTTTCATTATGGCAATATGGATTATTCATTCTGCGAGGCTTGTGATGCTGAAAATACATTATTAACATCTTCTAGTGCTGATAAATGTGCACATTGTCTGTTGTGTGTGCTGCGAGATGGGGAGTCAGGGGCTGCCATGGATTCAAATTCAGTCACAATAGGCATTAAGCTATATTTATAGGCTTACAATAAAAAAAAAGACTTGCAAACCAAAATGTTTTTTTCTTAAAGGAACATCTGTTAAATATATCCCTTAAAGGTAGCTATTATGGAAAGTATTATGTAACGGGCGCGTGCCTGGCCATTGGCACACGCTCTGAGGAGCGAGGGGGGTTCTTGGACCTAGGGTAGGATGACCCAGGTTGGTGTGGCATGTGTAGAGTGGAGGTGCACTTACTGATTCAGCCATCGCTGGTCTCCATTGATGACACTACTTGGTGCGAACAACAGGGTCTTTATTTGAGGGCTTCCATCCATGTTAAACAGCATAATCTAGTACAGGCAATATCCATTGGCAGTTACAGCAAACAGTCTTTACAGCTTCAATCCAGTTCCCCTCACTGTTGCTTAGCTCCTCCACTACATTAACACTTCCCCCCTTCACACCTAAGAAGTACTTAGTAGAACACTCTAGAAGGGTTGGGTTCTCCCTGATATAACCTCTGAAATGTTGCCTTAACCCACTATGTTGCTAGGCTCAACCAATGGCAGGGCAGGTGATGTTGCCAATGCCACCTGGCTGAGTCTCTATTTACTTACTTTAAGGGGTGTGCTAGACTAATTAATATTATCTATGTTTATTCCTTAGGCAACACTGCCATCATGTGGATTCATGACGCCATAGTACCAAAGTTTTATGTTTAACTATTATTATTATTAAAGTTCCTGTCAATATCAGGGCCCACTGACAGGGCTCTAATCTTTCTTATGTGTAGTGTTGACCACCGTTCCACCCATCACATCAAGATTATTTACTACTCTTGCTAGGAGTTTACCTTTATTTGCTACAAAGAATCAGAATCAGTTTATTATCACTAAATATATAATGCATACTGTAAGCCATTTCTACTCCAGTCCAAAGTCTTTTTTAAGGGATTCAACCTGGTTGGAAAATGCAGCCGGAATTTTCTGATCCCGAGAGTCATGGGGCTCTCACACAGTAAGAGGCAGACTTGGTGATACTGAGACCAACAGACTGAGTATGGGAAACAGAGACAGAGGACAATGCAGTGCTAAGGATCAGCTCAAGTGGTTTATTAGACTAACTACAAATGTTTTGGGTTTTCAGTCGCTTAGAGAAGTATGGCCCACCAAGCTACCTACCTCTCCTGACACTGCTAGGCTAGACGGGTCATAGAAACATAGAAGGGTGACGGCAGAAGGAGACCATACGGTCCATCTAGTCTGCCCTTATGTGTATACTGTATGTTCTCTTTATCTTAGGATAGATGTGTGCTTATCCCAGGCATGTTTACATTCAGTGACTGTTGATTTTTTAACTACATCTGCTGGAAGTTTGTTCCAAGCATCTACTACTCTTTCTGTAAAATAATATTTTCTAAAATTGCTCCTGATCTTCCCTCCAACTAGCTTCAGGTTGTGCCCCCTTGTTCTATCATTAAGTTTCTTTTTAAAGTGGACCAACACCCAGGATTTTGACTATCCTGGGTTTTGGTCCACTTCCCCAGGGCACCCCGATCGGGGGTGCCCCGCTATGTGAAACCCCCCAGATCACGGGATACAACTCACTTCACCCCGCTCCTACGGCGCATGCGCGGCTGCTCGTCCAATCAGCGTGCTTGTAGCCGCCGAGGTATGCGCGTTAACGCGGCGTCAAACCTCAGTGGCTCCGAGCACGCTGGCGGCCGCATCTCGTGCTTCCCTCCAACAGGGAGCGCGCCCGCGCCGGCAATACACAAATGGGCAGCGTGGGCACGCACCCTGCTAGAGAGAAGTGCGGGATGCGGCCGCGGGCCGCGCATGCGCCGTTGGACCACTAATCAAGTAAGGTTTGCGGGGGGGTTTCACACAGCGGGGCATCCTGGTTTTGGATGCCCCGTGGGGAGGGATTGGATCGGCCCGGGCCGATCAGGCTGGGTGTTAGTCCACTTTAAAAACACTTCCTCCTGAACCTTATTCAATCCTGTCACATATATAAAGGTCTCCATCATGTCCCCTCTCTCTCTCCTTTCCTCCAGACTGTATAGATTAAGTTAAGTCTGTCCTGATAAGTTTTAAGTTTAAGTCCTTCTACCATTTTTGTTGCCCGCCTTTGGACACGTTCTATTTGATTAATGTCTAGTAAGGTCTCCAGAACTGCACACACTATTCTAGCTGTGGCCTCACCAGGGCTCTATACAGTGGCATCACAACCTCCCTCTTCCTACTGGTGATGCCTCGAGCTATGCAGCCGAGCATCCTGCTTGCTTTTCCCACTGCCTGGCTACACTGTCCACTCATCTTGCAGCTATCAGTAATCAGTATCCCCCAAATCTCTCTCCTCCGAGGTCCTGGCTAACACAGTGCTGCCCATACGGTGCTCAGAGCAGGGATTCCTTCTACCCAATGCATGATTTTACATTTAGAGACATTAAACTCTAGTTTCCACAGTTTTGACCATCTATCCAGTAAAGGTAAATCATTTTCCATGTTGCAGACACCTCCCGGAATATCCACCCTATTACTAACCTTTGTATCATCAGCAAACAGACAAACTTTTCCTACCAAGCCTTCTCCTATGTCACTTACAAATATATTAAAAAGAATGGGGCCCAGGACAGAGCCTTGCGGCACACCACTTGTAACTCGCCTTTGTTCAGATTGCACACCATTTACAACAACGCTCTGATACCGTCCTAGTTATTTTTTTAAATTGTCAGTTACCAACTTCCTACTGTTTATAATAGTCACCTACCGTATCTCTAACTGTCCTAATGGATCTCTAAGCCCCTTTCTTTCCCCGCAGTATGCCATTGCTCTGTCTATCTTTAACCATCAAGCCATGTTAAAGCGGACCAAAACCCAATGAACTTGCAAAATACATTTGGCCAAAGCCCTTGCCGATACTCCTTTCTTAGGGTGTAGAACTATAAATGTATATTTTCTCTTTTTGAATCCTCCTGGAACTTTTTTTTGTTCTCCCTCTCTGTGAGATGTCAGGCAATCAGTGATTACATTGGTGTGGCAATGACATCATTGCCACACACAACTGAGGCAATGAATGGAGAAGGCGGAGGTTTACAGCTAAAACAGGCGCCATAATCTGGGATTAGAGTGAAGTACGGGAAGTGAAAATTGGCAGAAGATGCTATTCATGGGGGGAGCAATTCAGGGGATGCTAGTTAAAAATGTGGGTTTTGGTCCGCTTTAAACCCTCTGCTAAAACCATGGGGGTCCTGGAAGCATTGTTGGCTTCCCAGGCTTACAGAACTGGAAATAGTTGACAGAAATCCTATTGAAGGATTATAATTTTCTATATTACCCATTATTTTTGTTTCTTATCTGCTATAATGTACTTACTGGTTTAATAGCTGCTCATAGATTTTCTGTATCTAGACTCTGCCATATATAGGGGATTATGGCTGCATTGATTTGGTGATGAGACACCAGATCATGTCACTCATGATCCTCAGGGATCGGCAGCTGTAGGAACACAGCGTCCCACCATGGGGTTAGAGGAAAAGCCTGAGTCAGTTTTTTTGTGCCTAACATTCGAAATTGGGTTTAGCAGGGGGAAAAGTATTGAAGAAGTATTACATTTAGCGGCACAGGATCCATGTTAAGGGGCAGTAAAGATGATCAGGGTAAAAGTTACACAACTCTCCCCCAGCGGGGGGGGGGGGGGGGGTTCGGTGCACCAGGCCCAGTAAAGGGTTTCCCTCAACGGGGCAACTTAGGGTCTACATGAGGTGAACCCCTTTTCAAGGCGGTTGGCCCCAACGGAGGGACCAGCTTTGGAGGATGGGAGCCCAAGGGTTGTAGAGGATGGGGCCCGGCCGTGGAAAGGCTGCCGTGATATTGACAGGCTTGCAGTTGTTCTACATGTATGTACTGATTGTTAGTCTTTTCTTCCTAATGTATGTTCATATAACTTGAGAAAAAACGCAAAATAAAGAATTTATTAAAAGAAGGATTATTTAAATGAATAATTTTCTTGGGTACGCCTTTCTGTAACGCAGTTTCGATTAGATTTTGGTAAGATGCACGGTATATTCTTTGATACTATTTTAATGGTTAAATATTGTTCCTTATTTCTTTAAAGGTGCAAATACAATGTACATCACTGACTTTATATAGTAAAATGATTTATCTATCCCCCTCCTGGGGGGTATTCCATCAGAACTTCTTGTCGCTAGAGAATACTTGGCATGAATATGTTCAGAACCACTGATGACTGGTGATAGCAGAATTTAGGAAGACTTGTTCTGTTTAAATAACATCTTAAGGGTGCATTGCAATGGAAGAAGGATCAAAGCCTGGCCGCCAATTACTGTAAATGCTTTTCATGGACAAACCATCCCCTGTTATGGCACAGCTTACATGAATATATTGCCTCAAGGATTGTCTTACAGTACACACCATTATGCAGCTATTCATTTGTCAGAACAGCGGAGCAATCAATAAAAGGGGGGGGGGGGCACCTGTAAAGAAGTAAGTTAGTGACTGGGCCTAACAATAGAGCCATTTTATTGGACCCGTTCTTAAACTTTAAAGAGGAACATGGGGGGGGGGGGGTTAAAACCTCCCCCAAACCTTACTGATCTACTGCCCCCCCCTCTCTCGTTTTACCTTTGGGCAATGTTTATTCACCTGGCTGGGGGAATCCATCTTCTGGGACCCTCCGTCTGACCTTCCGATAGGTGGCACCATCTTGCATCCCGTCAGGCACTGCACGCAGCCCCTGATCTCGCACCTGTGCAGGGCCCATGAATGGGATGCAATGGAGCAGCTTGAAATCCTGCAAGACTTTGCTGTGCTGCAAGATCACCGTGGCACATTGACATTGTCATTTGCAGTGTTTATATAGATTTTTTAAATTACACAATTTCACGATAGTGCTCCTTTAACTGAATCTGAATGGTTACCTACAATACCTCTGATCTGATCCAGCTAAAACCTAGTAGTACATTTATCATGGGTGACACATGCCCATACCATGTGCAGAAACTTTGAGAGCCTTTATTTACTTAACTAGTTCCATTCTACCATCTAACACTACCAGGAGTGACTCCTATAGTCAAATGCAGATGCCTATGGCAGTGAGTGACTTATGGAGAAGCATTAACTTTCAGGATAGCTATGTGGCACTGCCACATACCTACCAACTTTTCAGGATGGGAAAGAGGGACACTTGTTAAATTAGGGCACACCTCCTCAATGATTGATGGATATAGTTATAACAGTTAAAACAATAGAGACACTTAAATAGGCAAATTAATCATTTATTAATGCACATCTAAATGTTACACCTCAAAGAGGGGCAAAGGAGAACAACAAGGGACAGGGGGACATAGGCTCAAAAGAGGGACAGTCCTTCCAAATTAAGGACACTTGGGAGGTATGCTGCCAAGCAGGGGTAGCCCCTTAGTCCTACCCATCACACATGCCAAAAGTGTTCATAACACAATCACAGAGGACAGTGAACCAACAAGGTCTGTAATGTCTGCCTATCTGGCTTTCTGAAAAGGGATGCACAGTGGGACATCCCGAAACAGGATATAAGACTCTCGGGCTGGTGGTCTCCCTTTTTATGGGGCATCCTTGTCATGTCTCACAACGTGCATTTTATTTTACATGGGGTAACAGTTAAATATAATGTTTATTTGCTTAGGCTAAGCAGTGTGTCCCTTCCTGGCTCCCTTAGTCCAGCTGTGATGCAAATAACTCCTCCCTTCTTCCTCTTACCTTCGGCCATTTCTAGTCTGGCATCCAAGCAATGCACCTGCTGCTACTTTCTGCAGCTACAGTCTTTTTACCTACTTCTTTGCATGGGTTACATCACAAGTTTTCTTGCTGCACTGAACATAGTCTGCTGTAAGAAGTTTTGCTGCAAGATTTTGTACTGAAATAAAGCTTTTGAACTTATCCACGTGATCCCCAAGCAGTTGAGTAAGCTATCTGCCAAGTCTTATGGAGTAAAGAAAACATCCATCACAGACACATATAGGAAACATTGAGATGTCTACAGGATTCACATTCATGCCATCTGGTGAGCCAGAATAATCCTCATTTGGGATGCCATGATGTGCGAAACCCCTAGATCGTTGTAAATCTCACCTTTCCAGATATCTCATGGTGCGTGCCTGAGCTGTGGCAGCATCCCTCTGGCTGCTACGCACACATCTAAATGGCAAGCATGGGCACCTACAGCTGAAGGGAAGCTCTGGCAGGAATGGCTGACACTTCTCCTCTATTGAGCTTTTTATGCCACGCATTACCTGCTTAGGCATAAATAGCTTATTGGATGAGAGCCCACACATGCCGTATGGGACCGTTGGTAAGGTAAAAGACAATTCTGTGAGTACTCACCTGTAGAATTGTTTTTGTTCTTGCATGGCACGGCCTGCTTCAGTATTCATAACAAATGGGTTATTCCGCCACAAGGTGAGGTGACAAAGAGCTGTGGCATCTCCCGGCCCCCTATAAAAACGGAATTAACCATAGATTTCCCAGCGTAGACAAGCAGTGAGACAAGAAGCCGCAAGAGAATAAAGGTAAAAAAGGTAAAAAAACCCAATTAACCATAAAGAGGCAACCAAGAATAACAATAACAAGGGTGGGGTGAAGCAGGCTGTGCCATGCAAAAACAAAAACAATTCTACAGGTGAGTACTCACAGAATTGTCTTTTTCTTATTGCATGGCACGGCCTGCTTCAGTATTCATAACAGTTGGGGCATCCAAAAGCAGTGTCCAAAAGTAGGGTGGGATCCCCAATGAGTAATGGCCGGCAGTTCAAGTCACTACCGCCTGAAGTACCTTGCGGCCAAAAGCAGCATCCGCTGAGGCCTTAACATCAACCTTGTAAAACTTGGAAAAAGTATGAACAGAAGACCAAGTAGCGGCCTTGCAAACTTGTTCAACAGAAGCCTGGTGCTGAAATGCCCAAGAGGCACCAATAGCACGAGTGGAATGAGCAGTAACCCTAAAGGGAGGTTCCTTCCCCTTAGCAAAATAGGCTTGTACCACCGCCTGACGGATCCACTTGCTGATAGTGGACTTAGCCGGAGACAAACCCTTCCTAGGACCAGAAGTGAGAACAAAAAGAGCATCAGATTGCCTGAAAGGCTCAGTAGCGACCAAATAAAACTTCAGAGCCCTGACCACATCCAAAGAATGCAGTGTCCGCTCCTTGGAAATAGCAGGATTAGGACACAATGAAGGCAAAACAATGTCCTGATTGAGATGAAAGGCAGACACGACCTTAGACAAGAAATCCGGCTTAAGCCGAAACACCACCTTATCCTGATGCCGCTCAAAATAAGGAGGTTTGATGGAAAGCGCCGCCAGTTCAGAAACTCGTCTGACAGAAATGATAGCCACCAAAAAGGCTACTGTAAGAGTCAGAATGAGCAAGGCAGCCCCACGAATAGGCTCAAAGGGAGGACCCTGCAGAGCAGACAACACCAGATTCAAGTCCCAGACTGGTAGCATAGGCTTACGGGGTGGACGTGCATGAGTAACACCCTGGAAAAAGGTTTTAACCAACCAGTGATTGGCAAAGGATCTTTGGAAAAAAATTGCCAGAGCTGAAACATGGCCCTTAAGGGTACTTAGTTAGAGGCCAGAATCCAAACCATGTTGCAAAAATTCCAGAATCCTGGGGATGGAAAAAACCCGACAGGAAAGAGACTCACACCAGGCAATGTAAGCATGCCAGACCCTGTAATAGATAAAGGACGAGGACTTCTTCCTAGCCCGAATCATAGTATCAACAACAGAGGCAGGCAACCCCTTTTCCATCAAGATGGAGGTTTCGGCAGCCAAGCCATTAAAGCCAGCGTTTGTAAACTGGGATGGCGTAGCTGCCCCTGAGTGAGAAGATCTGGATCCTTGGGCAAGACGTACCGATCTACTGCCAACTGCACGAGGTCTGCGAACCACACCCTTCTTGACCAACAGGGGGCCACTAGGATGGCTGGCACTCCCTCCTGGGCTATCTTGCGCATGACCCTGCCCAGTAGAGGGAACGGAGGGAACACATAGAGGAGCCAAAACTTCGTCCAAGGCATTGCCAGTGCATCCGTGGCGAAGGCCAGAGGATCCTGTGACAGGGAGATAAACTTGGGAAGTTTGTGATTGTGACGGGACGCAGACAGGTCCACATCCGGCTTACCCCAGCGGTGACACAGGGAGAGAAACACCTGGTTGTTGAGGGACCATTCCCCCAGACGAGACGTCTCCCTGCTCAGGGAGTCCGCCTCCTGGCTCTCCACCCCCGGAATGTAGGCCGCTGAGATGCAGGGAACATTCTGTTCCGCCCAAGACAGTATCAGGGACACTTCCTTGAAGGCTCGCTTGCCCCCACTCCCTCCCTGATGGTTGATTTAGGCAACCGCCTTCTGGTTGTCTGAGCGAATCTGAACAGCCCGACCCCGAAGGTGTGTGGTCAGCTGAGAAAGAACCAACCTGATTGCCCTCAGTTCCAGAACATTGATGGGAGCATGGGTCTCCTGGGGGCCCCACCGACGCTGGAACTTCAGAGACTACCAAAAGCCCCCCAGCCTGTCAGACTGGCATCCGTGGTGACAGTCTCCCAGCACGGGGGTAGGAAAGTCCTGCCCACCAGAAGGTTCCTTGAGTCCAGCCACCACAAAAGGGACTGCCTGGCCAGAGGAGACAGAGCAAATTCCTAATCCAGGGACACAGGGTCCCGATCCCAGATTGACAAGAGGTACAACTGAAGAGGTCTCATGTGAAACTAAGCAAAGGGGACCGCCTCGAAGCAGGACACCATCAGGCCCACCAACTGCATCCCCAGATGGATCGAGGGATGAGGACACAAGAGCAGAGCCGGTGCCTGCTTCTGAAGGCCCTCCACCTTCTGCTGAGGAAGGAACACCTTGACCTGAGAGGTATCCAGTGTCATGCCCAGAAAGGACCTCACCAAGGACGGGGACAGTGAAGACTTGGGATAGTTGACCACCCAGCCGAAGGACTCCAGAGTGGATGTCACCACCCGGGTGTCCTGCTCAGCCTGATGAAAGGACTGGGCCACAATAAGGATGTCATCCAGGTAAGGAAGGACGCGAATGTCCTGGTTCCGTAGCAGAGCCATCACCCCCGCCAGCACCTTGGTGAACACCCGAGGCACCGAGGTGATAACAAAGGGTAAAGTTACAAACTGGTAATGCTGATCCTCCAGCGCGAACCTCAGAAATCTCTGATGACCTGGGAAGATAGGCACATGAAGATAAGCATCCTTGATGTCCATGGTGGTCATGAAGTCGCTCGGGCGAAGGGTACTGATAGCCGAGCGTAGCGTCTCCATGCGAAAATGCTTGAATCTGACAAACTTGTTGAGGCCCTTCAAGTCCAGGATGGGCCTCAGAGAGCCGTCCTTTTTGGAGACCGTGAAAAGATTGGAATAGTACCCCTGACCCTTTTCTTGAGGAGGCACCAGACAAATGACCCCTGACTCCAGCAGGCATTGAGCCACCGAAAGCAACCCTGGAGCTGACAGGGGGTTTAAAGACATCCGGGATCTGATGAATCTTGGGGGCGGCCCGGCTGCAAACTCTATCTTGTAACCGGAGGACACCACCTCCTGAATCCACCGGTCTGAGACGTGGAGCCTCCAGACGTGAGCAAAGAGCCGAAGCCATCCCCCCACCCGGATGGGTGAGAACGCCCCCTCATGCCTGAGGGGCCTTGGGAGGGGGTTTGGCCTTGGAACCCCAGGAGAGACCGGGACGACCACGGGATCTGCCATGGCCCCAAGAATCTCTGCGGCTACCTGAGAAGAGGGAGCCACGACCTCCTCTGGGAGTACGAAGGGAGGTGAGGGAGACAGAGGTCCCCCGAAAGGGCCAGGGCTGCCTCCTACGATGAGGCAGTCTGCCATCCTTGGCTAAAGCATCAAGACGCTCACTGAAGTGCCACAGCCCCGCAAAGGGGAGCCCAGTGAGAGCCTTCTTAGCAGCAGCATCAGCTGCCCACTGACGCAACCAAACAGAGCGGCGCATAGCCACTAAAAGAGCAGAGGCCCTACCGCCCAGCCTCACAGCATCATCCATGGCATTAAGGATAAATGCAACAAAATCAGAGCAAAGCAAGAGGGCCCTATAATCCTCCCTCCTCCTACCAGCCATAGCGCCATCACAAAGACGTTTGAGCTGTTTCTTAAGGGCAATAGCTGTAATGTCAGCAGCACAGGCCAGGCACAGTCCAGCCCCCACACAAGTAAAAGCATGGCAGGCCAGCTGATCCATGCGCTGGTCCCCGCTGTCCCTCAGAGTGGTAGTGTCAGGGGAAGGCATGACCGAGGTATTGGACAGACCTAGCACGGGAGCGTCCACCTCAGGGGGACATGACCACCGCTTTACTAGATCAGCAGGAAAGGAATATCCCCTTTCCAAGCCCTTGGGCACAGCAGGCCGCCTATTGGGATGTTCCCACTCCTTAAGCTCCATAGTAGTGAAATGTCCCTGCTCATGGAACTCCAGGCGCTGTTTATCAGGACAAAAGAGCTCACCCTGCTTTTTCTTAGCCACCTCAGGGGGAGCAATGTGCAAGATTTCAAAAATGTGAGACAGCAGATTATCAGTGTCCTCAGGGTACCATGATTCCTCCCCGGACGCAGACCCGGGGTCACTAATGCAACCCTCCTGCTGGTCCCCAGAGGAGTCAGAGTCCTGGAACAGTTCCCCTTCCTCTAGGGAATAACGTCCACCAGTGGCATCAAGCTCCTCATACTCCTCTGTGATGCGTGAGGGAGTGGAAGTCAGGTGCCGCTTCTTGCCAGAGGCCTTCCTAGGAACAGGCCCGGCAAGCTGCCTCTCAATGTTGGCCACACGAAGTGCCAGATCAGACTGTGACCCCCTGCTTTTACCCCCCTCACTGGGGGCCAATTGCAGGAGTGTGAGGGTAGGCGACCCCGAAGGGGGCGCAGAGCTGGGAAGTGATACAGGCAAACCAGATCACCAAGTTTCAGACCGCTGGATGTAGCGACCACAGGAGGACACAGCACCGCAGCCAGAAAGGGAGAAAACCAGATACGTAGCTAATCCAAAATGGCGCCGGCAGAGGTACCCCGAGGGGCGGGCCGCAGGGGGACGACGCGATACGCAAACGGCGCCCACGTGACTCCGCCGCCGCCATGACAAAGCAAAAACGCCACAGGTTATAGCACCACCCACCACGGAGCACAGTACAAATCGGCGCGCCGGCTAAAAAAACACCAAAAACACACTGTAAACAGCAAAATACACCACAACTAACACCCCTCGCCGCTACCACCCGCCCCCCCCGAACAAAAGTCAGAGGGGGGGGGAGAGAGACGAAAGACAGCGGCGAGTATCCGGGCCGGGGGGGGGACCCCTGAATTAAAGAAGGGGACACCATCCCCAAAACACTCACCCCCTCAGAAGCCAGGACAGGAACTCCACATCCCTAGTAGGCTCACCATAAAGCCTATGGCCGGCTACCCTTTGTGGAACAGGGACTGTGGCTTGGAGCAGCGGCTTGACCCTAGTGCTCTTCTACCCTCACCTGATCTGTCAGCCAAGGCTGGGAGACAGAGAGGGTCCAGAAACGGGTAGAAATAGACTTGCAGGGTTGCACTGCAGAGGAAACACTGGGAACTCTACGATTAATCCCGTTTTTATAGGGGGTCGGGAGGTGCCACAGTACACTGTGCCACCTTGTGGCGGAATAACCCAACTGTTATGAATACTGAAGCAGGCCGTGCCATGCAATTAGAAAAAAATTCTTACAGACAGACAGGCATCCCAATCAGGATGGAAGAAAAGCAGACCCCAGAAGAGTAACAACCCTGGGTCTTCTTACTCTTTAAAATGGACCAAGACCTAGGATTCACTCACATGGGGTTTCCTATGCTTTACAAGGGCATCTTCCTCCAATAGTGCATGTGCAGGTACCCAATCAGATCTCATGCCCAGCAATGAGTTCTTAATGGAACCATCACCAGGCTCCTCTCACTGTCTGCCTTGCTGCACGCACCTGCCATCAGCTATTCAGATATGCTGACGCATCAGATAAATATAGTGTAAAGATAGAGTGCTGTGAATTCTGCTGGAGGCCCTCACATGTGCCACGAGACCAGGGGAGTCACAGAGTAGGGCATATACAGCAGGCAATCTGCAACCTACTACTATTGCTAGGGTTTTGGTCTGCTTTAACAGTGGTCTTGCATTAATCTCTATATATATAAAGAATGGGCCCCAAGAATGATATCCTCTGACATGCCTAAAATACTCTGGCCTGACATTCATGGGGTTAGGGTGCACTTACAGTAGAGGGATCATACTGTCAACAAAGTGTCTGACACCTGGTTATCGTTATTTTTTTGCTTTCTTTACTGGCCACTGGCCTGGTGGTGCTGGTTTGTTTTTTTACTGGTAATTGAGGATGGGAAACGTATAATCGCAACTAAAATTAACAGTAAAAAAAACAAATTCCGCCACCACCAGGCCAGTAGCCAGTAAAACAAAAAAATACCGGTCAGGTGGCAACCTTATCTGGTGGCCAAACAGGAAGTTCAGTCACAGCAACACAGTGATTTTCTGTGAAATGAACTTCCTGTCTTATACCTTGATTCAGTAAAAATTCTCTTGGTAGTAAAAAACTTACTTTAGGTTGAAAAAGTCTGAGAATTTCTCTGTTGCTGATTCACCAGCTAGGAAGATAATGGAAGGCAATGGCACTTTTACTATAGTGTAATAAGGAGTAAAACGTTCATGACTCTGCCATTGCCTCTCATTGTCTTCCTAGCTGGTGATTCAGCAACAGTGACATTCTTAGGCTTTTTTCACCTAAAGTAAATTTTTTAACTCCGAAATAATTTTTTTTCAGCACTGAAAAAAGGTAACTAGTAATAAAGGCCCTAGTAACTAAACAGAAGGGTTACACAGGGCCGGCTCCAGGTTTGTGGGGGCCCTTGGGCAAAAGAGTCTTAGTGGGCCCCAAAGTAGTGATGTCACCTTTCATCTCCTGCTGCTGATCGCCCTCCAGTCCTTGTCAGTTGTCACGCGGTTCTCGCCATCTTCTGAGCTTCCATCAATTGCCCTCCTCCATTCCATGCCACCTGTTGCTGAGACCATCAGCAGGTCTGTACACAGCACCCGGCATTTGGTGGTTCGGGTCCACTGTAAAATAATATCATGGCCAAGTGTGAGCCTGAGAGGGCCCCTGAAGATGCCAGGGGCCCTGGCAATTGCCCAGGTTTGCCCTGTGCTGGCGCCGGCCCTGGGGTCACAGACAGCCCCCTACCTAGCAAATTAAACAGGGAAATACTCTCGCTATAAATGGGCTTGAAAGAAAGCATGCTTTTCCCTGTGCGTTTTTACCTGCAGCCTGCATTGTCATTGTAGCAGATCGATCAGCAAATTTTCAGCTGACGGACACATTTCACAGAGCAGCTCAGAGGCTATAAAAGGGCCCCTGATTCCTCCCGTGACACAATGATGAATATTTGGTCTCGGTCACACACTTATTAGAATGAGAAAGTGCGCTGGAAAATATAATGATGGCGGCTTCCTGCCTCACTATTAATACAAGAGCGCATTTAGACTAGAATTAATCAGTTTTATGAGTTGCTGGCTTTGGGGTTTATTAAATGTGCAGGTGCGGGGGTCTCGCCGTCCCACATATGACTGTTGATGTGCTGGAGATGCTGAGGAGTCCAGGAGGGGGAAGGAGAAGCATGACGCACATGCATGAGTTTCAACCCCAACTACAGGCAATGAAGAAAGTCACTTAGTAAACCGCTGATGCAATTAAAGCTGACTCTTCAGTTTATGTTGCAGGAGACCTGTCATTAGAGAAACAAGAGTATGCTCTATGCCCATTTGGCTTTAGGTCTATTTTAGGTCTATCCTTTGGCGCATGTGTGGGCGCATGGCTAAAGCCCAGCCATTCAGATTGGTTGGGGGCGGTGTACATCAGACCACAGGAAGCGAACGCTTCGTATCCTGGGCTCTATTGTCGAGCAATAATTTACATGCTATAGAGCGCTGTGTGGACAGTCAATGACCCTTCCCTGGTCCAACGGCACATGCGTGGGCTCTTATCCAATGAAAGCCATGACTATGTCATTCTGCAAACTGCTCTCATTGACTTAAATGGGGAGAACGTGCAGCCTCATCCCCAGCTGAATGGCTGAAAACAATAAGAGCCAATTGTCGAATGACATAGTCATAGACATAGAAAGCCTGTGGCCAACCCTGGAAGCTTTAAAATTCCAGGGCGACCACAGGTGGGTTTTGTTCTGCTTTAAAGTGGACAAAAAGCCTGATCCTTTGGGATGCCCCACTACCTGAACCCCCCCAGTTACCCGGTATGCTTACCTCAGTCTTCACCAACAAGCCCACAGAGCCCGCTCATGTACTTTGGGATTGCAGCCACTTCCTCACTTTCTACATTATTTCTTTATCCTATCTTCCCCTACAGAATTTATGTAAGGCTTGCTCTCTTGGCCAATGATGAGGAGCAGAGGGATTCTTTGGACCCTGGGCACAGTGGCTGTGTGTAAGGTGCAATGCTGTCCAAGTTACTCTTCCATAATAAAAGCAATGGTAGTTCTTTATTCTCTATTAATAGCAGTAGATATCACTTTGCACTTTGTCTCCAGGTCACTGCTGGACTTATCTCTCCTATGTGGGTACCTGGAATGTATCTCAGCCCTTGCCACAGGTCTTCCTCTCTTCTACAGCTAGGCTAACATTTCTGGCTCTTTCAGCTCCTCAATTACAGTTATTCTATCCTCAATATCAAGGAAATCATTGTCATTCCTTATATTTTCCACCTCACCCCATCCAGGTACACCCTAACATGTTGCGCATGTTCACTACTCTACACTATTTAATGTGCTATTACTCTTCAATGCTTATGCTACACTGCCATCTTGTGTTTGTTTCCTTGTACTGCACTGTCAAGCTATGAACTGCTACTTACTAGTTAACATATTATTAACCTCTTAACTGACACATAATAATTGAAGACGTGGTCCCGAAAATGTCCTGTTTATTTTATTCTAGATCTGTAATCTGTGCCACATGTGAATAAAGGTGAAGGATAACTCTGGTTTCTGAAATGCTTTTTAACTCCTTAATGACCCATCTAATTTTAGCCTTGATGATCAGTACATGTCATTCCTCCTTGTGTTCCAGTGGTCAGGTAGGCACGTAGGTAGATCGGGGAGGTGGATGAGTTGATGGACAGTCAGGGAGGTAGGTAGCTAGATGGGCAGCATTCAGGCAGGTTGGTGGATGGAACAGTAGGTGGAAGAATAGACGGGTCAGGCAGGTAGATTGGCAGGCAGGTGGACAGATGGGTGGGTGCACAGATGGGTGGGTGGTTAGGCAGGTGGGTAGGTAGGTGGATGGATGAATGGGTTGCTGCCTGACTGCCTGGGAAAGTGAAGCAGGTGGGTGGAAAGGTAGGTGAGTGGGTAGGTGGGCAGGTGGATAGGTAGGAGTGCAGGAAGCATTTGGGTGGGTAAATAGACATACAGGCAGGTAGGTAGACATGCAGAAAGGCACGTGGGTGGCTGGGCATGACAGGTGGATGAGTGGGCAGGCAGGCATGAAGGCTGGCAGCCAAACAGGTGGATGATTAGGTAGGTAGGTGGGAATTCAGGTGAGTGGGTAAGGGGCCATGATTGCAGGTGGGTAGATAGGTGGGCATACAGGCAGATGGGTGGGTAGGTGGGCATGATGGTAGGTAAGTGGGAAGGCAGGTGAGCATGATGGCAGGTAGGTCGGTGGGTGGGTAGATGATCACGCAGGCATGCATTATGGCTGGCAGGCAGGTGGGTGGCCATGCAGTTAGGCAGATGTTGTAGTGGGTGGGTGGTGGGGATCAGGCAGGTGGGGTAATGGTGGCATCTCGGCAGGCAGATGGGGCATTGGCGCAGCGGAGGACACCTCAGCAGGGCAGTGGAGGACACATACCGGTGCTGCTGGATGGCAGCTGCCATCTTGGGGTGGAGCAGGTGGAGCAAGATATCGGGGGCAAGGCTGCATGAGCATGGGTCCTTCCTCGCTGTCCTGATCCATTTTCTTCTGCAACACAGCTCCAGTCGCAGATCCCTGGCCGGTCTTCCCCTGCGCTGATCGGCCAGGGGTGGTGGTCGGACTGTGCCAGCGGCAGAACAGGGGGGGGCAATAAACTTTCTGCAGCTTGGGAGCAAGGGGGCTACACATGCTTTGTCACACTAGTCCCTTCAGGGACTCCGGAAAGCCCGCTCCTTCCACCACGTATCTAGCAGGGGGCAGACAGTTAACGCACTGGGGGTGGGGGGTTAAATGCCTGTCTGAAGAGACTTACAACTTCTATGTATACACAGGGGGTCATGCTGATTATGTGGTCAGTGTGACTTCCGGTGTGCATCACAGTGTAGATTGCAACCTGTGGTGAGCTTTTACCATTTTCCAAGCTTTTTTTTTTTAGCTTTTACAAAAAAAAAGACCTGTACCTGTAATGGGGCAGTTTTAACCATTAGGCCATTTTGCCAATAAGGTAACGGAACCCTATGGGCTATGCAGAGAACTTTGGTGAAATTTTTAGCATAGCCCATGGGATGCTGTTATTTCCAAACTTAAAAAAAAAATCCTTATCACTGGAAAAATAATAATGTACCTAAACTGTAAAAATGTGCCAATGATTTTTTTTGTTTGTTATCGCTAAAAAAGCTCAATGGGATGCAATCCACACCGCAATGCACGTCAGAAGTCACACTGGATTCACCAAATATTTAGCATGACCTCCACAATCATTATTTAACCTTATTTACCCCTTGGACTAACTATGGGTAGCGGCAGGGCTGCCACTAGGAATTTTAGGGCCCCATACAGCCACAGTGTCTGCCCCCCTGCCAGTTTTGATCCTACACAAATGTATAAATACATTTTCTTTTCTTGTTCCATTAAAAATGACTAGAAAAAAAACAGCCCAAAAGATTTTGAAGTAGCTCAAATTCAGTTTTGGCCACACTGTGTGAAACCCCCTGGATAGCCCGCTTTTCTTACCTTTCATTGAGCCCACGGTGCATGCAGTTATTGCGCACAGCCGGAAAAAGATGCAAGTAATGCTGCTTCCTGCCACACATGCAGTGTGGGCTTGTTGGCGAGGCCGAGGTAAGAATACTGGGCAACTGGAGGGGCTTCAGACAGTGGGCCATACCAAATCAAGATGCCCCAGGTCAGGCTTTTTGTCCTTTTTAAAACAGAACAAAACCCACCTGCGCCCGCCACTGGTCATTCAGCTGGATGCAGCAGCGCATACTCCCCATTGAAGTCAATGAGAGCAGTTTGCCGAATGACATAGTCATAGCAGATGGCTCTCATTGGACGAGAGCCCACACATGCGCCGTTGGACCAGCAGGTAATGTCGATTTAGGATGCCCTGGGGAAAGCCTGTGCATGTGCTGTTATATCAGGGAAAAATAAGTGATTACAGGCTTTCTATGGGTAGCGGCAGGGCTGCCACTAGGAATTTTAGGGCCCCAGGAGGGAGGAGGGAGGAGGAGAGAAGGAAGAGAGGGGGGAGAGGGGCAGCGCGGGGGAGCTCCACGGAGAGGAGACTGTGGAGAGACGGCGCTGCACTATCATCACATGGCCAGGGGAAGGGAAAGATATAATGGCGCGCTGACACAGGAAACAGGAGGGAGGGGGGAGAGGAGGAAGAGAGGGGGGAAAGGGGGGAGAGGGGCAGCGCGGGGGAGCTGCACACACACACACTGACAGTTTCCGGCTACCTTCTGCAGCTTCGGACCAGGTGCGGGGGGAGCGCCACTGCTTCCAGCCCAGCAGAACGGGCTGCTGATGCTCGCCGCTGTATGTGACCCAGGTGCACCCGGCGTATAAGACGACCCCCCCCCCCCCACTTAGAGGCATGTCTTACAGGGGAAAAAGTTGTCTTATACACCAGCAAATACGGTAAATATTATCACCACCATTTACTTCCAACTTGCGATTGCCCAAAAGCCTTAGTTGCTAGAAGGTTAATGCAGAACAAACCCAGCTGATGCCTACTCTGAAATCTAAAATATTCCAGGGCTGGCCTTCCCAGGGGCATCCCAAATCGGCCATATTCAAGAAAAAACTACACACAACCAGCGTCGTTGCTCTAAAGCTGGGCGCTCTAGCATAAATCGCTAGATGCTGTGTGATCAAAGTCTGTTTCTCAGCACATATCCACCAGCACCAGAGCGAAAACATATGGAATGACATTGTTTTAACACTGGGACAATGACTCTGCAATGCCAGACCTGCACATACAATTTAAAAAAATTAAAACCAGTAAAAGTGTTTGTTGGGCAGGAGAGGCCACACAATTTGAGGCCAAGTTTACTTGACCAACACGCTATTTAAACACAACCAAATGAAACACCATTGAAATGTATGGCAGAACGCTACTGAGCACTTGTGAATCTAGAGCGCCGGCGCTATAAACTGAGCCACCTGTAATAATACATCGGACGCTACAGTGCGCTGTTAGAGGCGCTCACCAGATTCGCTTTCTTAAATATGGTTTTCACATGCAGCGCCCGCCGTTCACCCAACGCTACCTGACGCTATGTGGCACTACCTGGCACTAGCGTTTCTTAAATAACCCCCATAGTCACCATGACATAGCAGGGGACAAAACCTGGGGTAATCTGAATCCTGGCGTTTGTTCCGCTTTGAGCTGCAACAGCACCTATTTTATTTAAGCATCCATTTTAAAAAAAAAATTGGATTAATCAATAAATAGCCATAAATATTCAAGTACTGTTGAACAGCTTTGATCGTAACATTTACATTTAAATCTATATTCTCCTGTGGGAGATGTCCAGAGATGAACCGAGGGGGCACACCAATTATACTGCAAAGCGTTTGTATATATTCTTCAAATGCACATGTATATGGTACCTCTTTACAGTTAGTGTCTAACATGGACAATATACAATATTTCAGATTTAAATCAATTTTGCATAACTGTTTGAAAAACAAAACCATCTCTCATCTACCCTGCCATCTTGTTTCTGGTACTGCTCTGTTTAACTATCATACTTGCCTACATCTGATTAAACTGGACCTTCACCCTGAATAAGAGTCTTATATCTTATATGTTTGCCCCACCCTGTACATACAGATTGCCCACATTAAAAATCATCCTACCTGCACCTTGTGCTTTTTCTAAGCTTTTAATCATCCAAGATGGTGGCCCATGGAGTCTCGGGCTACCTGCAGACAGGAAGTGTCTCCTGAATGTGTTGCTCTGCATTCTGGGATTGCTGTCCTTTTTCTGACCCCAGCTCTGCTCTGTCTCTGTGCAGAGCACAGCTATAACCCCCCGCCCCCTGTACTTTTGACCTCCCTCTCCTCTCCTCAATATGTGATGCTTCTGAGGCAAGATGGCGACGCCCGTATCCTACAGTCCTGAACAGCACAGCGGGGAAAAGAATAAAAATTAAGCGACTTAAAACATAAGATATATTAATATTCTTTGTGTGTCACACACACCCCGCTTCCTGTAGTAATAACGTTCGGGTAAACCATCTCCAGATGTCATTGCAGAGAGAGAGATCTTGAAACTGGCCCCTCCCAGTCTATATATACCTGGGACCTCCCACTTAATCCCCAGTGTTCTCTCTTTGCAAGATGCGTCAAGACAGAAGAAAGAGGTCTCCTGCTTGCAGGTAGCCGGGGTAACACCCCGGCACCCCCCCTGGTCTATTTCTGCCCAGTTCTTTTTTACTTGTATTTTGTAACTATCGGAAGCCTCCCAGCCTCGGCTGCTGACTGGGTAATGGTAGCCGGCACCTGGTGGTGCCTAGGAGCTTATCTCCTCCACTAGTCCCCATTATTGGGGCAGAGTGGTTATCCGGTTGGTGACCCGGATTTTGGGATGCCCCGTCCCGTTGTCCCCATATCTCTTCTCTCCTTCTCATGGCCTCCCCTTTTTGGTGGGGAAGTCCGTTAGGGGGGAGGGGGGTGAGGTGAGGGGTCTTTTCTGGCATAGGCTACTCTTTTTATCCTGAGGTAATTTTTTGGTACTGATATATGTGGGCGTCAGTGCGCGCGTGTCTGTGTGTGTGCGTCTTTTAATCTGTGTGTGTGTGACTGTGTGCGGCGTTCCCAGCTCAGACCGGGTCCGGTTTTTGGCTTTTCTGAATGGCGCTGCCACCATTTTTTACCTCTCTGAGGTAAATCCGTGCCTAAGGGGCGGGGCCGCGCTCGGCGCGGTGATTGGCTGGCGGGGCGGGGTAAGAGCGCTTCGCGCGCGCTCTCTGCCTGCCCGTCTTCTCTCAGCTGTGGGAACGCTCGCACCAGCCTCTGAGGTAATTTCTGTGCTCTGTTCCCGCTGCCTCTTTCTGCTGCGGCCACTTAAAAAAGGTTTTTTATTATAGTTCCTTCTCTTCTATATCACATTCAATGAGTTCTTATTCCCATCAGGGGACTTTATGCTGTGGTCCATATAAGTATAGAATGGAGTTTTTTTGTCAGTTATAACAAGCCATGGTGGTTTCTTTTCATTATGCATTGTTTCTCATGCTTGATCCTTTAGTTAGGCAGCAGCATGCTTCAAATGTATGTGACCATATTTATTTTAATTCATATATATATATATATATATATATATATATATATATATATATATATTAGTTTTTTTTTTTTTATTGGATAATATTGTGCTTTTCTCTGTGTGCATGTGCGGTTTATTCATGAATTTTACAGTGTTTTCTCTGTCTTTCCAGATTTGGGATACCCCTGCTGCATGGGTCTCCCAGTCTGATATACCTGGCTAGTCTTATTTTGGGTTACAAAAATCCTCCCACTCCCGGGACTTTAATTAATGAATAAGGGGCATCCCGGGTAGCTTATAGCATAAATCCCTGGGTTCTGCTAATTCCCAAAAAGTTTCACCGAATGGAGGCTTCCAATGATACCGGAAATGGCTCTTCAGGGCAATCTAGGCAGTGTGGCGGTTGTGGGGTTCCACTCCCAGGGGATGATGTCATTTTGTGCGTTCCTTGCGCACACAGCAGAATATTGCGCGCCAGTCTGGTACTCCGGCTCCTGGCTCTTCGCAACCTCAGTCGTCCCCTGCCCCTCCACTTTTATTCCGGACCCAGGGTGACGTTGTCACAGCTGGGGATTCGCAATCTGAGTTGTGCGCTCGAGTGGCCACTCTCGAGAAGTTGTTGTCTGCACAGGTAGCTCATAAGGCTACGGCTAAAAGGAAACACATTGATTCTCCTCCTCTGACTCCTGCCTTGGAGGCAGCGGAGGTGTTAGACTGGTCAGATTGTCCTTTGCCTGAAGAAGGGGACATTTTGGAAGATTTGGATGATATTGATGCTCCCCTGTTGACTGATACTTCGGCAGATTTGACTACTGGGGTGTCTTGTGATACTCCTTCTATCCTTTCCAAGGTTTTTGAAATTTTGTCTCTGGATCCACCTGCGGCGGCCCCTCCGCCTAAGGGTGAGCTATTTGAGATGCCTAAGCCGCGTTTAGCGTTCCCTGGTCAGCTACATTTTGAAAGGGTTGTGCTTAAGGAATGGGAACAGCCGACCCGCCTTGTTGGCTCCCCGGCTAATTGGGACAGGAGGTATCCCTTTTCGGAGGAATTGGTCAAACTTTGGACGGTACCCCCAGACGTTGATGCACCGGTTTTGGGGCTCTCTAACTCTTCAGTGCTGCATTCACCAGACACTACTACAATTTAGGATGTAGAGGATCGTAGAATCGATCAACTGGCTCGCCATGGTTTCATCAGTGCCGGTTCGACCTTGCGTCCGGTATGCGCTTCTTCCATTGTCCTATTGGCTCTTAAAGCCTTGATCAAAAATTTGTACGCGGATCTTGATCCGGAATGTGAGGAGTTTACCTCTCTTCAATTGTGTGAGTCTTTTGCTTCTTTTGTTCTGGCCGCCCAGGATGATGCTATGGCCATGTGTGGCAGGACATCTGCTCTTTTGGTTGCTATTCGGCGGTCAGTGTGGCTCCGTCAATGGACGGCGGACGTTGGTGCTAAAAGATCACTTACAGCCCTTCCTTTTCTGGGTTTAAGCCTGTTTGGTGACAAGTTGGATTCAGTCACCAAGGGAGGCAAGTTGCCTCAGCGCAGGAAGCCGCGGCGTCTTTTTCGAGGAACCTCTTCTTTCAATCCTTCCTTTCGGGGAGCCAGGGCAGGCAGAGGGGCCTCCCTTCCCGCTACCAGGGGCACTAGCTGGAACCGGGGGCGAGGCCGCGGCCGTTCCGGTCATTCGTGGGGCTCTAAGCCTAAGTCCACGCCCAAGCCTGCTCAGCAATGAGGGGGCGCCCTCACCCGTGAGGGTGGGGGACGGTTGCGACACTTCTCCCAGACTTGGGTCCGGGCGGTCCCGGACAGATGGATTCGGGAGGTGGTGTCGTCCGGTTACAAACTGGAGTTCCAGTCCCGTCCTCCCTCAAGGTTTCTCAGGTCCCGAATACCTACCGATCCTTTGGTCGCCCAAGAACTCCGAGTGTCGGTAGGGAATCTTCTAGATTTGGCGGTCATCCATCCGGTGCCAACTTCGGAATTGGGTCTCGGTTTCTATTCCAATCTTTTGGACGGATCGGTGCGCCCTATCCTGGATCTGAAGTTCCTCAACAGGTTCATTCATCCACGGAAGTTTCGCATGGAAACTCTGCGCTCGGCCATCACTTCTCTTCGGCAGGGGGACTTCATGACGTCCATAGACATAAAGGATGCTTATCTGCATGTTCCCATCTGCCCGGTCCATCAGCGTTTTCTGCGCTTCATGGTGGAGAATCGGCATTTTCAATTCGTGGCTCTTCCGTTTGGTCTTACCTCGGCGCCAAGGGTGTTCACCAAGGTTCTAGCAGGGGTGATGACCATTCTCAGAACTCAAGGCATTCGAATTTTGCCTTACCTGGACGATCTTCTCATCATGGCTCCTTCCTTCAATCAAGCGGAGAAGGACACCAGCATGGTGGTTTCTACGCTGGAAAGCTTCGGTTGGGTAATCAACTATCCCAAGTCCTCCCTGGCTCCGGCCAGGGTGGCGTCCTTCTTGGGGATGACAATAGACTCTTGTCAGCACAGTGTTTTTCTACCTCAGTCGAAGATACTTTTGATTCAGGATTTGGTTCGGCTTCTTCTCTCCAATCCTCGACCGTCCATCCGTCTGGGGATGAGGCTGGTGGGGTTGATGGTAGCCTCCTTCGAGGCAGTTCCCTTTGCTCAGTTTCACACTTGGACGCTTCAGATGCATCTGTTGGCATCGTGGGACCGTTGTCCACGTTCATTGGACCAACCCTTCCAGTTGTCCTCCCGGGTCCGGCAGTCTCTTCAGTGGTGGTTGGTTTCGAACAATCTCTTGAAGGGCAGGTCCTTTCTGACTCCTCTATGGGAGACTGTCACCACGGACGCCAGCCTTTCGGGTTGGGGGGGATTCTGGAAGGATCTTCAGTTCCAGGGGCAGTGGGGCCCTCGAGAGGCTCACTTGCCCATCAATGTTCTGGAGCTGAGAGCTATCTGTCTTGTTCTTTCTCTTCTGACTCACCATGTCCGGGGCCTTCCGGTTCAGGTGCGTTCGGACAACAGGACGGCGGTTGCCTACATCAATCATCAGGGAGGGCCTCGCAGTCTGGGAGCTCTCAGAGAGGTTTCCCTGATTCTGACCTGGGCGGAGGCTCATGTTCCTTGCCTGTCGGCAGTTTACATTCCGGGGGTGGAAAACACAGACCTTCTGAGCAGATGCTCCTCCCGTCTGGGGGAATGGTCTCTCCATCCTCAGGTTTTTCAGGCTCTGTGTCTTCGGTGGGGAACACCGGAGGTGGACCTGTTTGCCTCTCATCACAATTACAAACTTCCGACTTTTGTATCAATGTCTCAGGATCCTCTGGCTCTGGCGGTGGATGCCATGTCTCTGAGTTGGGGGACACTGGAGTTCCTGTATCTGTTCCCTCCGATTCCCTTGCTAGGAAGAGTGTTAAGAAAGTTGATTCTGGAAGAGGTCCCCGCCATTCTCGTGGCTCCAAGGTGGCCAAGAAGAATGTGGTTCGCGGACGTCGTTCAGATGGCAGTGGATCAGTTCGAGCTTCCTCTGCGGCCGGATCTTCTCACTCAGGGTCGGCTGCGTTACCCCAATTTACCAACGCTGGCTTTGACGGCTTGGCTGCTGAAACCTCCATCTTAAAGGAGGAAGGTCTTTCTGATTCAGTTATTAAGACTCTTATCTGTGCTCGAAAAAAGTCTTCCTCTGCTATCTATTATAGAACCTGGCATTCTTACATCGATTGGTGTGAGGCTAGGTCTTTGCCCTGCAGAGTCTTCTCTGTTTCCAGAATTCTGGATTTTCTTCAATCTGGACTGGATGCTGGTCTGCAGCTTAGTACCTTGAAGGGGCAGGTTTCTGCCTTGTCTATTTTCTTTCAGAAGGCTTTTGCGCTTCATCCGTTGGTCAAGACTTTTTTCCAGGGGGTTACGCATCTGTGGCCTCCTAGGAAGGCGTTGCTACCTGTTTGGGATCTGAATTTGGTTTTGTCTGCTCTTCAGGCTCCTCCTTTTGAGCCTTTGTCGGATATTGCTCTTTCCACTTTGACTCAGAAGGTAGTCTTTCTTGTGGCTATCACCTCGGTTCGGCGTGTCTCTGAGTTGGCGGCCTTGTCCATTCAGGCGCCCTACCTTGAGAATCATCAAGATAAGGTGGTATTTCGGTTCAAATCGGATTGTCTTCCTAAGGTTGTTTCTGCATTCCATCTGAATCAGGACATTGTTCTTCCCTCCTTGTGTCCTAAACCTAAGAATGACAAGGAGAGGGTTTTGAACTGTTTGGATGTGGTTCGCTGTGTTCATTTTTATTTGCGTGCTACGTCTTCTTTCCGTAAGACTGATGCCATTTTTCGTTGTACCTTGTGGGCCTAGGAAGAGTTTGGCCCCGGCTAAATCTTCCATTAGTAAATGGATTCGTCAAGCCATTATTGGCGCCTATACGGCTAAGGGAAAAGTTCCTCCCTTCCGTATCACTGCTCATTCTACTCGTGCTATTGGTGCGTCCTGGGCTTTTGAGCACCAGGCTTCTGTTGAACAAGTTTGTAAGGCGGCTACTTGGTCTTCGGTTCATACCTTTTCAAAGTTTTATAAGGTTGATGTGCGAGCCTCAGCGGATGCTGTGTTTGGCCGCAAAGTTCTGCAAACTGCAGTGGTTTGAGTTATGCTTCATCTTCCTGCTGGATACCCACCCTTTAGGGACACTGCTTTTGGATGTCCCGAATGTTATTACTACAGGAAGCGGGGTGTGTGTGACACACAAAGAATAATACCATTTTGTGAATACTCACCAGTAAAATGGATATTATTGGTGTGTCACACATACCCCGCTTCACCCGCCCTTTTTAGTATCCTGGTTTTCTCTATTTGGTGAAGCTATAATTTTGTTGAGGGTTAATTTTCTGGTACCTTGTCTTACTGCTTTTCAATTACACTGGGGATTGAGTGGGAGGTCCCAGGTATATATAGACTGGGAGGGGCCAGTTTCAAGATCTCTCTCTCTGCAATGACATCTGGAGATGGTTTACCCGAACGTTATTACTACAGGAAGCGGGGTGTGTGTGACACACCAATAATATCCATTTTACTGGTGAGTATTCACAAAATGGTTTTTTTAGATGCTGGGGATTTGTTTTTAGGGGTTTGGGCTTTTAACTAAATGATGCTGAAGGTCTGGTTTAAATGCGTATCACTTCCTATTTTATACTGATAACAGGAGAATTCTAAACTTTTCTAATTATCACCAAGCAGATGCCAACTGTCACAAGACCCACATATTTCCCATAACCACCAAAATGTGGAAGGCTTGTCTCCTCATTATTAAGGTTACACAGGTAACATTTTGTCCCATTTTTGACTCATTATTGTGGCCAGCCACAGCCAGTCATGGAAGAATAGGGACCAACCTGAATGAGCCTTACTTGTAAACCTTTGTATTTTCCTTTATGCAGCATGCATAGTTTATACACAATCAAATAGGTTTGACAAAATCTATGTTAAAGGAAAAACTGAACACAGAAAAAAAAAATTCTAGGAATTTTAGGCAATTTTTCACTCGGATTTATAAAAGAGTCGTCTCTTCCTGTAAAGCTGCGCTGCTTTCCGCAGCCATTATCATATATCCATCATGTGCCTGGATAATACATTTTACAAGTTAGAGGATGGGGGCTGTCAGCTACCCGAGGTCTGTCTAGATGAAAGAGGTATCCATTCCCCTATGATGACTGCTGACTTGTAGAAGGACGATGTGGATGGAGGACTTAGCTGGAGAACAGGGCGCTCAGCTGCCAGAACATCTGGAGTGCAGGTGGCAGACACAGCGGAAGCCCCCTCTGTCCCCCGAGAGGTAGAAATCATAATCCTGACAGCGAATGGGACTAACAATAAAATGTGGATGTGTGTGGATCATGGTGTCACTCACACACACATCAGTCAATAGCAGATCCACAGACAGCTGTGCACACAGCTAGCACTCACCCGCCATCACCCCACCATTCTGCACACGTTATATTCTGTATAACCAGACATGAGGGTAAATGCAAGGACAGGGACCCTTTTTTTGCAAAAACCCTCATAGCTAAAGGTTATTATTGTTTCAAACCCCATCTCAGGGCCCACCAACAAATTTTCTGGATTTCCACTGACACTGCCCCTCGGGTTGGTATGCCACACTGCCTATGGGAATGGGAGGGGGGATGCCAAACTGCCTATGGGAATGGGAGGGGGGATGTCACACTGCATATGGGGAATGGGAGGGGGGAATGCCACACTGCCTATAGGGAACGGGAGGGGGGAATGCCACACTGCCTATGGGAATAGGAGGGGGGATGCCACACTACTTATGGGAAATGGGAGGGGGATGTCACACTGCATATGGGGAATGGGAGGGGGCAATGCCACACTGCCTATAGGGAACGGGAGGAGGGCACACTGCCTATGGGAATAGGAGGGGGGATGCCACACTGCTTATGGGAAATGGGAGGGGGGATGTTACACTGCATATGGGAATGGGAGGGGGCAATGCCACACTGCCTATAGGGGACGGGAGGGGGGCACACTGCCTATGGGAATAGGAGGGGGGATGCCACACTGCTTATGGGAAATGGTAAGGGGGATGCCACACTGCTTATGGGGCATGGGAGGGGGGAATGCCACACTGCCTCTGAGATGGGGGGAAATAACACTTCCTCTTACACACTTCCTCTTTCTGTTAAATTTCCTCCCTCACTTCCATCGTACTTCTTATTTCCTTCATTTCTTTCCTTCTGTCCCTTCCTCCATCCCTGTCACCTTTTCTCCTCTCGCCTTTGCCCTCCCCCTCTTAAAACTCCAACCTTCATTAATTTTCTCTATATTCATTACTTTTTTTTATTCCTTCATTCTCCCCTACCTGTCTTCCTATCTTTCATCTTTCCTTCAGTTCTCCCTTCTTTTCCTCCTTATTCACTTGCCATTTCCTTTCCCGCTTCCCCTGTTCAAACCTGTAGCTATGAATCCCGTCATTCCTTCCTTCTTTTTTTTTCTCTTCCTTCTTTGTTAATTTATGACATATATACTGTTTATTCTCTATCTCTCTTTTTCACCATTCTTTCTATACTTTGTTCCTTTCTCCCTACCTTGTTATTATTCTCTACCTCTATTTTCCTTTAGTTTTTCTATTTTCCTTAGTGCTCCCTTTGCTCACACCCCTCCTATCCACAATAAACACATGGCATATATTTATAGGGATCCAGCCACATCCAGTAGAATGAAAGGATAGAAGAATATCTACTGCACGGAGCATCCGGGGTGATGTGAGTGCAGCCACATATGTATTGGCTGGAGGAACAGTGCAGAAGTTCCTCTGTAACACATATTTATGTGTATCCCCAGCCGTTCTGCCATAACACAACCTCCTCGGAGGTTCACGGTGTCACTTCCCTTGAGATATTAGGTATCAAAGTCTTCCATGTGATACAAAAAAAAGAAATACACTTGGAGAGCTTTTCCTCAGATAAATATGGGTCCTCTGGTAGTAAGCATGCTGAATATTTGACACAGCGGCATTTATCAGAAGTAAAGATTATTAACATCTGTTGTAGGTAATATATTATCAATGAAATATGAAGGTGGGGGGGTGACCCTTGCCAGTCTTTGGGCTTTAATGAAACGCATTTCCTTCAAATTAAGGATACAAGTGCTGATATGAGTTGTTCCATATGCAATGGTCCTGTTTGGTGGGATCGTAGTGTAAGGAGGTTGGAACTTTATCTTGAAATGGTGTCTCAGTGTTTGTCTTCGTCAGGACCAGTGGTGGTGAGGCCTATAAGAAGATCAATCACTGCCCTTGCTACCAAGTGGTCCTCCCCTAAAGTAGACCAAATCCGGACTCACTTATTCCTCCTCCCCGGGCAACCCGAACTAGGGGGGCCTACTGTGTGAACCCCCCCAGTTCGCCTGATATTCTTTCCTTTCTGCCGAGCTCACCGCTCATACTTGGCCAACGCCAGCGTCACTCGCATCCCTTCTAGGCCGTGCACCGCCGATGTATGTGGCTGGATTCCACTCTGCTTCTCCAGAAGAATATTAATATGTGCGGTCAGAGAAACTGATTGGATGACCGGGGTTTCTCACAAGGGGACACCCCAAACTGTGGTGCCCCAGGTGGATGGTCCACTTTAATCCACTTATATACTACAAGTGGTCACTGCAAGCGAGCGTCGGGCATTGTGACCTAGCTTAGCGACTGGACAAGTGTCCAGCATTGATGAATGTGATGTCTGGAGGGCGCTGTAGAAGCTTCTCCCTGATTCACTGCAGAGCCAATGGAGAGCGCTAGGTGGTGTCCCGAGGTCAAAGCGCCCAAGACTCTACTCAATATCTGCCAACAAGACAACGCTGCAGCGAGCGATAGGTAGCACCAGTTAAGTGCCCATATTTAAGGAAAAACTATACACAACCAGCGTTGGCGCTCCAAAACTGGGCGCACTTGCAACGAGCGCCAGAAACTATGTCATAAGAGTCTGTTTCTCAATACATATCCACCAGCACCAGAGCGAAAACACATGGAATGACATTGTTTTAACACTGTGACAATGACTCTGCAATGGCCGACCTGCACATAGAATTCTGCATAAAAAAAAATAAAAATCACAATAAAAGTGTTTGGTTGCCGGGCAGGAGAGGCCACACAATGATTTGAACCAAAAATGTAGAACATTACTTTAGGAAAACTCAATTTATACACAACCAAATAAAACACCATTGAAATGTATGGGAGAACGCTACTGAGCGACAGGTGCTACATGGTGCTTTACACTGAGCCGTTGCTAGTAATACAGGGCGCTGACCAGATTGACTTTCACATACTGCACCAGGCGTTCACTTGACTCTACGTGGTACTACCTGGTGTTAGTGTGTCTTAATAACCCCCATAATAAGAATTATAAATATATATACCGTATATACTCGAGTATAGGCCGTCCCGAATATAAGCCGAGGCACCCAATTTTACCACAAAAAAATGGAACAAGTTATTGACTCGAGTATAAGCCGAGGCGGCTTTTTTCAATTGGAATTGGAGTTGACACACAGAAGAGACACACACACACACAGAAAGGGACACACACACAGAAAGAGAGACACACACACAGAAAGAGACACACACACAGAAAAAGACACACACACACACACACACACACTGTGGGTACCTGCTGCTGCTGCCTCCGCCGCCGCCGCTCTCAGACGCGCAGGTGTCGGGGGTCAGGGTTTGGCCGAGGTTACCCTGCAGAGGGGCAGCGGGGTCCCCCTCCCCTCCTCCGCAGCCGCCGCCGTTCTCATACACACACCAGCACTTCCTGGCTGTTGCGCGCTCGTCGTCGGTGGGCGTGCCCCATATGGCAGGCGTCCAATGAAAACATTGGACGCTGCCCATTGACGACCAGCGCGCAGCAGCCTGGAAGTGCCGGTCAGTGTGTGAATGTGTGTGCGTGTTTGTATGCATGAGAGCGGCGGCGGCGGCGGCGGCGGCAGCAGCGGGTACAGCAGGGACCCGCAGCGGCCGCCCCTCACCCTCCAGCCCCTGGACTCGAGTATATACGGTATTCTCAATCTAACAAGTACAAAGTACAGTACAGAGTATACATGTCATATGGCATTATACATCTACACAACATTAAAATACTCTTACTATAAAACAATTTATATACCTGTTGTTCAATAGTGTGGATCCATGTTTTATTACATATTTTAGTACACATTTTGCCAACAATTGGCTTCTGCAGGGAAAGCAGCAAGCTGAATCTATCTATTCATTTTTTTACCAATAGGAACTTCTTGCACTTCTGCGTACCTGCCACACTTCTCTGGATTGTAGTGGTCTTTACTCCCACTACCATTCCATAGTAAAGGGTGGTCGGTGTGAAAAAGCCCGCTGAAAATCAGTTTTTTACACTTTAATGCCCCCCTCGGCTTAATAAAATACCCCATAAATGCAAAAACAAAACAAAAAAAACCACAATCCAATAATATATCCCCACTCCATGTTTCTCTGTCACAAGGGTAAATATAGAGACATTAGTCTGTTTCACAGCCAGATTAACAATAATTCTTTTTTTTTTTAAATTTCAAGTGGCAACTGTTTTAATGAGAAAAAGAGCTAACAAGGATACAGAGAAATTCATGAGCTTAAAAAAGTTGAACAAGCATATGAGCAGATCTCTTATACTAGATGTCTGTTGGGTGCATTTCTGCATGTGATTGTATACCATCCTGTGGCAGGGCATGTACAGCATTGTCAGAACTTGGGGTTGGCTTGCAATTTCTTTATTTCCTTTTCTTATTGTATGCTTGCTAAATGTTGTATTTGTATGGCCTTGGGTATTAGCTATTTTGTTTAGCTTCTTTAGCTATTAGATATTGTTTTATTTCTCTGTTTCTTTCTTTATTTTATTTCTCTTATTTTCTTAATTTGTTTTTATTATACCTTGACATATTTTGGAAATTGGTGGGTGGGCAGTGCTGCTGTTGTTCCTGCCACTCTAGACCATGATCTAGGTGGTATAAGTTAAAGGGAAAAGAGTGGCTTTCCTAGAACGGAAAGTATTTGCACAGTACCCAGTCCAAGGACAGATAGCATTACCCATCTACCCTTGCAGTAGGCGGAGCTATGCAAATCATCTCTTTACGTCTCTGTGCCATCCAAGGCCCTTAGAACCGCTAAGGGTGCAATGCCAAGGATTAGCTTTAAATTTTATACAGCCAACTAGTGGACACGTGTTTGGAGTTTTAGGCTCTCATCAGCACTAGGGCGGATGCCTCTTGCTGTATGGGGAGTGAGACTTGGTGAGTACCAAAACATAGAGGCCTGTTCATTAATAGCGGCAGGTAGCGACAGTTGAGCGACTGTAGCGGCATTTTCAGAGCGCCCGCTAGTAGTCGCTGTGCTTGGCCGTTGTTCGGTAGTTGATAGCGACTCAGTCGGTTTGCCGTAATGTTGAATATTGGGTGAGGAGTCGCTATTTGACAGGTTCCGCGCTGTATGGGAGCGCATGATAGCGACTGGCCCTAGCGACCGGCTCCCACCATATTCATTAAAAAATCACACTCAAAAAATTCTCGTGCTGTAAAATGCATGTTTAAACCCCAGAGCGCTGGCGGCGATGGGTTAAAAGTATTTTTTTAACCCCCAAACAACCATATTTTTGGAAGCCAAAAAAAACAAGTTTTTTAAATAATTTGGTAATATGAATACATTAATATCAGACCTGTAATATCAATTCTGTACAATTTTTTTTACCTTAAAAAAATTATCTAAAATGGCAGAAGTGGTCACAGAATTTTTCACATTTAAAAAAAAAAAAAAAAAAAATTAATAATTAATTATGAATATTTAAAGATTGTTCCATTGAAATGCATTGGAGAGCGCCAGGTAGCGAGAAGTCATACCTGTCGCTGTTCAAGGTCGGACGCTGGCGCTGTGGGCTGAGGCTGGAATAATGATGAATGAGTGGCTATATGGCGCTATCTCAGTCGCTAAGCAGGATCGGCTTGATAAATGTGTGATTTTGGTGGGGAGCCGGCGTTCTCGTGGCGGGGCCCGTCATTACCGGCCGCTCACCAGTCGCTACCTGTCGCTATCCCTTCATAAATAAGGGCCATAGTCGCAAGCCACATACTGGCTTGCGACTATGTGGTGGTATAAGTTAATATTCAGTGGGATGACACATTGGGAATGCCTAGCCTGACCTCTGTAATATTTTTATCATTATTTTGTAATCTCTTCTTTGTTATATCAGCATTTCATCAATCATACGGATATAAGCTCTGCATCTCCCCAGTTTACACTTGTCCGATCCCTTGCAGGCTTCCCTCCCTGCCTCTCCATGTTTGGCTCTGTACGTGGATGCTGACAGCCGCTTAACAATTAAGATGACCCAGCGGCACACTCCTGTGAATGGATCCAGCTATTATTTCCTGAATGAATACAAGAGCTGAGCTGAAAGGAGGGACCTTTGTCCTTGCTATTCCTTCCAGCTTCCTCATGCAGAACATGAGTGCTGGGGAATGTGTTACAGATCCCCCAACCCCAGATGTGTGCTATTTCCACATCTGGCCCTAGTCATGCTGCCGCCCCCCCATCACCCCCCTCTGGTGTGCAGCTTCACAAACTTCCGACACCTGCTAAGGAGGATAAATTGGATACTCCATTGCTTGACCCCTGCTAGAACTTGTGTGCTGGAGTCTGTTCAGTGTTTTTAAAAGTTACATTCAAGTTTTCCAACTCACAGCATCTCCTCCGACTATTGGGATGTCTAGGCTGAGCTGTATTTATATTATCCAGTTACAGGCTGAGCAAGCTGAAATGGTCGCGAGCACCAATGGTGTAACTGAGGGCCTTATTCATGAAGGGATAGCGCCAGGTAGTGCCTGTACAGCGGCAGGTAGCGGCAGATAGTGGCAGGTGAACGTTGGCCACGGCACGCAATTACACATTTATGAAGCGGATTCTGTTGAGTGACTGGGACAACGCCATGTAGCCTCCAATTCATCATTATCCCAGGCTCAGCGTACAGCCCCGGCGTTCAGCCTTGCAGAGCGCCACGTCTTACCTGTCACTACCTGGGGCTCTCCCATACATTTCAATGGACATTTCTTTTCTTATGTTTAAACAGGGTTTTCTTTTATTATTTTTTGTTGTTTTGTATCAAATTACTGTGTGGACTCTCCTGGCCTATTTAAATACATTTTTGAAAACTTTTGACTTATGATTTTTCATATTTTTTATGCAGAATTGTCATTACAGGTCTGGTATTAAAGTGTTAATGTCACAATGTAATAACAATGTAATTCCATATGTTTTCGCTTTGTTACTAGTGGATATGTGTTCAAAAACATACATCACATTCATTAATTCATTAACTGTAAACATGGAAAATGCAACATGGAAAATGATTTAGCTTTACTGGATAGATGGTCAAAACTGTGGAAACTAGAGTTTAATGTCTCTAAATGTAAAATCATGCACTTGGGTAGAAGGAATCCCTGCTCTGAGTACCGTATGGGTAGTACTGTGTTAGCCAGGACCTCGGAGGAGAGAGATTTAGGGATACTGATTACTGATAGCTGCAAGATGAGTGGACAGTGTAGCCAGGCAGTGGGAAAAGCAAGCAGGATGCTCGGCTGCATAGCTCGAGGCATCACCAGTAGGAAGATGGAGGTTGTGATGCCGCTGTATAGAGCCCTGGTAAGGCCACAGCTAGAATACTGTGTGCAGTTCTGGAGACCTTACCTGCAAAAAGACATTATTCAAATAGAACGTGTCCAAAGGCCGGCAACGAAAATGGTGGAAGGACTTAAACTTAAAACTTATCAGGAGAGACTTAAAGAACTTAATTTGTACAGTCTGGAGGAAAGAAGGGAGAGGGGGGACATGATTGAGACCTTTATATATGTGACAGGATTGAATAAGGTTCAGGAGGGAAGTGTTTTTAAGAAGAAACTTAACGATAGAACAAGGGGCACAACCTGAAGCTAGTCGGGGGGAAGATCAGGAGCAATGTTAGAAAATATTATTTTACAGAAAGAGTAGTAGATGCTTGGAACAAACTTCCAGCAGAGGTAGTTGAAACATCAACAGTCACTGAATTTAAACATGTCTGGGATAAGCACACATCTATCCTAAGATAAAGAGAACATACAGTATACACATAAGGGCAGACTAGATGGACCGTATGGTCTCCTTCTGCCGTCAACCTTCTATGTTTCTAACTGGGGGCGGGGCTGGGGGCGGTGCGGCGGCATTGATTGTTAATATTGTTTTGATTCAATCATTTTAATGTTAACGTATTTAAACATGCCTTCAAAATAAAATACAGTTACAGAAAAAAACGATACCTAGCTACTGGCCAACTCAAAATGTCACCCGACACCAGTCCGAGGCCAGTTGGTGCTTGTTATACCTCAATATATAGCACTGCTATATATTGGGGGCATACTTTGACTGAGTTATTTTGGGGACACTGTGTAGCAATACTACACAGTGCCCCCACAGGTGTTTCACAGGAATAGCAGCAAAGCCATAGGCTGTCTGGGCATTCTGGGAGTTGTAGTTTGGCAACTCCTAGGAGGCAGCAGTGAAGATCACTTACCACTGAGCTTCACTGCTGCCTCAATCGCCACCTGCACTTGCAGTCCCGCCGCCCCTCCGCCATGCCGCCTCCTCTTCACCAATTCACACTGCCACTTAGCCACTGCATCCTCACCTGTGGCCGCTATTGAGATCACAGGCCTGCTGTGTTCGGGTGAGAGCTACGGGAGTGCTTTGGGTCGGCGGGGGGTTTTGGGGGTGGGGTGGCTCGGGTCTGCCGCATCTGTCCCTTCTAATGTTGCAGAGCAGGGCTTCCTATACAGGCCGTGCGCGGTGATATCATCTCATTGTGCGCGGCCTGTATAGAAGCACTGAGTGCAGGTGGGTGCAGGGATGATGTAAGGAGCGAGGGTTTGGAGCGTGGGGCGCGATAGCCTCAGGGCCCGGTACCATTTGAGCTACGGACCGGTAGCGGGGGCACCACTGGCCTAGAGTGCCGGCGCTATACACTGAGCCACCTCTAGTAATACATGTGACGCTACATTGCGCTGTTAGAGGCGCTCACCAGAATCACCTTCATAAATGTGGTTTTGCTTACAGCGCCCGGCGTTCACCTGACGCCGCCTGCCACTACGAGGCACTACCTGCCGCTATCCCTTCTTAAAACACCCCCATAGTCTTTATTTTAGTGTGTTTTTATTATGTTTTTTTTGTTGGGAGGCCATGCGGCTGTGACACTGTCATGTAGCATGCTAAATTATCTGTCAGGCTTTCAGATCCTCCACATGCTGGCTGGTCACCTGTACTGCATACCTCCCAACTTTTGAAAATGTGAAAGCGGGACAAGCCCCGCCCCTGACCACACCCCCACCACGCCCCCGACAACACCACTGCCACGCCCCCGACAACACCTCCTGTCACGCCCTCCAGCAATGTCGGCTGCCTTCACCCCTGCATGCCAGCCTGCGTAAGTTTTTTTAATCCCCAACCCAGCCCCCCGCGCGCCCCCCTCCCCGAGCCCGCCCCCTGCGCGCACCGGCCGGTGTTAATTCAGAAGGAGCCGGCGTCATTGCGGCCCTGGACACACCGCCATGGCGCAGGCCTTCCCGGGACATTTGTTAACGGTCCGGGACCGCGGGATTTTCTGCAAAAATCGGGACAATCCCGGGAAAATCGGGACAGTTGGGAGGCATGTGTACTGTGCTCCGGCTGTCTGTTTCCCTGCACATCCCCGGCATATCTCTAGAAGTGCTGCCTCCCTAGAACACATTCTGGCTGTGCCTTGCTGTTTATTACATTATTATAACATTTCCACGGGTACTTCAGAGGGTCAATGTTAGTGGCTGACTCTGATTGGCCGACGGCCACATAAAACCAGGGCGCTCCATGCATGCATTGCCTGTGATAGTGTTTCCTGCTAGGCTTATCCATAACCTACCTCTGCTACGTCCAACCACTCTCTGCCTGCTGCCTGGACTGACCTCTGCCTGTTTGACTACGATTCTGCCTGGTTCTCTGGATACCTCCATACCTCTTACTATCCGGCTCTGACCCTTTGGCTTCCTTCTGCTCAATCCATGTGACTTGACGCCTGTAGAACTGATACCCTCGTGTATGACCCCGGCTAGTTTGGACTCTGCTCTCAGTGTACCCTTGCTTCATCTGCCTTTGATAACATCTGATCATATAGCCCCCCTTAATTTTGTTATCAAGTATATGGTATATCGAGTATATGGTGCAGTGTCCCATACAATATATAGGCCCTTATTTAACAAGGGATAGCGCCAGGTAGCGACTGGTGAGCGGCCGGTAATGACGGTTACCGCCACGAGAACGCCGGCTCCCCACCACAATCACACATTTATCAAGCCGATCCTGCTTAGTGACTAAGATAGCGCCAGATAGCGACTCATTCATCATTATTCCAGCCTCACCACACAGCGCCAGCGAGCGACCTTGAACAGCGACAGGTATGACCTCTCACTACCTGGCGCTCTCCAATGCATTTCAATGGAACAATCTTTAAATATTAATAATTAATTGTTAATAATTTTTTTTTTTTTTTTAATGTGAAAATTTCTGTGACCACTTCTGCCATGTTAGATATTTTTTTTTTAGGTAAGAAAAAAATAAAAAAAAAAATTGTGCAGAATTGATATTACAGGTCTGATATTAATGTATTCATATTCCAAAATGTTTTTATAAACTTGTTTTTTTTTTGGTTTCCCAAAATATGGTTGTTTGGGGGTTAAAAAACTACTTTTAACCCATCGCCGCCAGCGCTCTGGGGTTTAAACATGCATTTCACAGCGCGAGAATTTTTGGAGCGTGATTTGTTAATGAATATGGTGGGAGCCGGTCGCTATGGCCATTCGCTATCATGCGCTCCCATACAGCGCGGAACCTGTCAAATAGCGACTCATCACCTTGTATTCAACATTACTGCACACCGACTGAGTCGCTATCAACAACCGAACAACGGCCAAGCACAGCGACTACTAGCGGGCGCTGTGAAAATACCGCTACAATCGCTCAACTGTCGCTACCTGGCGCTATTAATAAATCAGCCTCATAGTGTCATTTGTGTATTATATGTTTTTTAATGGATTTTAATTGTGTTTGTTGTGTCTGTACAACAAATTGCAATGAAATATTTTGTACAGCTAGATTTTATGGTGGTGCAGTAGTGTTTTCTGGTGTGGCTGTGGGGGGTTGGGGCTCTCCCACATGTTTTGGTTAACATTTAATTTATTATGGTGGGTCATCATAACTTGAAAAAAGGTTGGGCTCATGATGTCTTGGGGTGTAACTCAGTTGCGTATGTAGATATTTGTTCTTTGTTTTTTTTTATATCTTTTTTTGATCTGCCTCATACAAGCGCAGATATGACTTTTGCCAATAATAAATGATGGATGGGATACCCCTGGAAGACATCAGCACTTATATATCCTTTATGACAGCCCTGCTTGTATAAATTATAAGTCAACCATGGCATCATGCATGAAGCGCCTGTTTTATTATTAATGTCCTGATTCTTCAAGGCAATCCATTTTTGGCAGCCCCAGGGCATTGCTCTTCACAGCTGTCCACTGGTGCACAGCAGTCGACATCATGTGCATAAACTAATACAAATTCCCAGGATTATCATGACTGCAACCTTTTCATATCGCATTACATAACGGCCTGGAGATCCACTTTTCTGCTTCCCCTGTTTCTCTCAAACAGCTGGGGACTGTCGGAAATCCTAAATACCCTTGGAAGGGGAAGAGAACATGACGTCCTTAATGAGGAGACATTCCTGGCATGCCAGCGAGGACCACTGAGTGAAAAACTGCATCATCCAAGCATCAATGAAGACACCGGAGTAGTGTTGAGCGAGTCCATAGAAGTTCAGTGTCACTCCCAGGCGAATAACCTCGCTGGGCATTCAAGGTGTGTGTGGGAGATTCCTGGTTTATTGTCTGGGGATGAAGGAAGCTGGGTAGCTGACAGAAGGGAACAGAAGGACAAAGGACAGACAACCCACCTGCGCCACCAAAGTGGCAAGCTGCTGACCACCCGGGGCGTGGGTTGTCCTGTAGACCCTGTAATCCACCCAGTTCTTCAGCAGAGCTCCTAAAGGTGGAGTTGCACAGGCCCCAGGTAGTCCCTTGGTGGTCGCAGACATGGGAAAGGGAAACACAGGGCAGACGTTCACAAGACACAAACAAATGAACTGGGCCCCAGTGCAGGCTATGGCAGAGCTGGGCCCCAGTGCAGGCTATGGTAGGCTATGGCAGAGCTGGGCTCCAGTGCAGGCTATCGCAGAGCTGGGCCCCAGTGCAGGCTATGGCAGAGCTGGACCCCAGTGCAGGCTATGGCAGAGCTGGGCTCCATTGCAGGCTATGGTGGAGCTAGGTATCAGTGCAGGCTATGGCAGAGCTGGGCACCAGTGCAGGCTATGGCAGAGCTGGGTCCCAGTGCAGGCTATGGCAGAGCTGGGCCCCAGTGCAGGCTATGGCAGAGCTGGGCCCCAGTGCGGGCTATGGCAGAGCTGGGCTCCAGTGCAGGCTATGGCAGAGCTGGGCCCCAGTGCAGGCTATGGCAGAGCTGGGTGTCAGTGCAGGCTATGGCAGAGCTGGGCTCCAGTGCAGGCTATGGCAGAGCTGGGCTCCAGTGCAGGCTATGGCAGAGCTGGGCTCCAGTGCAGGCTATGGCAGAGCTGGGGACAAGTGCAGGCTATGGCAGAGCTGGGTCCCAGTGTAGGCTATGGCAGAGCTGGGCTCCAGTGCAGGCTATGGCAGAGCTGGGCTCCAGTGCAGGCTATGGCAGAGCTGGGTGTCAGTGCAGGCTATGGCAGAGCTGGGCTCCAGTGCAGGCTATGGCAGAGCTGGGCTCCAGTGCAGGCTATGGCAGAGCTGGGCTCCAGTGCAGGCTATGGCAGAGCTGGGGACAAGTGCAGGCTATGGCAGAGCTGGGTCCCAGTGTAGGCTATGGCAGAGCTGGGCTCCAGTGCAGGCTATGGCAGAGCTGGGCTCCAGTGCAGGCTATGGCAGAGCTGGGCTCCAGGGCAGGCTATGGCAGAGCTGGGCTCCAGTGCAGGCTATGGCAGAGCTGGGCTCCAGTGCAGGCTATGGCAGAGCTGGGCACCAGTGCAGGCTATGGCAGAGCTGGGCTCCAGTGCAGGCTATGGCAGAGCTGGGCACCAGTGCAGGCTATGGCAGAGCTGGGCTCCAGTGCAGGCTATGGCAGAGCTGGGCTCCAGTGCAGGCTATGGCAGAGCTGGGCTCCAGTGCAGGCTATGGCAGAGCTGGGCCCCAGTGCAGGCTATGGCAGAGCTGGGCCCCAGTGCAGGCTATGGCAGAGCTGGGCTCCAGGGCAGGCTATGGCAGAGCTGGGCCCCAGTGCAGGCTATGGCAGAGCTGGGCCCCAGTGCAGGCTATGGCAGAGCTGGGCTCCAGTGCAGGCTATGGCAGAGCTGGGCTCCAGTGCAGGCTATGGCAGAGCTGGGCTCCAGTGCAGGCTATGGCAGAGCTGGGCTCCAGTGCAGGCTATGGCAGAGCTGGGCCCCAGTGCAGGCTATGGCAGAGCTGGGCCCCAGTGCAGGCTATGGCAGAGCTGGGCCCCAGTGCAGGCTATGGCAGAGCTGGGCCCCAGTGCAGGCTATGGCAGAGCTGGGCTCCAGTGCAGGCTATGGCAGAGCTGGGCTCCAGTGCAGGCTATGGCAGAGCTGGGCCCCAGTGCAGGCTATGGCAGAGCTGGGGACAAGTGCAGGCTATAGCAGAGCTGGGTATCAGTGCAGGCTATGGCAGAGCTGGGCTCCAGTGCAGGCTATGACAGAGCTGGGCCCCAGTGCAGGCTATGACAGAGCTGGGCTCCAGTGCAGGCTATGGCAGAGCTGGGCACCAGTGCAGGCTATGGCAGAGCTGGGAATCAGTGCAGGCTATGGCAGAGCTGGGCTCCAGTGCAGGCTATGACAGAGCTGGGAATCAGTGCAGGCTATGGCAGAGCTGGGCCCCAGTGCAGGCTATGGCAGAGCTGGGAATCAGTGCAGGCTATGGCAGAGCTGGGAATCAGTGCAGGCTATGGCAGAGCTGGGTATCAGTGCAGGCTATGGCAGAGCTGGGTATCAGTGCAGGCTATGGCAGAGCTGGGCTCCAGTGCAGGCTATGGCAGAGCTGGGTATCAGTGCAGGCTATGGCAGAGCTGGGCTCCAGTGCAGGCTATGGCAGAGCTGGGGGCCAGTGCAGGCTATGGCAGAGCTGAGGACAAGTGCAGGCTATGGCAGAGCTGGGTCCTAGTGCAGGATATGGCAGAGCTGGGCTCCAGTGCAGGCTATGGCAGAGCTGGGTCCCAGTGTAGGCTATGGCAGAGCTGGGCCCCAGTGCAGGCTATGGCAGAGCTGGGCACCAGTGCAGGCTATGGCAGAGCTGGGGACAAGTGCAGGCTATGGCAGAGCTGGGTCCCAGTGCAGGCTATGGCAGAGCTGGGCTCCAGTGCAGGCTATGGCAGAGCTGGGCTCCAGTGCAGGCTATGGCAGAGCTGGGCCTGAGTTCCGGCTGAGGCAGAAATTCACCTTCTCCTCTGGTCTAACGGCGCATGCGCGAGCCGCAGCTGCGTACCCGCTATCTCTCTAGCAGGGCATGTGCCTGCACCAAGCATTTGTGAATAGGGCACGCTCTCTGTTTGAGGATAGCGGGGGGTGCGGCCGCCAGTGCGCTCGCATTAGGCAAGCTCAAGCGGATCTGAACACGCTGATTGGAAGGGCGGCCGTGCATGCGTCGTAGTAGGATTAGGAAGAGGTGAGCTTGTTCAGGCGACCTGGGGGGTTTCCCGATTGGGGTGTCCTGGGGGCAAGAACCAAACCCAGGATAGTCAAAATACTGGGTTTTGGTCCACTTTAATTGAGTGTTGTGATAAAGATATACAGATCTTTCTGATGGGGTAAAGCAGGGGTGCTGTGGGCCACATGGGTAATTTTGGAACTGGTCGTGGACCACAATGAATGGGTTTAAAATGTTCACGTTTTTGTTGTGATACCAAGCCATAAAGTTGTGGACAAGAGGTAAGTGGAAAACTGTATTTACCTTAAAGCGGACCAACACCTAGGGGGGATCGGCCCGGGAATCTATAAGATTCCTGGGCTGATCAGATCTCTCCCTGCGGGGCATCCGAAATCGGGATGTCCCAGCCCACAATCCTACCTTTTCCACGTTCCAGCAGCGCACGCGTGTCCGCCGCCACCTCCTGCGTGTCCCTCTAGCAGGGCGCGCTCCCGCGCTGCCCGTTTGTGAATGGCCGGCGCGGGTGCGCTCCCTGTAAGAGGGACGCGCGGGAGGCAGCGGCAGACGCGCTCTGCTTGTCCATCGCTGCCTCTCGCTTGTCCGTCACCGGTGATTGGACGAGCGAGTCACGTGGGAGCGTGGTGAGGTGAGTTTTCGGGGCTTTCTGGGGGGTTTCACACAGCGGGGTGCCCCACCGAAGTGGACCAAAACCCAGGATAGTCAAAATCCTGGGTGTTGGTCCACTTTAAATGACTGGAAAAGCAGTGGGCTTAGGAAAGTTTGTATGCAGCGATTGTCTGGAGGAGAATATTGCAGGCAGCAGTGGAATCTGTCAGGTCCTTACCAACATTACTTAAGAGGAGAGGAACAATGGGACTGTGTGAGGCACAGTGAGACGCACCGCCCTGCCCACGCCAATTTGCAAAAGCACATCTAAAGTTATTGCTGACTGTGTGTGTATGTAGATCACAACAAATATAAAAAAGATATAGTTTTTCTACACATGTATTCATATTTCATTGTCCCTGACCCTGGAGATTGACTGTTTCCTGTAAAAAGATTCACTGGTGTGTCCATGGAGTTGTGTTGCTCACAGTGCACGCGGAGAAGGAATTCCATGTGTGCGTTGACACCCAATGGCCGCTATTGCACTATTATCACTATTATTATTATTATTATTGAAAAGGAAAACAGCAAACTACCTAAAAGCATATTGAGGTCAAAACTCCAAAGAGCTTATACTCAGCTCTAATCTAATCGCTGTCTTAGCCCTTCTAATGTATCCTTGACTTTATGAAGAGTTTCACTTTAGGTGAAAAAAATAAAAGAAGTGCTCTTATACCTGTGGCTGAAGTGGGAGTGTTGTAATCCAAATAAGAGTAGTACACCCAGTGCTAAATCTAAGGGATGATCCAAAATCAGATGAAAATGTCATTTTTAGAATTAGGCCCTTATTCATCAAGTGATAGCGCCAGGTAGTGTCTCACTAGCGCCAGGTATCGCCAGCTAACGGCGGCTACCGACTACAGAACGCCAGGCTGCGAACACAATCACGCATTTATCACGCTAAATGAGGCTAGCGCCGGCGAAAGCGTCAGCTAGCGTGGGATTCATCATGTAGCCGACTGCAACGAACAGCGCCGCTGCTAATCCCATCACAGCGCCAGGTATGACCTCTCGCTATCTGGCGCTCTCCAATGCATTTCAATGGAGCAATCTTTAAATATTCATAAATAATTGATATTAATGTTTTTATTTTTTTTTTAAATGTCAAAAATTCAGTGACCACTTCTGCAATGTTATATATTTTTTTAAAGGTAAAAAAAAAATTAAATACAAAAGTCTTAAAGGGGCCACAGCACTCAAACCAGTTAGCTTGCTGACCAACCTACAATCTGTCTCTAAACTAGGAGGCCGATTCATCAATAGCGCCAGGTAGCGACAGATGAGCGACTGTAGCGTGATTTTTTCAGCGCCAGCCAGTATTCGCTGTGCTTGGCCGGCGTTAGCTTGATGACAGCGACTCAGTCGGTGTGCGGTAATGTTGAATACTGGCTGGGGGGTCGCTGTTTCACAGGTCCAGCGTTGTATGTGAGCGCCTGACAACGAATGGCCAGAGCGAACGGCTAGCTTCATATTCATCAAAAAATCACGCTCCGAATGTGCTGTCGCTGTCCATTCCTTGTTTAAACCCCAGAGCGCTGGCGCCGATCTGTATTAACTAGTTTTTAACCCCTAAACAACCATATTTTTAGAATGTAACATTATACATGTTTTTAGAATCATTTTGTTATATGAATACATTAATCTCAGACCTGTTAGATCAATTCTGCACATATTTTTTTTTTTTTTTTTTTGACTTAAAAATAAATCCTAACATTGCAGAAGTGTTCTCCGATTTTTTGACATTAAAAAAATGTTAAAAAAAATTATTATCAATTATTCATGAATTATTATAGATTGCTCCATTGAAATGCATTGGACATCGCCAGGGAGCGACAGCTCATACCTGGCGCTGTGAGGGAATTTGCAGCGGCGCTGTTCGGTCCAGGCGGCTTCATGATGAATGCCGCGCTAGCCGTCGCTCTCGCCGGCGCTAGCCTCATTTTGCTTGATAAATGCGTCATTGTGACCGCCGCGGGCGTACTTGAGTCGGTAGTCGCCGTTAGCTGCCGCTACCTGGCACTCGTCAGACACTACCTGGCGCTATCGCTTGATGAATAAGGGCATAGGTTAAAAACAGGGGGCTCGGTCACACACATCTGCAGAAGTATGCTTAAGCTGCACCACCAGCGCCAAGGTGCCCCTGTGAGGTGCAGTCCTAACTCTAGTACTAATTCTAGTCTCTAAGAGCCCCATTTGGGACATACAATGCAATAGTCCCAAATGGGGCTCTTAGAGACTAGAATTAGTACTAGAGTTAGGACTGCACCTCACAGGGGCACCTTGGCGCTGGTGGTGCAGCTTAAGCATACTTCTGCAGATGTGTGTGACCGAGCCCCCTGTTTTTAACCTAGTTTAGAGACAGATTGTAGGTTGGTCAGCAAGCTAACTGGTTTGAGTGCTGTGGCCCCTTTAAGACTTTTGTATTCTAACTGCCCTGCTAATGTGCACCTCCCTGGTTAGTTATAAAATGGTCTGAGCGGCTGCCACCCCTCCTTTGTTTTTTTTTAAAAAAAAAATAAAAAAAAATTGTGCAGAATTGATATTACAGGTCTGATATTAATGTATTCATATTACAAAATGTTTATAAAAACTTGTTTATTTTTTTTAAACAAAAATAAGGTTGTTTGGGGGTTAAAAAACTACTTTTAACTTTACTTTCACAGCGCGAGAAATTTTTGAACGTGATTTGTTAATGAATATGCTGGGAGTCGTTCGCTATGGCCATTCGCTGTCATGCGCTCCCATACAGCGCGGAACCTGTCAAACAGCGACTCCTAACCCCGTATTCAACATTACCGCACACCGACTGAGTCGCTGTCAACAACCGAACAACGGCCAAGCACAGCGAATACTAGCTGGCGCTGTGAAAATAACGCTACTGCCGCTCATCTGTCGCTACCTGGCGCTATTAATAAATCGGCCTCCCAGTCACCTTAGGGCAGATTCACCTTAGGATAAATAACATTCAGGGTGAGAAAATAATACCCCCATCCCAGTAGCCAGTGCCAGCGGGTGCTCAGCACTGGGGGTGGTTACAGGGTTTCGTGCAGCTTTTTGGACATTTTTGAGCATATACTGAATCTTTGTTTTTGATCAAAAATGTATTTATTTTGTTTTTTTCTAAATTTTGTGTGGCTATTAAAAGTGAAATGCTATCCAAAAGTTTGTTTATTATTCGCAACATGTCTGCGCAACCACTGGTTACTGGCAGTCACGTGGGGTGGCAGTTCAGCCACAGGCCGCAAGGGGTCGTGGAAATGCCCCAGTCTCTGGCTTGCAATGAGTATAAGCTCAGCAGGGCACGCCAAATCAGATTAACCCTGAGCTGTGGAGGAGAGTGGACCAAGTTCTTTTTAAGTTTCTGAAGAGTCAGCCATCACAATTTGTTATCCAAATGCTAGAGGAGTACGCCTGGGCAAGCCTGCAGCCAAAGCCACCACAGGGCAGGACGGAGAGTCTAGAGCAGCAAAGCCGCCGCCAGCAACGCTACAGTGATGGGTGCAGAGCTGTCACTGCACATAAGCCACCAAGCACAGCCGCTGGCAGCTCAATGCAGGGAACCAGCCGGGTGACTACACTACCCCCCACCCAGAATGGCAAAGCAGGAGTTCCCGAGCAGCACACACCCGCACAAGGGGGGCAAGGGACTCAATTTGACGTTCCAGTAACTGGGCTGGTGCCAGACAACCACCAGTTACTTGGCTGGACTATGATTTTAAAGGAGAAAAAAATCACCGGATTTTGTGCCCAGGGGCCTCCGCCACACATAATCTGGCCCTGCATGTATTACCTTGTGATTGATCACCATTTTCATAGAAATGTTCCAATGTCGTGTCGAAAAATCCAGACTGGTTCCCCTTCTGCTGACCTGTGTTTCCTGAAGGTGGGAATAAGCATTGTGACATTTGAAGGATGATCGGAGACAAGCTGCTTTATTGTTACCCAGGCCTGGCTCTAGGAGAGGTTAAGCTCCTCAGCTGGGGTTGCATTGAGTTCCCCGGTGTAATGGCATCTCTTGGCGCACTGTGAAATATTGCTCCTTCCATAAGGTTTGCAATAAAAAATAACAGACGGTCCCTTTGCACACAGAGCTGACTTCATTCTCTATTCTAGGGAGTCATCCATACAACAGTTGATTTTTGTGCAGACGCTTCTATCAATAGCAAACCTTTGGTTTGGCACAATTTTTGGGATTAAAATATGGGACTTAGTCCTGCTTCTGGAATCATGATAGAAAACTGCAAGCTCCCAATGATCTTACAAGGAGGAACTTCAAAAACTTAACAACATGGAAAGGTCCATCATGGTCCCTGCAAAAAACACATTTGGTGGGCTCTCTCCAACACCCAACCACCAACATTTTCAAAATGCACAGGTAAAGAGACGCTTTCCTAAAACGGAAAGTTATTGCACAGTACTAGAGATGAGTGAACTTCTCAAAAATTCGATTCGGGCGATTCGCCGAATTTCTCAAAGAAATTCGGGTTCATCCGAATCTAACTTTAGCAAATCTCTCATCTCTGGTGGGAGCGGGGAGGCCGGCTGCGCTGTCAGCTGTCATCAGAGGACGCATCATCAGAGGAAGCCAGCTTGGGTGCTGTGCAAATACTTTCCGTTTTAGGAAAGCTCCTCTTTTACTTTAATTAAGTAGAGGGTTTTTTGGTCTCTTTAGCCCCCCTATATTAAGCCTAACATGGGGCTCTCCACATACTGGCTTGTGACTCTGTTTTGTTACTAACCAAGTCTCACCCCCAAACAGCCAGAAACATCTGCCCTAATGCTGATGAGAGCCTAAAGCTTGGAAAATGTGTCCAATTGCTGGATATGTCTGGCTGTGTAAATGTAAAGCTAATCCTTGGCATTGAACCCTTAGCGTTTCTAAGGGCCTTGGATGGCATGGAGACATAAAGAGATGATTTGCATAGCTCCACCTGCTGCAAGGATTGATGGGTAATGCTATCTGTTCTTGTATTGAATACTGTGCAAATTCGTTTTAGGACAGCTCCTCTTTTCCTTTACCAGAGTAGATGGTCTATTGGTCTCTCTAGCCTAACATGGGTCTCTCCACATACTGGTTTGGGCAGGTTAAAGCCTGAATCCAGCCAGCTCTAATCTGAGATAGAGGAATAGCTAGTAACAGGTCAATGCTCTTTTTAGTGTTTGTTATATCATAAGCACAATCTACCTCCTGTTTTGTCAGTGGTGACAATTCACCAGGTCCCGAAACGCTGTGAGCATCGGCCACCAGATCCCCAGCTTCATTGCTCTCTTGCCCAGCCTTTCTGAATGGCTTGGCTAATTTAACATTGATTCCTCAGGGGCGAACAGAAAAGGTTTTTCGCCAGCATTCACTAAGCCAAACTGATGCTGACGTAAATCCGGAAAACATGGACATGGCCGGCCAAACATGCAACATTTTGCTTGGTAAATGCAGAAACTAGCTGAATCAATCGGGAGCAAAAATGGGTGCATTCTCCAGCAGCATGTGCACCGTCCCCAACCTATGTGAATGGCTGAGGAGGGAGCGCATGCGCAGCCCTAAGATGCGGGAGATGCGGCCACTGATGTTTACATCGTCGAGGAATCCAGGAATAAGGTGGGTTTTGCAGCATCCCGATTCTGGATACCCAGGGGAAGGCCAACAGCCTGCCCTGAAATCTTTTCAAATCCAGGGCCAGCCATACCAGCTTTTGTTCCACTTTAAGGTTGTGAAATAAAACAAATATCATTAGATAGGCAATCATGCTGTAAGTGTCTGAAAGAGAATTTAACAAGGTAGCTTAAAACCTTACTTCGAACCTGCTTCTAGTTTTGCTTAAAGAGGAACATTGGACCTAAAATAAATAGCGGCCAATTCCCCCTCATTGGCCCCTACTTACCATTTGGATGTCTCCACTGCCTGCTGTAGGGACATCCGGCAGCTTCAGAGCCCGATCCTCTGCCCCCCCCCCCCCCCCCCCCCGCTGTCTCTTCAAAGTCCCGTGGGATTTCGGTTGACTCCATTGCATCCTATTCATGGACACTGAACGGGGGCCGCGCGCACAGTGTCTGGTGGGATGCAAGATGGCATTGCCCATCCAGAGGTTGCCCGGAATCCGAGGGACCCAAAAGATGGATGCCCTGCGAGGTGAGTAAAATTACCCAACGGTAAAACCGGAGGGGAAGGGGGTCAGCAGATCAGTGAGGTTTTAACCTCCCCCGATGTTCCTCTTTAAAGAGGAACATTAGACAGTCTGGGGGATTTTCCAAAACTCCCCAAACTCCGCTCTCCGTTCCATTTAATCCTCCGATTCAACAATTGCCACTTTAAAGCATGGCACATGTGCGGGCTCTCGTCCAACCAGAGGCGTTTGCTGGGCAAATTTATTGTTGGGCAAACAGTTTTGTTTATGTCAATTGGGTTGTGAAATCGGGTGCATACCCAGCAGCACATGCTCCCGCCCCCAACTTATCTGAATGGCTGAGGCGGGAGCAGGATGCCTCCATTGCATCCCATTCATGGGCACTGAACGGGGGCCTCGCCCAGTGCCTGATGGGATGCAAGATGGTGCGGCCCGTTGGGAGGTCACCCTGAATCCGAGGGACCCAGAAGATGGATGCACTGGCGGGGTAAGTAAAAATTGCACAAAGGTAAAACCGGAGGGGGATGGGGGCAGCAGATCGGTGAGGTTTGGGGGAGGTTTTAAAGAGGAACATTGGACAGTCTGAGGGGTTCTCCAAAACTCCCCAAACTCCGCCCTCCATTCCATTTAATCCTCTGATCCAACAATTGCCACTGTAAACTTACCTGTGTTCTGCCCTTCCCTCTGTGCTCATCTATCCTTCTCCATAGGGTAATGCCATCTTTTCTGCCATTCTCAATCCCAGGATGCATTGCGCCTCCCCGAGATCTTGAGACCCTGAACAGATAAGCTCCCCGGTGTCTGTCACAGATGGCTAAGTCACTGGGAGGAGGAGAAAACAGCAGGATGTCGACTTCCAAAAGCTATTCTATATGAGAGTTAGGGGCTAATAGGACCTGCTTGTGCAGAGGGCCATTGTTCCTCTTTAAAGTAGACCAAAACACAGGATTTTAACTATCCTGGGTTTTGGTCCTTTCCCCTGGTGCACCCCGATCGGGGGTGTCCCGCTGCGTGAAACCCTCCAGATCGCCCGAACCCACCTCACCTCTTCCCGGTCCTACGGCACATGTGCGGGTGCTCGTTCAATCAGCGTGCTCAGTGCCGCTGATGTCACATCGTCTAAGCCTTCGTCTAAGGCCAGTGGCTCAAAGCGCGCTGATTGGTCGATCATTTCTCGCTTCCCTCTAACAGGGAGCGCACCTGCGCCGGCCATTCACAAATGTCTGGCATGGACACGCACTCTGCTAGAGGGATAGCGGATGACTCTGAAGACAGTTCTTAGTCAAATAATAAGCGATTTATTGAAGACAAAGTCCAACAGGCAAAATCTCTTAACTTTAGAGTATAATGCAGGATACAATGCAGTACAGCAAGCGGTTACCTCACCAACTTTAGCAATGTCCAGGGTATGATAATTACAGCGTATTGCAAGTCCTTGATATCACAGGTCCTCTTTCAGGGCATACAGGTCCAGGCTGTTAATCCATAGGTTCCAAGACCAGATAACACATAAAGTCCTTCAGATGCAATTCAGCACTATCAGTATTGGGAGCAGCAAGGCCCGGGCTCCTCATCCCAGTCTCTCCATCTCCACACTGAAAGCCTCAGCGGCTCCTTTTATTAGGCTTCCTTTGCAAATAGCCTCATCATCTGTTTAAGAACTGGGAGTAGGGACTGGGAACTGGGAAAAACCCGTAGAGGACTGGGAATGTGGACTGGGGTCCTGTAAACCCGGCATGGATCGTGCCTGATTGAGAAAACCAAGTGAGAAATAGACACCATCCAGGACTTTTCCATACACTTTACCACAATATATATATATATATATATATATATATATATATATCAATTGGTCTATATGGATATGATCTATATAGGGCATATATATATAGGGCATATATATATGGATCCTATCCATATAGGCCAATCGCGGTGGGTTTTGGTCCACTTTAAACATCTACTGCACATATTTCTGCATGGGAAGCACAACTTTCTCATCACTCCTCAGTGACCCCGGAGCGGGATTCTTTCTTGGATAGATTGGATTTCAGTTCATTTTTTTGACTAAATTAAAAGCTAATAGTTTATTTGAGTTAATTAAAGTTGTTTTTGCAGTAAAGGCTCCTTCAAGCCACACGGCAGAATCAGCACACGTACAGGTTAGAGAAACAAGCGGCTGAATCACATGGCCTAATGCTCCCTGGATGTAATGGATATTCCGGGCGGAATGCTTTTGTTACAAGTCATAATAGCTGAGATGGAAAGTTAAATAAAGTAAACGTTTGCATTTCATGAATTAGGAACGTTTCAGAACATTAGGCTGTGTCTCCCTCTTCTTGTCCACCAACAACATCATATTCCAAAAATGAGGATTTCATAATTTTCCTGAAAAGCCCACATGTTCTCCTGTTACACTAACCTCTGACCCACCAGGAGCCAGATGAGGTTTTTGATTTGTGTGTGATATTTTATTCCCGGTAATGTTTTCTGAGGGACACAACTCTAGTTATTGCTGAAGTAAGCACATTCCCTGAGTAGAACCTGCAGGAAGCAGTGCAGAAGCGGGGGCACCTAATTACAAGGAAAGTGCCATCTGTAACCGATATATTTTACCTTTGTGGGTGGGATTTAAAGTGGACTCAGTGTAAGCAGGGCCGGATTAAGTGTGGTGGAGGCCTAGGGGCACAAAATCTGGTGGAGGCCCCAGATACAGTATTTTTTTTCTTTCAAAATAATAGTCCAGCCAAGTAACTGATTGGTGGATGTCTGGCTCCTGCCCACTTACTGGTTCAGCAAGAACAGTTCCCAGCATTAAAGTGGACCAAAACTAAGGATTTTGAGTACCTTGTCCCCGGGGCCCCCCGATCGCTGTTTGAAACTCCCCAGGTTGCCTGATCAAACTCACCTCTTCCTCTTCCCGGTCCTACGGCACATGTGCAGTGAGCGTCCGCGATTGACAGCTCTGCACGCACCCATCACTGTAGCGTTGCTGACAGTGACTTTGCTGCTCTAGACTCTCCGTCTTGCCTTGTGGTGGCTTTTGTTGTGGGTTTGCAAAACCAAAAATAAAGGCTTGCCCAGGCACAGGGGGTCCCTACTGCAGCCAATAGCGTTGTTGCTGGCCCCACGGCCCATCAGACCAAAGACTGATAAGCCTCCTGGACCAGACCATAGCCCAAAGGTTGGAGGAGGTCCCGGGGTGCGCGCCCCCTGCTCCCTCCTCATAATCTGGCCCTGAGTGTAGCAAACTCACCGGCCTCACCGGAATAATTTCATGGATGGCCTATGGAAGAGTCAACACTGGAGTTCTCCCAGAACAGTCTGTATTGTTTGTGTTAAAGTGTCTGGTTTTACTTGTTAACTAATGTTTTGACCATGACATGTGTTTGTCTGACATTCTTTTCCAAAACATAAACTTCATCGCTACGTCTGCAGCTGTGAGATCGGCTGCAGACTTCATCATGTTGTCTTAAAGCTGCATAACAAGCAAAAAAAGATAAAAAAAGGACACTCACTTTCACCCCGAATCCAGTTGGCGAAGTCAGCAGTGCTGCAGCAATGCCTGCTGCCATCTTCTTGAAGTCCTGGTCAGCCAATGCTCCCTGCATTGTGTGGGCTCCCATTGGCCCATTTACATGGGGATAGTCAGAATCCTGGGTTTTGGTCCACTTTTATATACAGGAAATACAACACAGCAGAAAAATGCATAGAGAGACTACAGATAAGCATTGGTAACAGCGCCATCTACTGTCATAACTTGTCATAACTGTAGTCAATCTGGCAAAATCACATTAGAGACAAGCAGAAGCTGTTGCAAAGTATTGTATCTCCAAAACTAGAGACCCCAAATGAACTGGCAAATGGTTGAAAGAACCTTTATATCAGTTCACTAATGGTCTTGTGGATCAGCGATCCCTCCAGCCTGCTGGCATATACCTACCATCGATTGGATAAAAAGAAATTTAGTCTCCGGAGGCGACAATCGTTCTTTACCATAAGAACTATAATTCTATGGAATAGCCTCCCTAGGCTAGTTACAGCATGAACCACTGACAGCTTCAAAAAAGGATTAGATGCTTATTTAGAAGAAAATAACAAAACAGTTACTATTAGTGGTTATCAGTAAAAAAAACAAAAAAATTAAATACCTTCCCCAATAAAATAAAATAAAAAAGATAACTTCCCTTACCCCAACACCCTTGGTTGAACTTGATGGACATATGTCTTATTTCAACTGTATTAACTATGTAACTATGTAACAGGGAGGCTGATTTATTAATAGCGACATGTAGCAACAGTTGAGCGACTGTAGCGGTATTTTCACAGCGCCCGCTAGTAGTCGCTGTGCTTGGCCGTTGTTCGGTTGTTGACAGCGACTCAGTCGGTGTGCAGTAATGTTGAATACAAGGTGATGAGTCGCTATTTGACAGGTTCCGCGATGTATGGGTGCGCATGATAGCGACTGGTCAGAGCGACCGGCTCCCACCATATTCATCAAAAAATCATGCTCAAAAAATTCTCGCGCTGTGAAATGCATGTTTAAACCCCAGAGCGCTGGAGGCGATGTGTTAAAAGTAGTTTTTTAACCCCCAAACAACCATATTTTTGGAAACCAAAAAAAAAAAAATTTTTAAATGATTTAGTAATATGAATACATTAATATCAGACCTGTAATATCAATTCTGCACAATTTTGTTTTTTTTCCCCTTAAAAAAATTATCTAACATGGCAGAAGTGATCACAGAATTTTTCACATTGAAAAAAAAAAAAAAACATTAATAACAATTAATTATTAATATTTAAAGATTGTTCCATTGAAATGCATTGGAGAGCGCCAGGTAGCGAGAGGTCATACCTGTCGCTGTGCAAGGTCAGACGCTGGCGCTGTGGGCTGAGGCTGGAATAATGATGAATGAGTGGCTATCTGGCGCTATCTCAGTCGCTAAGCAGGATTGGCTTGATAAATGTGTGATTGTGGTGGGGAGCCGGCGTTCTCGTGGCGGGGCCCGTCATTACCGGCCGCTCACCAGTCGCTACCTGTCGCTATTCCTTCATAAATAAGGGCCTATGTCTACAGGTGCCCACAGTAACATAAATCATGGAGCACTGATTAATCACCACTATATCTTCATTATCACCCTCCCCCTAATGCACATTTAAGAAACATGGATTAGCTTTTAAGAATGAATTTCCCCCAAATCACTGAGGGCTTTGTGTCAGAGATCTGTCTGCGTCTGATGAAATGCAATGAAGCTTGTCAGCTCTGGAATACAGAAGGGGGCGTAATAATTAGTTTGGGAATAGTTCCTGCAGGATCTCGTTACCGCCGCCTCCATAAATCTGCGGATATTTACATGTGACCATCAGCCCTGATTAAAGATGGAGGTATCGGATGGTAGGTAATCGTGTCAATGCTCTGCGGTTAGAGCTTATTATTACAGGAAGATGCTGATACATCCCAGTTATGTCCAGATTCCACATCAAGAGCGAGAAAACTGAAACAAGGTTTCAAGGTGATTAATCAGGAGAAACGTTCCAAGACATTTATGATTGGCCTTTATTTCATTTACAGAAAGTCATTTGCATTTTTTCCCTGCTGTGATGAGTGCGGCCATGCTAAAGCATTATTCCATCATGGCTTTCAAGTCAAGGCTGATGTGATCAGGAAATCAATGGTCATATCTTATGAATGGCCAAGGAGAAGCAGAGAGACAAAGTCACATGGTCGCAGCGTAAGAGGTCAGGATAGCTGGGCCAATCAGGAGGCGCTATTGCAGGACGTGTCACGTGATGCGGCATCTATTATTTCAGACAATGCATCTACTGTGGACTGGTTGACTTTCTCTCGCTCATCTCAGGAGGAGGAAGACACTGGCGCAATGACTTGGCCGATCGGCGGTGGCCTGCTGCGTGAAACCCCCCCTGGACGCCAAGACCAGCTCACCTCCTGCCGGCCCTACAGCGCATCTAAGAGCAGCGACTCAGAGGGCCCTGGCGGCCGCATCCTCTGCTTCCCTCTAACAGGGAACGTGCCGGCTATAAACAAATGCTTGGCGCGGGCACATGCCCCACTAAAGGGATAGCGGGATGCGGACGCGCCACGGGACCGGGAAACGAGGGAAGTGAATGGGGCGACCTGGGGGGGAATCGATCGGCCCAGGAATCTTATAGGTCCACTTTAATCTTTTTTTTTTTTTTTCTTTTTCCCACTCAGATATTGTGTCTCCTTGCACACCTTGTTGATTTCGGATATCGTCTTTGTGATCATGACACTATCCGGTGGAGGTACTTTTTTTTCATCATTGTGGGATGTAAACTTTGCTTATAAATCTATAAGTATCTTCGTATAGATAAATATACACCCTTATACCTTTCTATATATTTCTTGCTCTTAAGCGTATTTATATCAACACCGTGGTTTTTAATATAATTAGATTTTATCACTTTAATCTTGCAGGGATGTACAAGATCCAGTGGAGGTCAGTTATCAGTCAGTGGGACGAGTGTACTTACCTGGAGAACATCACAACCCAACTTCAACAGTCAGATGAACAAGACATTCCTCCAATCCCTCAACGCAAGCTCTCCACGCTGTCAAGCCCCAAGGACACCCGCTTTCTGGGTGAGTCTACAAACCCCAATCTCCACTGCTAGCTTCACCTATAGCCAAGCCCCTATTTGCTGGGGCACTTTATACACCTCACCAGACACGGTTGCCCCCGGGACTTAGTGGCACAAAGGTAGTGAACTTACAGGGGTGAAGGCGGATGAACCAGAGGCAAGATTGGGCGATGTCAGGTAAGCCGGGGTCATACACAGGAGATCAGTCCTCATAATACGCAGCACCAAGGGAGAAACAAGATGGGTCGAAGGTCAACCCAAGGGTCAAGCCGAGAGGTCAACTGGTCAATGGGAACAAGGGATGAGACGGGTTCATGGTCAAGGTACAGGCAGGCGTCGGTCCAGGCAGCAGTCACGGAGTGGTCAGGCAAAACAAGGTCTGCAACGGAAACGTTTAGAAAATCACAGGCACAATAACACCCAGCAGCACGCCATCACGGGCAATGATGACAGGGGCTGGGGCACCTTTATAGGGGAATAAGTGCAGGGATAGGCTGGGGTAACTTATGGCAGATTGGCCCCACAACAACCTTAGGGCTGATTTGCCCCTAAAACCATTAAGGTGTTTCGCCCCCACACTAACGTTATTGCTCATTGGCCCTTTAAACTAACCTCCGGTAGGCGCGTTGTCTACATCGCCGCAGAAGGGAATAACTAAGCCATGCTCGCGTGTGAACACCATCAGATGAGCTGGGATGCGGTGGGGGGGGGGGAGGAGGAAGCGCTTGGAGATGCTCAAGACGGCGCTGCCCAAGCCAGCACCCGCTGACTATGGGGCTGCTGGGCAATGGAAGCTACATTTCATTGGTGGTCTCATGAATTCACAGCAGCAAATTTAGGGCCTTATTTAAGAAGAGCTAACACCACATAGTACCACTTAGAGTCAGATAAACGCCGGGCACAGTGTGTGAAAACCATATATATGAAAGTCAATCTAGTCAGCGCCTCTAATAGCGCCATGTAGCGTCACATGTATCACTAGCGGCAGCTCAGTGTAAAGCGCTGGTATTGTTCTGCTCTGTAGTTTGGATCCACTTTTTCCCACTATTTTATCAAATGTTGACTGTTTTGGCTTCTGGCCACTAACCAAAGACTTATATTGTTATATATTAAATTTTTTTTATTTTTGTCAGAATTGTATTGTTCTGCCATTGTAGTGTCATTGTTAAAGTGTTGAAACAATGTCATTCCATGTGTTCTCGCTCTGATGCTGGTGTATATGTGTTCAGAAACAGACATTTTTTATATTGCTTCCGGCGCTCGCCGCAAGAGCGCCCAGTTTTATAAAACCGATGCTGGCTTTGTGATTTTTTTCTTAATTTTTCTTAAATATGGGCTTCAGCACTGAGCATCGGACGCACTTAACTGGCGCTACCTATCGTTCGCTGCAGCGTTGTCCTCTGTGTTGTTATCTGTTGTTATCTGTGCCGTCGCCTTGGACGGCTTTCCCTCAGGGTGAATCAGGGAGAGCACTTCTACAGCACCCCCGAGACATCACATTTATCAATGCTGTACAGGATACCACAGCGGTACTTGTTCAGCGCCAATAGTACATTATAGCGACAGACATCCGTTTGCAGAGTGCGCTCTAATCGCCGCTACATAGACGCACAAATGGCAATACATGGCGTTAGTCTTAAATCAGCCTCTTAGGCTTTGTACAGATGGTCCGAGGATGGAAGAAATTGTGAGACATCAGAAATGAGTGTAAGCCAAGTCTAATACTTACCCTGCTTATGAGCCTCTATGTAGTATGTCTAGCTGCCGCCCAGCAGGGTAGAGTAAGAGCTTGGTAACAAGGAATTTGCTGCTGATGTCACCCATGGGAAGGAAGTGATGTAATAATGGGTCCCTGGGGCATAATCAGCACCGGAGGCTCAGGGGGGCATCTTAGTAAGAGATTTTATGTATGTATGTTTCTAAAATAAAATTTAGTGAGGCCTAAGAAGGATTATTCCAGCCACGTGAACAAGTCTTTTCTGTGTGTGTGTGTGGGATTGGTGCTGGCTGTCCCGGTGTGCGTATCATGTATATGGCTGGCAGGCCGGGCACCTGAAGACTAGCATTGGCCATTTGTCAGAGAGGTGACTTCAGCACAATGGCCCCAGTCTGTGACTCTGGGACTGCCGGGGGGTCCAAGTCACTCTCAGCACGAGGAAATGACACTGGCTCCTGTATTCACTGGCAGGAGAGGTGAGGAGGGGCCATTGCTTGTTAGTCTCAATAAAGCGCCTTTCATCCGTAAAATTTATGGAAAAAAGCATCTGCAATGTCCATAAAAAGTAACGCAGTTTCTCTGTTGCTGGATAACCTTGGGCGGCATAGGTGGCAACAACTGGTTTGGGGCACTGACGTAGGCTTAGGTAGGTTAGCACTAGGAGTTATGTGTACGTTCAGCCCTAAATGCAGGGTTGTACCCATTACGCTTACAGAGGGCACAAATGTAACAGGATCTGGAGAGGTGGCTAAGTCACAGCAGATGGGGCTCTCACAGCTCTGTGTGCCAGGACGTTCCTCCTCCTCCGAGTTATACTTGGTCCCAGCCTAGACTTCATATGTTAGGTTCTTTCACCTTTCTGTAGTCCACGTTGAGGTTGTCACAGGACCTCCTTTACCCAGCAGTGGCAGTGATGGAACTAAGAGGCTGATTCATTACTAACGCCAGGTATTGGCAGATGAGCGTCTGTATAGCGGCGCATAGAGCGACCACTAGTAGATGCTGTAAGCGGGTATCGGGCGCTCCACACCATACTTATCAAAAAAGGGCACACACACAGCACCGGCGCTCTAGATCTGGTCCCTATAGCATAGAGCGCCAGATGCTGTGTGATTAAAGTCTGTTTTTGAACACATATACACCAGTAACAAAGCGCAAACACATGGAATTACATTGTTATAACACTGGGACAATAACACTTTAGTGCCAGACCTGTAATGACAATTCTGCATAAAAATATAAAAAGTCAAAAAAGTTTCTAAAAGTGTTTGCAGCCAGGAGACGTCACACAATTATTTGAGAAACAAAAAAAACAAAAAAAAAATTGTCAAACACGCTATTTAAACACAAGCAAATGAACATCCATTGTGTATGGGAGAGCGACACTGAGCGAAAGGTAATAGCTGGCGCTCTGGAAGCTAGAGCGCTGGCTGGCTATAGGCTGAGCCACCTGTAATAATACATGTGACGATACATGGCGCTCAACAGATGCTGCCTGCCGCTACGAGACACTACCTGGCGCTACCTGTTCTTAAATAACCCACTAAGTAGCTCTTGAAACAAAGGAATATATTCCTTTCTTGAAACATGTGCTTGAAACAAAGGAAAGAGATTGGGGGAAAGAAGGAAGGGTTGCCTTGTTGCTTATCTCTTGGCCTGCTTAAAGCGGACCTTCACTCTGAATAAGAGTCTATCTTATATGTTTCCCACACCCTGTACATACAGATTGCTCACATTAAAAATCATCCTACCTGCATCTACTGCATGTTATGAGCCTTTAAACATCCAAGATGGCGGCTTATGGAAGCCGCCATCTTATCAGGCAGCCTGCAAACAGGAAGTGCCTTCTGACTGTGCTGCTCTGCATTCTGGGACTGCTGACCGTTATCTGACCCCAGCTCTGCTCTGTCTGAGCAAAGCACAGCTATAACCCGCCCCCCTGTACCTTATCCCACTCTCCTCTCCTCAGTAAGTGTGATGCTTCCAAATCAAGATGGCGGTGCCCGTATCCTAAATTCCTGAACAGAGTTGCAGTCCAGTGGGGGAAAGAATAATAAGTTAGTGACTAAAAACGTAAAATATATGAATTTTAGATGCTGGGGAACGTTTTTTAAGAGTTTGGGCTTTTCATTAAATCAGGGTGAAGGTCCGGTTTAACAATAATTTGAAGAGTTCTCTTTAAAGTAGATCAAAACCGACTCTGACCCTGGAGTCCACAAGACCTCAGAGTAGGCTGCTTGGCTGCCCCCAGGGCATTCAGATTGTGGAACCCCCAAGACTCAAATTTTTTGCAGCCCCTGGCCAGATCCCCAGCTTCCCTTCAGATAGACTGGGAGCAGGAGCGTGGCCTCGGGCTACAGGGGATCCGAGGATGCAGCCAATGGGCTTTTTACATTAGCCGGCACATTTGAATTATTTGCAAATTTGAGATATTTGTGGGGGACTTTAAGCGGTTTTGGTTCACTTTAAAGTGATCCCACGCCCTGTGTGCCCCGCAGCTCTGCTATTGACTGGTTAGGAGGCCATATCAATTGTTTATTACTACCTCCACCCCTGCATAGCTTGTGTCCTAAGAGTCCTCTTTTCCATAAATAGCTTGTTGCAGAACCCAAGTGACTGCGGTGGCCAATTGCTATGGCCCCACCTTGGGGAAACAATTGCCCTTCAGCTGTCATGTGAGAACAGGGGGACGATTGTGGTAAGTTCAATGATCCAAGAGCATGGGGCTATGCGGGATACCCATCCATTTATGGGCACGATCCTAGCATGTAGGATCACTTAAAAAAAACTCACCTCTGCTGGTAACTAGAATGGATTCAGGCATGTATTAAAATAAAGCAGAACCTTAAAGGCGGAAACTATTCCTACCCTCCATAATAAAATAAAGCCAGCGGCGCTCTTCATAGAGAATACTGTTTATTTTGTCTGGACAAATGCTGAGATCAAGCAGCTTTCCACTTTTTGGAGTGAATTTGCCTCCACCGGAGAGTTTCTTTTGTATGTTTACCTCCATCAGGCCAAACAAAACCTGCACTTTCTGGAATTAAGGAATTAAACCAATAAATGCTCCTCAATGTCGACTTAACCTCTCCCTGGCCGGAGCCACAATACACACGGCCTCTGTCTCTCCCAGCAAGAGCCCCATTAAACATAAGTCAAAGTCAATACTCCGGCACAACTTTGAACCTCAGTAATTAGGTTTTATGGCGGCACAAACATTTGGCTCCCGAAACGCATTTCCAAACAGAATCATTGGCTTCGGTGCCTGTGCTTCCTCCATAGCAAAACATGGCTAAATTGGTCTCTTCCTATAGATGTGCGCAGTGATATTGGCTGCCTCTATAGAAGCAGGAGGAAACAAAATGGAGCTCAGCCATGGCGGGTCATTCCTGAACACAGAGCCCACGGCTGATTGTTTTAGTGGTTAAAGAGCCATGTCAGATTGATCTAGCCTGAGGGCCAGAAAAATGGTCTAGCCAATAGTCAGGTCATTTTTTCCCAACCCTGTTGATTTTTTAGAATAACTCCACAACACTGGCAACATTTCTATGTGCTTCTAATATTTTACTTCTAAGTTCCAATTAAATGAAGGAAAACCACTTCTGATTCCACCACTCGTGCTTGGCACAGCAAGGTCTGTTTGCTCCTTCATGTTCGGTACTGAAACCTTCATTTACTTTATGAGAACTTTATGATTATTTCAACACCCCTCATGTGCAGATACAAGATGTCTACACGGTGATATGAACCTTTCTTTGTGAGGCACCAGCAGAAAACCTGTAATGGACCATAGAAGATTTAACTTTCATTTTGTCTTAAAGGAGCCACATCACTCAACCTTGTTAGCTTGCAGACAAACCTATAATTTGTCTCTAAATCTGGTTAAAACAGAGGTCTCGGTCCACACACATCTGGCAGTGATGGAACTAGGTAGCTCTTGAAACAAAGGAATATGTTCCTTTCTTGAAACAAGTGCTTGAAACAAAGGAAAGAGATTGGGGGAAGGAAGGGGGGCATGTTGCTTACCTCTTGACCTGCTTAAAAATAATCTAAAGAGTTCTCTTTAAAGTAGATCAGAACCAGTGCAAGCTGGCCCTGGAGTCCACAAGACCTCAGGGTAGGCTTCTTGCCTGCCCCCAAAGCATTCAGATTGTGGAACCCCCAGGACTCACATTTCCTCGGCCTCCCACAGAGTTTTTGCAGCCCCTGGCCAGATCCCCAGCTTCCCTTCAGATAGACTGGGAGCAGGAGCGTGGCCTCAGACTACAGGGGATACGGGGATGCAGCCAATGGGCTTTTCACATGAGCCGGCACATTTGAGATATTTGTAAATTTGAGATATTTGTGGGAGCACTGGTAGGCAGCAAGGGGGGACTTTTAGCGGTTTCGGTTCACTTTAAAGTGATCCCAAGCCATGTGTGCCCCGCAGCTCTGCTATTGACTGGTTAGGAGGCCATCCCAATTGTTTTTACCTACCTCCACCTCGCATATCTTGTGTTTTAAAGAGTCACCTTTTCCATAAACAGCTTGTTGTAGAACCCAAGTGACTGCTGGTGGCCAATCGATATGGCCCCACCTTGGGGAAGCAATTGCCCTTCAGCTGTCATGTGGGGCCAGGGGGGAGGGGGGGAAATGAAGTAAGTTCTCTAAATCTGGTTAAAACAGAGGTCTTGGTCTACACACATCTGCAGAAGTATGCTAAAGCTGCACTACCAAATGCCAAGGTGCCTCTGTAAGGTGCAGACCTAACTCTGTGGGGCATTTAAATTAAAATGAAAAGAGGGGAAACTTTGGAGCCCATCTACTCTGCATGGAATGGAGGAGAGGCCCATCAGGTGCGCTGCTTGCTGCCTTATATTGCCGTAGGGTTTACAGTCCCTTTAAAAAAATTGTCTGCTTAATTCCAGGCCGTTCCAATAGGGATCACCCCCCTCTGCAGTGGGATCAGCGTCTCCATTGCCTTTCAATGTTGGCAGGCTTAGTTTTCTTGCCAAATGGAATCGCCTTGTTTAAAAGACATGGAAACGCCAAAGTAGACAAATAAACATTAAGGGGATTGGAAAACATTTTTTCATAGACAGTATTTCTAGAACAGAACAGATTTTATGGCAACCTAAGTATTTGCTGCTGTAGAAGCATTTGTGTTGGTGGAGCATTTCCCCAGTCACTGCTGTGAAATACTGACAAGTCCCCCATTACAACAGATAGGGGAGAGGACATTTGCCATCATGGTAGACACATGGGAGGGGGGGGACATTGTGAAGGCTTGTGGTGTCTTCCAAGGTGGATTAATTGAAGAGTTATAAAGAGTCTATAAAGTAGGTGCTGTTAAATAAAAGATCTCCAAAACATGAATTTTGAAGTGGAAATGATCATGTTTTTGTATTCAGTTTCAAATAGTTTCTTTAAAAAGTTTTAAAAAATGTAACTTCCCATCAAATGTTATCATCTATTTTAAAGGCTCTGAGGGCCCCCTTTACCAGTTTGCTTGGGTTGCAACCTACCTGCTAACTCTGGGGAGAAGGTGCAAGGGCCCCACCAATTACCTGGGCCCACACCTGGTTACTAAGGGAATTTGGGGGGGGGGGGTCATGCTAATTTGTTGGTGAAGCCAGTGTGACTTGCAGTGTGCATTACGATGTGAATTGCCTTTTAGCGGTTAGACACAAAAAAAAGTGCAAAACATGTTTTTTCTACCATTTTTCCCCCAAAATGATCTGTACCTGTAATGAGGCATTTTTACAGGTGAGGTGCATCATTTTTTTTGTAAAGAATGTTTTTTTTGTGAACATTTTTTGTAAACAACAGAACCCTATGGGATATGCAGAAAACATAGGCAAATTCTTTAGCATAGACTATAGGGTGCAGTTATTTTCAAAATTAAGAAAAAATATTTTTACCTTATTGGATATATAATGTACCTGGCCTATAAGAATGCCCCATCTCTGTACAGGTGCTTTTTTGAGGGAAAAGGTATTACAAACATTTTTTCACACTTTTTTGTGTGTTAATGCTAAATAAAATGACTGGAATGCAGGTTGCAATGCACACCAAAAGTCACACTGGCGTCACCAAATAATTAGCATGACCCTCCTAGTCTCACTGTGGCTCCATCATCAGATTGCCATCCCTTCCTATGCAGGTCCTTTAGGTTTTTTTGCGTAGAAGGCTACATTTCTAACTACATATCTAAAAATAGTGCATCCAACTTTGACGGCAAATTATTAAAGATTATTTTATTCCTTTCTAAGCCCTTCTGTGTGGAAACAGATAAAATCCCTCTGTGGCTGGTTGCTCTGATCACAAGGAAGCTCCCAGCTAAGCTGCAGTGTATCTGTGTGAGACAACAAAATTGGAGAGGAAAAGGAATCACTACCACCCAAAACAGGAGTCTGGGAGGTATGTTTCTTCCCACTTTCAAGCCTTACTTCTTTACCTATTAAAATATTGATTTCACTGCCAATTATTGAAATGATCAAAAAGACATTCGTTAAACACTAAAATATCTAAAAACATATACTGTATTTTCGCTCCATAAGACGCACTGTTTCTCCCGCAGAAGTGGGGGGAATGTTAGGGTGTTTTATGGTGCGAATGCTAAATATATATACATGTTTTTACCCGTTTACTCATAGGGGGACTATATAGACAATTCTTTTCCAGTGTAGCCTAAAACATATTGCTCCCGATTAATACAAAAACTAATATTTTAATAATGAATATACTATCATCAGCCTAAACATACACAACACACAAGGTTAAAACCAATCTGGGGATTGCACTCAGACACATTTATATCCAGCAAAATGTATCAATTTTGCAGAATGTCTCCACTGTCAGTGTGAACAAAATATATAAATATACACATGTAACAAATAGTTTGTGCAGATTATAAACAAGGAGAGTGCCTGAAATGTGTCTCTTAAAGTGGACCTTCACCCTGAATAAGAGTCTATCTTATATGTTTCCCACACCCTGTACATACAGATTGCTCACATTAAAAATCATCCTACCTGCATCTACTGCATGTTATGAGCCTTTAAACATCCAAGATGGCGGCTCATGGGGCTTCAGGCAGCCTGCAAACAGGAAGTACCTTCCTGACTGTGCTGCTCTGCATTCTGGGATTGCTGACCTTTTCCTTACCCCAGTCAGAAGTAAATGTGCCAAGGGGTCACATGATCCTCGGAGTATGTTTGTTGTGTATAATGTAGCACTTTAGGGACACCTTTCAGGCTGTCTCCTTGTTTATTATCTGCACAGACTATTTGTTACATGTGTATATTTATATACTCATATTTTTAATAGTATTAGCACTGATTGGTTACACTGTGTTCACACTGACAGTGAATACATTCTGCAACATTGATACCTTTTGCTGGAGATAAATGTGCTTCAAGCGGACCTTCACTCTAAATAAGAGTCTATCTTATATGTTTCCCACACCCTGTACATACAGATTGCTCACATTAAAAATCATCCTACCTGCATCTACTGCATTTTATAAGCCTTTAAACATCCAAGATGGCGGCTTATGGAAGCTGCCATTTTTGCAGGCAGCCTGCAAACAGGAAGTGCCTGCAAACAGGAAGTGACTGTGCTGCTCTGCATTCTGGGACTGCTGACCTTTCCCTGACCCCAGCTCTGCTCTGTCTGAGCAAAGCACAGCTATAACCCACCCCCCTGTACCTTATCCCACTCTCCTCTCCTCAGTAAGTGTGATGCTTCTGAGTCAAGATGGCGGCGCCCGTATCCTAAATTCCTGAACAGAGTTGCAGCCCAGTGGGGGAAAGTATAATAAATTAGTGACTAAACATGTAAAATATATTAATTTTAGATGCTGAGGAATTGTTTTTTAAGAGTTTGGGCTTTTCATTAAATCATGGTGAAGGTCCGGTTTCAGTGCAATCCCCTGATTGATTTGAACATTGTATGTTGTGTATGTTCAATCTGATGTTAAGTGTATTCATCATTAAAATAAATGTATCTTTTGCAATAATCGTGAATAGAGATGAGCGAACTTCTTAAAAATTCGATTCGGGCGATTCGCCGAATTTCTCCAAGAAATTTGGGTTTGTCCGAATTGAACTTTAAAGAATCGCTCATCTCTGCCGGCATGTAGGTAAGTGTTTGCTACATGCCGGCATGGTGGGAGCGGGGAGGCTGGCTGCGCTGTCAGCGGGCGGCGGAAGCCGGCTTTTTTTATTTTTTAATCCAATGTCAGTTATTTTTGTCACATACAAAGGGGACCACCGTGAAACCATTTCTTGGCTTGTATGGGCCGGGGACTTGGGGAGTTTTGCTAGGAGCTGGCAGTGTGGTTGGTGGCACAGGTGGCAGTTTTATTACTACAGGTGGCACTTGGAAGCCGGCAAGACTGTGATGGCGGTGCGCTGCTCTAATGTGTGCGAGAGAAACCTCGACTTATTTTTTGGAACTTGTCTTGTTTTGAGTCCCAGGTGGCAAAATAGAGCCGTTATGTTTCTTTTCTTGGAAGCCCTAATAAATAAAGACGTGTTTTATTATAAGCCACTATAATGTCACTCTGTTTATAAGATGCAGCAAGCAGAACTATTAGCTTCATGTATGTATGTGAAGGTTCTCATTTATCCAAGAGGTGTCGCATTGGGGTACCTGGGCCCACAATAGGAAATACATTTCGGGGCCCACAAAAGGAAACATTTTTGGGGGCCATCAGAGGAAATCTCCAGTCTTTCAGTCACCCATCAGCTATAAAGATGTAATGCAAGACCACCATAAGGGCCCCATCACGCCTTCAAAGATATACAAAAGACTAGGGCCCTTATTTATCACGGGCTAGCGCCAGGTAGTGTCTGACGAGCGCCAGGTAGCGGCAGCTAACGGCGACTACCGACTCAAGTACTCCCGGCGGCGGTCACAATGACGCATTTATCAAGCAAAATGAGGCTAGCGCCGGCGAGAGCGACGGCTAGCGCGGCATTCATCATGAAGCTGCCTGGACCGAACAGCGCCGCTGCAAATTCCCTCACAGCGCCAGGTAAGAGCTGTCGCTCCCTGGCGATGTCCAATGCATTTCAATGGAGCAATCTATAATTAATCATAATTAATTGGTATTTTTTTTTTTAATATTTTTTTAATGTCAAAAAATCGGAGACCACTTCTGCAATGTTAGGATTTATTTTTAAGTAAAAAAGAATTGATCTAACAGGTCTGAGATTAATGTATTCATATTACAAAATGATTATAAAAACATGTATAATGTTACATTCAAAAAATATGGTTGTTTAGGGGTTAAAAACTAGTTAATACCCATCGCCGCCAGCGCTCTGGGGTTTACACAAGGAATGGACAGCGACAGCACATTCGGAGCGTCATTTTTTAATGAATATGAAGCTAGCCGTTCGCTCTGGCCATTCGTTGTCAGGCGCTCACATACAACGCTGAACCTGTGAAACAGCGACCCCCCAGCCCGTATTCAACATTACCGCACACCGACTGAGTCGCTGTGATCAAGCTAACGCCGGCCAAGCACAGCGAATACTGGCTGGCGCTGAAAAAATCACGCTACAGTCGCTCATCTGGCGCTACCTGGCACTATTAATGAATCGGCCTCTAGGTTAATATGACCGTGGCTTAGGAATAACTAACCTAGTCTTTTCATTGCTTTATATTGTTGGCTGCTATCTGTATAAAAGGGGAGAAGCTCATGGTGTGGCCACCATCCTCCCCCTGACCTCAACCCTGATTAGAAACTTTGGAGTATCCTCAAGTAAAAGATATATGAGGGTGGACCCAGGCCTGAGTGAATTAGATTACCAGGCTCTCAGAGGGTTTGGGATTTCCTGGTTTGAAAATTAGGACGCAGTCTGGGAACTGGAACATGGAGTCACGGGCTGGAACAGGTGGGCAGAGTAACATGCTGAGTACAAGTGAGCAGAGTAATAGGCTGGGAACAGTTACGCAGAGTAACATGCTGGGAACATATACACATTTGACATACAACCCCTCTAGGCCACCAGAGAGGCAAGCCGCCAACCATCTGAGGCATGGGAGGTTCGGTACTCAACAGAGAGCACCTAACCAGCCCATGTCTTCAGCTGAGCTTCAGATGGTGGAGATTGCACAAGAGTGTCCTGAGTAGTCCTGTGCTGTTCGAAGACCTGAGGACGGGGAGACAGAGGGCAGACAGTACACAGCACAGCAAACATCAGACACTGTAGGACAGAATCTAACCAGGGGGCTAGTGGATGGCCTAAAGTTAGCACAGACAATGGAGGGCCTGGGCCCCAATACAGACAACAGAGGGCTTGGGCCTCAGTCTGGACAAACATGGGTCACAGTGGGCTGGAGAGCTCAAGTGCACTAAACGTGATGCAACAGTTCAGACCAGAGGGGAGGCTGTACAGACAGAGGAGGGAATTATAAACACCTGTGAGGGGGCAGGGGACACAAAACAGAAGACCCAGGGGGAAGCCACATAAACACAACCAACACACAAAAACACAACATCAGGTTTCTCAACAGATAGATCAGCAGATAACAGAGCACACAGGTTGGGTCCAAGGCCCCATCACAGATGGGAGGCAGTTCACTTCAAACAGCTCTGGGAGGCTATTCTGTTATCCTGCAAAGATATTTCAGAAAAAAACTGTCCAAAATCTGAATGTTCAATGGATGCAACAATTGTGTAGGTGATCAAAGAAGGGTTCCTATGTTACCAAGTAACTTGGCCTATTAAGCTGTTCTGATGTCAGTAAATGTGACCTGTTAATGCTGCAAATTCAAAAATGGACTATTTCAGTTCTTTACAACCTATAAAATGTATTGAATCTATGTTTGTTTTTGTGCAGAATAATGAATCATTTGGAACAGTACATTTTGTGTATTTTAACTTGTAAATGAATACTGCTTTTATTTGGGTCATTTGCATGGCCACTTAGGATAACCAGGGAAACATTTCAAAATAATTTGGAACACGGTGTAGTTTATCTGACCAGTAATGATAAGTAGATAAAATGGTGGCTAGTGCATGACATTGATGCCACCATACATCATACATCTATTCATTAATAGCGCCAGGTAGCGACAGATAAGCGACAGTAGCAGCATTTTCAGAGCGCCCGCTAGTAGTCACTGTGCTTGGCCGTTGTTCTGTAGTTGATAGCGACTCAGTCGGTTTGCCGTAATGTTGAATATTGGGTGAGGAGTCGCTATTTGACAGGTTCCGCGCTGTATGGGAGCGCATGACAGCGAATGGCCATAGCGAACGGCTCCCAGCATATTCATTAACAAATCACGCTCCAAAAATTATTGCGCAGTGAAATGCTTGTTTAAACCCCAGAGCGCTGGCGGCGATGGGTTAAAAGTAATTTTTTACCCCCCAAACAAACATATTTTTAGGAAAACAAAAAACAAGTTTTTCAAAACATTTTGTAATATGAATACATTAATATCAGACCTGTAATATCAATTCTGCACACATTTTTTTTTTTTTTTTTATTTAACCTTAAAAAAAAAAAAACATTGCAGAAGTGGTCACAGAATTTTGGACATTTAAAAAAAAAAAAAAAAACAAAGCAATTAATTTAGAATATTTAAAGATTGCTCCATTGAAATGCATTGGAGAGCGCCAGGTAGCGAGAGGTCATACCTGTCGCTGTTCAAGGTCGCTCGCTGGCGCTGTGGGGTGAGGCTGGAATAATGATGAATGATTTGCTATCTGGCGCTCTGTCAGTTACTAAGCAGGATCGGCTTGATAAATGTGTGATTGCGGAGGGGAGCCGGCGTACTCGTGGCGGTGACCGTCATTACCGTTCGCTCACCATTCGCTACCTGGCGCTATCCCTTGTTAAATAAGGGCCTTAGTCCTGCTTTGTCGCTCCAATGTTATCACTAACATACAGGTAGGATTATTTTTAATGTGAGCAATCTGTATGTAGAGGGTGGGGAAAACATACAAGATAGACTCTTATTTAGGGTGAGGGTCTGGTGTAAATCTTGTCGGCATGGGACACAGTAGCAATGCCCAGATGGTAGAAGTTAGAAAATCTGATGGGCCAGGTGAGAGTGGTCAGAAATAATCTTCATGGCTCTGGATGTCATTCTACAATCATAAAGGAGCAGCTAATGATCTTTTCTACCACTACCTGACTGTGAAGGATCCACACCGAACTGAGCCTATCACGGTACTATTGAATTGTTTAAGACATTTAAGTTTCTCTCACAGTGACGGGTGACAGGAAACATAATTATATGCAGCCATCAGAGAGACTTGGGAGAAACCAGGAAGGTTGATGAGTGGACTAAGGCCCTTATTTATGAAGGAATAGCGACAGGTAGCGACTGGTGAGCGACCGGTAATGACGGGCCCCGCCACGAGAACGCCGGCTCCCCACCACAATCACACATTTATCAAGCCAATCCTGCTTAGCGACTGAGATAGCGCCATATAGCCACTCATTCATCATTATTCCAGCCTCAGCCCACAGCGCCAGCGTCCGACCTTGAACAGCGACAGGTATGACCTCTCGCTACCTGGCGCTCTCCAATGCATTTCAATGGAACAATCTTTAAATATTCATAATTAATTGTTATGAATTTTTTTTTTTTAAATGTAAAAATTCTGTGACCACTTCTGCCATTTTAGATAATTTTTTTAAGGGAAAATTTTTAAAAAAAAAAATTGTACAGAATTGATATTACAGGTCTGATATTAATGTATTCATATTACAAAATTATTTTAAAAATTTGTTTTTTTTTGGTTTCCAAAAATATGGTTGTTTGGGGGGTTAAAAAACTACTTTTAACACATCGCCGCCAGCGCTCTGGGGTTTAAACATGCATTTTACAGCGCAATAATTTTTTGAGCGTGATTTTTTAATGAATATGGTGGGAGCCGGTCGCTAGGGCTATCATGCGCTCCCATACAGCGCGGAACCTGTCAAATAGCGACTCCTCACTCAATATTCAACATTACGGCAAACCGACTGAGTCGCTACCAACAACCGAACAACGGCCAAGCACAGCGACTACTAGCGGGCGCTGTGAAAATGCCGCTACAGTCGCTCAACTGTCGCTACCTGCCGCTATTAATGAATCGACCTCTAAGAATTGGTTGGTGACTGGCCATTGTTCATTGAATTTATTGGCAGTAAGGAATACATGTAAGGCATTATTTCAGTGGTACATGACTTCGGATAGACTTATATAATACTATACTATTGTACCGATACCTTTCTTTAGAGGTTGCTCAGAGAAAGAATCCGTGCTCCATGGTTAGCAGAAACGCCTATCCGCTAAGAAGCTATGATCTTCTGTCTCTTTTGTTTGAACATAAACTACAACCTGAACCATGGGAGGCTTTGCACTTTCATAATATGAAAGCTCAAAGCTGGAAGTCAGTGGAGTTTTTAGTGGTCGAGATCCGAAATAGGATCTCGGATATTACGGTAAATGAAAAGTCTTCAGCATCAGAAGTGGATTCTCATGAGAAGTTTCTCAAAATTTGAGACCCATGGATTCAATATATAAATTTGAGAGGAAGTTTGGTTCTGCCTCTCTCTATTTGAGGATGCCAGTCACGCTCAGATATGCTCAGATATGCTCAAGCTAGATTAAGAGGCTGATTCATCATTAGCGGCAGGTAGCGACAGATGAGCGTCTGTAGCAGGCATTTTCAGAGCGCCCGCTAGTAGTCGCAGTGCTCGGCCGTGAGTCGCTACTTTATAGCGACTCAGTCGCTGTTCAGTAATGTTGAATACATTGTGAGGAGTCGCTATTTGACCAGTACAGCACTGTATGGGAGCGCAAGTTAGCGACTGTTCATAGCGACCGACTCACACCATATTCAGCAAAAAAACAGCCTCACAAATCTCTGGCGCTGAAAAATATTTGTTTGAAGCCCAGAGCGCAGGAGGCGGTGTGTTTAAAGTCTGTTTTTCAGCATCTATCAACTAGTAACAAAGCGAAAACATATGGAATTACATTGTAACAACATTGTAACATGAACACATTAATGGCAGACCTGTAATGTCATTTCTGAAGAAATATATAAAAAATGAAAAAATTATGAAAAAACTGCTATTTCAATGCCAGAAGAGGTCACAGAATTATTTGTGATTTTTTTGAAAAAAAAAAAAAAAAAAAAACAGTTTAAAGAGAAGAAAAGGATCGTCCATTGAAATGTATGGGAGAGCGTCAGGTAGCGAGAGGTCATACCTGGCGCTGTGCAAGGCTGAACGCTGGCGCTGTTCGCTGAGGCTGTGAAAATGATGAATCAGACGTTACATGGCGCTATCCCAGTCGCTAAACAGATTCTGATTGCTAAATATGTAATTGCGTGCCGTGTCCGGCGTTCACCAGTCGCTATCTGTCGCTACCTCTCATTAACCAGCCACTACCTGACGCTATCCCTTCTTAAATAAGGGCCTAAGTGTATTTTTGTAAGGTCAGTCTTGACTGAATTTATGTGGTTTATTCATCAAGGGATAGCGGCAGGTAGCGCCTCGTAGTGGCAGGCAGCGTCTGGTGAACGCTGGGCGCTGTACGCAATACCACATTAATGAAGGCAATTCTGGTGAGCGACTCTAACCTTGCCATGTAGCGTTCGATTCATCATTACAGGCTCCTCGGTGTATAGCGCCGGCGCTCTAGCTTCCAGAGTGCTAGGTATTACCTGTGGCTATCTGTCGCTCTCCCATACATTTCAATGGACGTTCCTTTTCTTCTGTTTAAACAGGGTTTTTTTGTTTTAAATTTATTTTTTTTCCCTCAAATAATTGTGTCACCTCTCCTGGCCTAGAAAGAGTCATTTTTTTGAAAACTTTTTTGATTTTGGCATTAAAGTGTTAATGTCAAAATGTTACAACAATGTCATTCCATGTGTATTCTAAGTATACAGCACGTCCTGCTCCAGAGAGTAATTCCTTACGTTTGGGTAATACATCCACAAGATGGAGCTGGACTGCAGAGACAGCAAAAAAAGTGGCTCCTCCTGGCCCCTTATATTCTAGGGACCTCCCACTAAATCCCCAGTTCTTCTCTGCAGTCGGCGCTGCGATGACAAGAAGATGGCTCTCTCTACTCGCAGGTGAACGGGGCTTATTAGCCTGCGGCCCTGTAGGACTATTCCAACCCGTTCCTTCTTTGCATACCTCCCAGCTTTGGCTGAACTGGTTGGGTGATGGTAGGTAGCACCGTTGTCAGGTGCTTAAGGAGCGCTGCTCCAACCGCAATCCCCCACCAAAGGGTAGGCGGTATAGGCCCATGGTAAGCCTTATGGGATGCCCCTTCCGCGTTATCGCCCCTCGCCCCCTGTCCATCTGTAGGCTCCTGTTAGGTTGGCCGCTGCCCTCCCTCGCTCTCCCTGGTATTTCTCGGGAGGAGGGGTGTATGTGTGTGTCTTTGTACGGCGTACGGCATTCCGCGGTCGGCGGCGACTTTACCTCAGGCGCTGCTGCGCCATCATTGGCTGACATGGTCACGTGGGCACCTTCGCGCTCTTCGAGGGGGGGCGGGCCTTGCGGATGGCGCGTTCCACATCACTGTCTCCGCGGCCCGCCCCTCAAGGTTTCTACGGGCGCCATTTTGCCCTTCTCGTGCTGCGTGGCTGGCTTCTACCTACCGCGGTCCGTAAGTGCACCTGCGGGCTTGCTTATCTTTTTATATATTTATTGTGTATGCATACCGTTTACGGGATTTTCTGTTTATGTCTTGCAGGCGGGTCAAACTTAATTGTGGTTTCTCCCGGCCTATCTCCTCTATTTAGTTACTATTTGAGGCCTATTCTGCCTTTACCTCCCACTTCCCTAGCGGGTTATTGGGGCATCCCGGGTGACTTTATAGTGTAAATCCCTATTGGCTGGTGGGCCGCGATAATCACCATATGGAGGCTTCTCAGGATAATGTGATTGGGGTTCCTTTGGGACAAGCCCGGCTGTGTGTGGCGTGTGGGGCATCCCCTACTAGTGATGACAATGTGCGGGTTTGTGTACCCTGTGCCCAGCGAGCGCAATCTGGATTGCCTGTGACTGGGCCTGCGCCCTGTGTGGCTTCGCTCACTCCCCCACACTTACATCTGACTCCCAGTGAGGTGCATACCAGTGGGGAGTCTCAGCCTGATTTTTCTACCAGGGTGGCTAGCATTGAGAAGCTGATTGCTGGCTCTACGGCACGTAAGGCCTCGGCTAAGAGGCGGCATCTGTCGCCTGGCGTTAACCTTTTTCCTATGGAGGCTGAGGAATTCTTTGACCTGGCTGGCTATACCCCCCTGGAAGAGGGAGAATTGTTTTCTGATTCAGAATCATCAGATGAGCAGCCTAAGGGTTATGCTGATTCCGGCTCGGACCCATGGGCTCCAGATGATACTGACAGGCTTTTGGCTGTACTTTCTATCTCTCCTCCTGCCTCGGCTCCTCGGCAGCAGGGGGAGTTGTTTCAAACGGCTAAGCCATGTTTGGAGTTTCCTGAGCAAACTCACTTTAATAATCTTGTGTTCAAGGAGTGGGAGCGACCGAGCAGGCTCCCTGGGGTGCCTAAGAATTGGGATAAGAGGTACCCTTTTCCTGCTGAAGTGGTTAAGCGTTGGTCGTCCCCTCCAAAAGTGGATGCACCAATTCTGGGGTTGTCCAACACTTCTGTCATGCATTCCCCTGACTCTACTACACTGAGGGATGGTGAGGACCGGCGCATTGATCAGCTGGCTTCCCATGCCTTTGCCTGTGCGGGGTCTGCGCTGCGCCTGGTTTGTGCCTCTGCCACTACAGCTGTGGCTATTAGGACTCTGCTCAGGAGTATTTGAGATGGGGCTCCTGATGATGCAGCAAGTGCTGAGTATAGTGCCCTTCTGTGTTGTGAGGAATTTGTTGCATATGTCCTCTCTGCCTTGGATGATACCATTAGAATGTGTGGCAGGGCTTATGCCTTGGCGGTGGCTATACGCCGCTCGGTTTGGCTGTGCCAGTGGGCAGCTGACAACGCTGCCAAGAAGGCTCTCACTGGGTTCACCTTTAAAGGGCTGCATCTATTTGGGGATCGCCTGGACCTGTTTGCTAAGGGAGGCAGGATACCCCGGCGCAAGAGGCAGTCTCGGTCCTTTCGGGGTTCAGGTCCCTTTCTTCCCTCTTACCGTGGGTCCAGAATGGGAAGGGGAGCTTCATTTGCAGGGGCCCGGGGAGATTTCTGGGGCAGAGGCAGAGGACGGGGCCACCCTGGACCCTCCTGGGGTTCCAAATCTAAGTCTTCCCCCAAGCCCCCTCAGGCATGAAGGGGTGCCCTCACCCATCTGGGTGGGGGAACGGCTTTGGCTCTTTGCTCACGTCTGGAGGCGTCATGTCTCAGACCGGTGGATTCAGGGGGTGTTGTCCTCCGGTTACAAGATAGAGTTGGCAGCCTGGCCACCCCCAAGATTCATCAGATCCTGGATGCCTCAGGACCCCCTGTCAGCTCAGGGCCTGTTGCTGGCTGTGCAGAATCTACTGAAGCTGGGGGTCATCTGCCAAGTGCCCTTAAGGGAAAGGGGCAAGGGCTACTATTCCAACCTTTTCACCGTTCCCAAAAGAGATGGGTCTGTCAGACCCATCCTGGACTTAAAGCTTTTCAACAAGTTTGTCAGATCCAGGAGGTTTTGCAGTGAGACTCTGCACTCAGCTGTAGGTTCACTACGCCCAGGGGACTTCATGACCTCTGTGGACATTAAGGATGCTTACCTCCATAGTGACCACACTGGGGTCATTCGGCTGGGTGATTAACCACTCCAAATCTTCCCTGTCTCCCTCTTTGGTAAAGCCATTTCTGGGCATGAATCTGGATACAGCTCGGGCCAGGATCTTTCTTCCTCAGCAGAAGGTGGACAGTCTGCAAGAGCAAGCTCAGCTCCTTCTGTCCTGCTCTCATCCTTCCATCAGGCAGGGAATGCAGCTGGTGGGCCTGATGGTGTCCTGCTTTGAGGCGGTTCCTTATGCTCAGTTTCACATGAGGCCTCTTCAACTCCACCTCTTGTCTGTATGGGACAGGGACCCTGTATCCCTGGATCAGGTTTTGGTTTTGTCCCCCCTAGCCAGGCGGTCCCTCTCGTGGTGGCTGGACTCAAGGAACCTGTTAGTGGGCAGATCCTTTCTGGCCCCTTGCTGGGAGACAGTCACCATGGGGGACTTCTCGCCTGGGGGAATGGTCCCTCAGCAACAGGGTGTTTCACTCTCTGTGTCACCGTTGGGGTCAGCCAGATGTGGATCTGTTTGCGTCCCGTCACAAGCTTCCAGTCTTTGTGTCTCTGTCCCAGGACCCTCTGGCCTTTGCCATGGATGCTCTGACAATGCCCTGGCAGGGCTTTCAGCTACTGTATGTCTTTCCCCCGTTTCCCCTGTTGGGCAGGGTTCTGCGAAAGATTGCTCAGGAAGGGGTGCCAGCAATCCTGGTGGCCCCCTGTTGGCCAAGAAGAGTGTAGTTCGCAGACATCGTGCAGCTGGTGGTAGACCAGTACGCCCTGCCCAAGGATCCAGACCTGCTCACTCAGGGGTGGCTACGCTACCCCAATTTACAAACACTAGCTTTAACGGCCTGGCTGCTGAAACCTCCATCTTAATGGGAAAGGGGCTGCCTGCCTCTGTTGTTAACACCATGATCAGGGCCAGGTTCTGGATCTGGGGCTTCAACTGTTTTCTTTCAGAGATGTTTTGCTCAGCATCATCTGGTCAGGACTTTTTTCCAGGGGGTTACTCATGTGCGCCCCCCACGTAAGCCTATGTTACCAGTCTGGGACTTGAACTTGGTTCTATCTGCCTTGCAGGGGTCTCCTTTTGAGCCTGTGCATGAGGTTGCTTTGTCCATTCTTACGCTTAAGGTAGTCTTTTTGGTGGCTATCACTTCTGTTAGGCGTGTTTCTGAGTTGGCGGCGCTCTACATCAAGCCCCCTTACTTTGAGAGACACCAGGACAAGGTGGTGTTTCGCTTTAAACCAGATTTTCTGCCTAAAGTTGTGTCTGCTTTTCATCTCAATCAGGACATTGTTCTGCCTTATCTGTGCCCTAATCCTAGTAACCCTAAGGAGAGGGATCTACATTCCTTGGATGTGGTCAGGAATCTGAAGTTCTATTTGGTGGCTACTGAGCCCTTCAGGAAGACTGATGCTCTTTTTGTGGTCCTTCGGGTCCTAAGAAGGGTCTGGCTCCAGCTAAGTCTACCATCAGCAAGTGAATCCGTCAGGCTGTGATTCAGGCCTATTCTGCTAAAGGGAAGAATCTTACCTTCCGCCTTACTGCTCATTCCACTCGTGCTATTGGTGCCTCTTGGGCTTTTCAGCACCAGGCTTCTGTTGAGCAAGTTTGCAAGGCCGCTACTTGGTCTTCTGTTCATACCTTTTCTAAGTTTTACAAGGTTGATGTTAGGGCCTCAGCTGATGCTGCTTTTGGCCGCAAAGTTCTGCAGGCAGCAGCGATTTAATCTGCATGTTGTTGCTTTTGGGGATCCCACCCTACCTTACGGACACTGCTATTGGATGTCTCAAACGTAAGGAATTACTCTCTGGAGCAGGACGTGCTATATACTTAGAATAATACAATTCTGTGATTACTCACCTGTAGAATTGGTATTATACGTATACAGCACGTCCTGCTCCACCCCGCCCTTGTTTTCATTATTCTTAGTTCCTCTGTATGGTGGTTGTTTATCATGGTTAAAATTGTTTGATTATGGTTATTATTCTCCCGGCTTCTTGCTAACTGCATGTCAATACTGGGGATTTTGTGGGAGGTCCCTGGAATATAAGGGGCCGGGAGGAGCCACTTTTTTGCTGTCTCTGCAGTCCAGCGCCATCTTGTGGATGTATAACCCAAACGTAAGGAATTACTCTCTGGAGCAGGACGTGCTGTATACACATAATACCAATTCTACAGGTGAGTAATCACAGAATTGTATTTTTTGCTTTGTTACAGGTGGATATGTGTTCAAAAACAACTTTAATCACACAGCGCCTGGCGCGCTATGCTATAGCGACCAGATCCAGAGCACCGACGCTGTGTGTGTCTGTTTTTTTGTTGAATATGGTGTGAGTCGCTGAGAGTCGGTGACTGAGAGTCGCAATGAACTGGCGCTACCTTTCGCTCCCTGCAACGCTGTAATGGTGTTAGAATGCCCAACATACATCTCATTCATCAATACTGGCCAGGTTACTAGAGTGAATGAGACGCTCTGTTACAGTGCCCGATAGCCGATCACAGCGTATACTAGCGGTCGCTCTTAGGGCCTCTGTACAGACGCTCATCTGCCGATAGCTGGTGCTAGTAATGAATCAGCCTGCCTGTTTAATATTGAGCCTTGCCCTTTTTATTTCCATTACCCATCCTTACCCCCTTTCCCTTTCCAGTGGTTTAGTGTTAGGGGTGTTTATTGTATTTCTTTTATGTTTTTTAATATATATTTATTTATTATATTTATTTAATATATATTTAATGACTTGTTTTTTGTCAATGTATTACTGATATATATATATATATATATATATATATATATATATATAGACACACACATTCTTTAATTAATTAGTGTGTGTCTTCATTTTAGAAAAATACCAGAATCGGGTTCCTAGAACACTAAGGGCTTAATTTGTTAAAAGATTTCTTGTTGTTAGGTGTGCTTATTATTTTAGCTATGTAATATGACTGTAATAGTTGGTTTGTGTTTGTAAGCACTAATTGATGAATACGAATTTTTACTTTATTAAAATTGTCTTTACCTGAAAACTTATTATAAAAGCTCTGAGAAAGAATTGTTTAGCAAGTTCTTAGAAAGGCCATATTTTTTCAGTTTTTTTCAGATAAAATCTTCCTTACTGGAATGCCAGTTTAGGAAAGTGACACATCCCTGCATTTTGCGCACCCTTCACCAGGCACAGATGTCCCAGTAAACAGTAAATAATAAAAACATTCTAGCGTACTGTATAGTCGCTAGTTCTGCTTCCATTTTTTAATGAGGAATTTAAAACAGACAAGTTTCTGAGCTTCATATGGAATTTAAAGTCATCACTGAAAGAAAGAGAAAACCTAGTAAAGCTTTGGAGGATTTTGGCCTCGACACATCAAACCTGGCAGATTTTATTTTTAGAAAAGCTTTCTCGGCAGAATCTTAACACCGTTGGAAGCCGTAACAAATTGTTTCTCCACGTTCAGGTGGCTGCACAATGCACACGTGTCATAAAAAGAATATTCAGCAACTTTCACCTGGATTAAAAAATGTGCTAAAACAACCCGCAGAGCTCAGTCTATAGAAGAGAAATATCAATATATTTTTTTTGTTAGGAAGAAGACAGGACTGAACCACGAACACAAAGACCGGCAACACTTGTCTACCAATCATCCTAAAATGAGCTGGATGGGGAGTGGTAATGGACAAGTATTCCTGTAGCAAGTTACAAAATAAATTGGCCACTGTTTACGGTTATCCCAAGTAGACAGTTCCTCAAACTTTTAAAAAAGACCAAAACCCAGGATTTTTACTATGCTGGGTTTTGATCCTTGCCCCCGGTGCACCCTGCTGTGTGAAACCCCCCCAGGTCACCTGAACAAACTCACCTCTTCCCAATCTTACGACGTATACCCTCATGGAAGCGGTATGGGCGGCCGCGTGCGCTGGTGGCAATTTAGAGTCACCCTTTTTTCTCCCTGGACGTGCCTGCTAACATTATTTCCTGATAGTATCATATTGCACTTTATTTTGGTCTCTCCATGTGTCTTTATTGTGGTTAAGCGACTCTTTGTATCCATGGTTTGCACGCTTTATTGTCATTTTTTAAATATCTTGTGGGTGTATCAAATATGTTGTGATTGATTATATGGGGATATTTAGCAAAGGTGTGTTTCTATTTTTGAAAAATTTCATATGATAATATTTTTCAAGTTTTTTTACACTTTGATAGATATATATTGATTATTTAATGATATTCTAGGCACAATTCACTTTAGAGGTGGGTTAGTTTATCACACACTGTCCAAAATAATTTTTTCATAGAGGGATCTTTGTGCCAGCACAAATACAACAGCCCAGGGGCTCATTTATTTATCTATTGGTATTTGATTTTCTTTATTATCTGGCATACTGTATTAGATATGAGAGGGGTAGGGTGACTCTGTTTTTAACGTGTTTCTTGTGTCATATGTGTGTTTTTTAATTGGTGTAATACAGTAAGTGTAATTGTTGTCTATGTTTAAATACAATTTATTCCTATTATATATTTTTGTGGTACAGCTCTTTTGTGGGGGTAGGTGAAGAGTTATCTGTTCACCGTCGCATCCCCCGATACCCTCTAACAGTGAGCGTGCCTGCGACGGTCATTCACAAATGCCTGGGGTGGCTATGCGCCCTGCTAAATGGATAGCGGGGATGCAGCCGCAGCTTGTGCATGTGCTGTTGGACCAGGAAAGAAGGTGAGTTTCACACTGCGGGTCATCCTGATTCTGGATGCCCCGAGGGGAGGGAATCCAGCAGCCCTGAAATCTTATAGATTTCAGGGCCAATGGGGTGTGGGTTTTGGTCCTCTTTCAACCGGGACAACAGTCACAAAGAACTGTTGGTCAGTTAAGTCTCATAGCAGGGGTGCATGCTGATTTGACCAGTGGCAGCTAATAGGTTTTACCAGATAGACCTGAACATGGTTGACCATCTGTCCACTCAACAACCTGAATGGTCTTCAGCAGCCAGATCAAAGGAACCTGGAAGTAGGTAGATGGTGCTGTCTATTAAGAGGATTGCAGGGGTATCCATGAAGGCGCAATGTAGGACTAGGTGGGTGGTCATTTTAGAATACCTGTGCAGGGAGGAGACCAACTCAAAGTACAAAAGTAAACTCATTGGCCTACTAGACTACAGCAGCTCTCATCAACGGCCTACCAGCAAACAGACCGGCACCCCTCTAATCTATTCTCTGCTGCTCGTCTCAAACTTTCTTTCTTTTATCTGTTCCCAACATCATTGGTGAGGCAGGGGGGCATCCAGATTGATGATGCCCCCTGATGTGCACCCAGTTTTGGGAGTCCCATAATTACTGCTTTATGCTTCTGTTGGCGGCTAGGACCTTGGCTCACGTGACCACCAGCGATCACACAGTGATGTTCAGGCCCACCGGCAATCCTGTTTGGCTGGTCCTGTGGACAGTTTATGGCAAGCGAGCTAGGAACCAGTAAGTGTTGGCTGCTTGCTTTCCAATTGGGACACTAGAATACTGTGTGCAGTTCTGGAGACCTTACCTGCAAAAAGACATTATTCAAATAGAACGGGTCCAAAGGCCGGCAACAAAAATGGGAGAAGGGCTTACACTTAAAACTTATCAGGACAGACTTAAAGAACTTAATTTGTACAGTCTGGAGGAAAGAAGGGAGAGGGGGGACATGATGGAGACCTTTATATATGTGAAAGGATTGAATAAGGTTCAGGAGGGAAGTGTTTTGAAAGAAACTTAATGATAGAACAAGGGGGCCCGACCTGAAGCTAGTCGGGGGAAGATCAGGAGCAATGTTAGAAAATATTATTTTACAGAAAGAGTAGTAGATGCTTGGAACAAACATCCAGCAGAGGTAGTTGAATGTAAACATGCCTGGGATAAGCCTCCATCTATCCTAAGATAAAGAGAACATACAGTATATACCGTATTTGCTGGCGTATAAGACGACTTTCTGCCCCTGAAAAACATGCTTCCAAGGGGGGGGGTCGTCTTATACGCCGGGTGCACGGGTGACATACCTTCAGATTCTCTCCTTCTGCATACCCCCCAACCGTCCTGATTTTCACGGGATTGTCCCACGAGAAGGCTCCTTGTCCCGCCTCCCTGGGCCGCTATTCGTGTCCCAGGACAGTCGGGGACTCGGGAGCTGTGGTGTGTGTGGGGGCGGAGCCAGAGGCAGGGCCTGCTTTCTCCTCCGGCCTACTGCCCTGCCAGTGCGGCGCTTTGGCTCTACTAAAGCAAGTAAGAGCGGGGGGAGGGGCGGCGCGCAGCCCGGCCTCCAATCCCCTCTACATTCACAGCCTTTTTCCGGCATCTGCTGTAAGCTCACTCCTGATTGGCTGCCAGTCGGCGACGCTGCTTCGGGTTACCTATGAGGAGGAAAGCCGCGATGACTGAACTGTGGAGAGGGCGGTGCCCTGTAAAGCCCCGTCTGGTCATCCAGGTAGTGTGTATGTGTGTTAATGGGTGTGAAACAAAGGCGCTTTACTCAGTCCCCCCAAAAGAAGCCGAGCTGTGTGTGAGGGGCTCCTCGCTGCTGCCCCATCATGTGACCTCCTGACCCGCTGCCTGCCTCACCTGTGCAGTGTGCCCCTCACACACAGCTCGGCTTATTTTTGGGGGACTTGTGTGGAGATGTCTATTTTATTTACACCATACTCCCAAGTGTCCCTGATTTGAAGGGACTGTCCCTATTTGAAGGCCGTGTCCCCCTGTCCCTCGTTGTTCTCATTTGTCCCTCGAGGTGTAACATGCAGATCTGCAGCAATAAATGATTCATTTACCTATTCAAAGTGTTTTATTATTGTAACTGTTATATCCTATCTCCTATCCATAAATTAATGAGGGTCCGTGCCTTAATTTACATATTGTCCACAGATTTCCCATTCTGAAAAGTTGGGAGGTATGCTGAACCTACAGCTAGTGGGAATCTAAAACCCAGGGTCAGCCTGTCTTAACCCTTAACTGCCAGGGGCTGTGAAAAATACCATTTTGTGAAATACTCACCTGTAAAATGGGTATTATAAGTATGTCACACACCCCGCTTCAAGATATCCATAACATGTGGGTAATACCGACCTGAAGAGGGCGTTCCTGCAGAGATGATAGCAAAAAGAAAGCCCCTCCCTGATCCATAAATACCTGGGACCTCCCACTCATCACCCAGTATATAGAAGCAGTAAGGTAAGGGACCAGGAAGAGGCAAATATAAGTCATAACCACGCAAAGTTCACAAAATAAAGGATCCAGAATACAAGAAGGGCGGGTGAAGCGGGGTGTGTGACATACTTATAATACCCATTTTACAGGTGAGTATTTCACAAAATGGTATTATTCTAAGTATGTCACACACCCCGCTTCAAGATATCCATAACATGTGGGACATCCAATAGCAGTGTCCATAAAAAGGGGCGGGGATCCAAAAGAAGGCAACAATGCACCAACTTAAACCACAACAGCTTGCAGAACTTTGCGGCCAAAAACAGCATCCGCTGATGCCCGAACAACAACCTTGTAAAACTTGGAAAACGTGTGAACAGAGGACCAAGTAGCGGCCTTACAAACTTGCTCAACAGAGGCCTGGAGCTGAAAAGCCCAGGACGCCCCAACCGCACGAGTAGAATGAGCAGTAACACGAAAAGGGGGACTCCTCCCCTTGGCAGAATAGGCCCCAATGATGGCCTGACGAATCCATTTACTAATGGAAGATTTGGCAGGAGCCAAACCTTTCCTAGGCCCAAAGGGCACCACAAAAAAGGCATCAGTCTTACGAAAGGAAGACGTAACCACCAGATAATATTTCACAACACGAACTACATCCAAGGAATGCAGCGCCCTTTCCTTGTCGTTGCTGGGATTAGGACAAAGAGAAGGCAGAACAATGTCCTGATTCAGATGAAAGGCAGAGACCACCTTAGGAAGAAAATCCGGCTTGAAACGAAAGACAACCTTGTCCTGATGCCTTTCAAAGTAGGGAGCTTTAATGGATAAAGCTGCCAACTCAGAAACACGCCTAACCGAAGTGATAGCCACCAAAAAGGCCACCTTTTGATAAGTGAAGACAAAGCAACCTCATTCAAGGGCTCAAACGGAGGACCCTGAAGAGCAGAAAGAACCAGGTTCAAATCCCAGACTGGAACAAAGGGCTTCCTAGGAGGCCGTATATGCGTAACTCCTTGGAAAAAGGTCTTGACTAAGGGATGAAGTGCAAAGGACCTTTGAAAGAACACCGCCAGGGCAGAAACCTGCCCCTTCAAGGTACTAAGTTGAAGCCCCAGATCCAGACCATGTTGAAGAAACTCCAGGATTCTGGAAATGGAGAACTCCCGACAAGAGAAAGACCTACTTTCACACCAGTCAATATAGGACCTCCAAGTCCTATAGTAAATAGTAGAGGAAGAGCGCTTCCTGGCGCTAATAAGAGTCTGAACCACCGCGTCAGAAAGACCTTCCTCCTTCAAGATGGCGGTTTCAGCAGCCACGCCGTCAAAGCCAGCAAAGGTAAATTGGGATAGCGCAGCCGACCCTGGGTGAGCAGGTCCGGCAGTAGAGGCAGAACGAACTGATCCTCTGCCAGTCTTACCAGGTCTGCGAACCAAACCTGCCTTGGCCACCTTGGTGCCACCAGAATCGCCGACGCGCCCTCCAGGGCCAGCTTGAGCACCACTCTGGCTACCATTGGAAACGGAGGGAACAGGTAAAGGAACCCCAGATCCCTCCAGTTCAGAGACATGGCATCCACTGCCAGAGCCAGAGGATCCTGTGAGAGAGACACAAAGACTGGAAGCTTGTGATTGTGACGAGAGGCAAAGAGGTCCACCGCTGGGAACCCCCACCTGAGACAGATCCAACGAAACACAGTGGGACTGAGAGACCACTCCCCCTGACGAGAGGAGGCCCTGCTCAGAGAGTCCGCCTCCGTGTTCTCCACTCCCGGAATGTAGACTGCTGAGATACACGGGACGTGGCTCTCCGCCCAGTCCAGAATCAAAGACACTTCCCTGAGGGCACTCCTGCTGCGAGTCCCCCCCTGGTGATTGATGTAAGCAACCGCCGTCCGGTTGTCCGACCGGACCTGAACAGGCAGGTCCCGCAACTGATGAGTCAAGCGAAACAGAACCAACCTGATGGCTCTCAACTCCAGAACATTGATGGGCTCGTGAGCCTCCTGCGGGCCCCACAGACCCTGAAACTGGAGGTCCTTCCAAACACCCCCCAACCTGACAGACTGGCATCCGTGGTGACTGTTTCCCAACGCGGAGCCAGAAAAGATCTGCCCTTCAACAGATTGACTGACCCCAGCCACCATTGCAGGGATCGACGAACTCGGGGAGTCATCAGGAAGGACTGATCCAACGATAGAGGAGACTTGTCCCAAACCTTCAACAGATGAAGCTGAAGTGTCCTTGTATGAAACTGCGCAAAGGGAACCGCCTCGAATGAGGCCACCATTAACCCCACCAGCCTCATCCCTAGACGGATGGCTGGACGAGGGGCCGACAAGAGAAGCCGAACTAACTCCTGAATCAAAAGAATCTTGGCCTGGGGCAGAAACACCCTGGCCTGCGAAGTGTCCAGAGACATTCCCAGAAAGGTCACTACTCTGGACGGAGAAAGAGAAGACTTGGGGTGGTTGACCACCCAACCGAACCTCTCCAGAGTGGACACCACCACTCTGGTGTCCAACTCCGCTTGGTTGAAAGAAGAGGCCATGATCAGAAGATCGTCCAAATAGGGCACAATGCGGATACCCTGAACCCTTAGCAGAGCCATCACCCCCGCTAGCACCTTGGTGAACACCCGAGGAGCCGAGGTGAGACCGAAAGGGAGTGCCACAAACTGAAAATGCCAATCCTCCACCACGAACCTGAGAAACCTCTGGTGTGCTGGAAAAATCGGAACGTGTAGATAAGCATCCTTGATGTCTATGGACGTCAGAAAGTCTCCCTGACGAAGAGAGTGAATGGCCGAACGCAGCGTTTCCATGCGGAATTTCCGTGGCCGGATGAACCTGTTGAGAAACTTCAGATCCAGGATGGGTCGGACCGATCCGTCCTTCTTGGGTACCGTGAACAGATTGGAATAAAAACCCCTGCCCTGATCCGAAGGGGGCACTGGGCAAATGACAGCCATGTCCAGAAGATTCTGTACTGTCAACAGGAGCCCCTGAGCCGCTAGAGGTTCCGAAGGCATCCGAGACCTGAAAAATCTGGAAGGGGGGCGGAGCTCGAACTCCAGCTTGTAACCGGAAGACACCACTTCCCGGATCCATCTGTCCGAGACCTCTTGATCCCAGATCTGGGAGAAGTGTCGCAGCCGTCCCCCCACCCGCATGGGTGAGGGCGCCCCCTCATTGCTGAGCCGGCTTAGCAGCCGGCTTGGGCTTAGAGCCCCAACTGTATCCTGGACGGGCACGTCCTCTGCCCCTGCTCCCAGAATCTCCTTTGGAAGAGGGGAATGCAAATCCCCTGCCAGATCTGGCCCCACGAAAGGAGGGGGTAAAGGAAGGCGCCCCCCGAAAGGGACGGCGTTGTTTCTTGCGTTGAGGTAACCTACCACCCTTGGTAACAGAGTCCAATGTCTCTCCAAAAAGCCGTAATCCAACAAAAGGTAGAGCCGTTAGTGACTTCTTGGACATAAAATCTGCCGCCCACTGGCGCAGCCACACCGAGCGCCGAATAGTGACCAGCAGCGCCGATGTCCTACCACACATCATCAAAGTGTCATCCAAGGCTGTCAACACAAAGGATAAAAACAACTCACACCGTTTAAGGCTAAGGAACTCAGCACTACCAGGACGCAGCCCGGAAGAAGTCAACAGGTCCCTGACCACGGACCTGGCAGCCAACACCATTAGTGCCGAAGCGCAAACGGGCCGCATGGCTGACCCAACGCTAGCAAAACCATGACAAGCCATCTGGTCAATACGTTTATCCTCTCCATCCTTGAGAATGGAACAATCAGGTCTATTTAAAACCGAGGAATTGGACAACCCCAAAACCGGTGCATCCACCTCGGGGGGAGATGCCCAGCGCTTAATCGCCTCCGAAGGGAAGGGATATTTCCTATCCCATCCCTGAGGGATGCCCGGGAGCCGAGCCGGCCTGTCCCATTCCTTAGCAATAATTTTGTCAAAATGCCTTTGAGTAGGGAATTCCAAGCGCGGCCTGGATTCCTCAAACAATTCACCCTTCTGCTGTGACACCTCCTCAGGAGGGGAAATATTCAGAACCTCTAACATCAGAGCCAGAGCGTGAGGAGTATCAGAGGATCTCCCCAAGTCACCAAGCTCGGCATCAGCGCCAAAGGACTGCTCATCGTCTGAAATATCAGAATCCTCATACACTTCCCCTTCCTCTAGCGGGGAATAATCAGACCAATCCAGATTATTAACATCCTCCTGGTCCTCCACCAGCGGAGCCGGCGACAAATGCTTTCTCTTAGTCAGAGCCTTACGGGCGACCGAGCTGGAGATAATTTTTTCAAGGTTAGCCAATCTGGCGCACATCTCAGATTGCAGCTCCCGGCCCATGACAACGTCACACGGGGCGCGTGTCATGGTGGGAGGAGGAGATGAAGCGACTGGCGGTGCTGACCCAGACGCCTGGGGTTCGGACTGCCGCGTGATAGTCTGCTGTGCACATGGTATACACAGAAGTACATCGTCCCCAGAAATGGATACCCCACACAACATACACTTCCGGGGATGCCCCGAAGGGGCCCCGAGCCCAGTATCCGGGGATGCCTCCATAAGGTGAACTTTTTTAGGAATAGTCGCTATGACCCAGGGAATTACGCCACTAGACAACCTGGGATGCCCCTTTAATGTCCCGAGTGGGAGGATTTATGAGCAATAATGAACCCAGTGATCAAGGATCGGGAGAGACCCCCTAAATGCTACTGGAGATCCTCCTGAACCACCACCTGGAAGACACAGAAAGGACCAATAAGGCTATGAAGACCAAGACACCCATACAGCATAAGGATAAGGAAGAAAGGAAAGGGGCCATAGGCCACTCACGGAACCGCGGAGCACGAATGGCGACCGAGAAGAAATCCTCCTGAGGCTGCTGACAGAAGAGAAGGGGGCGTGGTCAGCGCGGGACGCGCGCGACGTCGAGCAACGCCCCCCCCTTCCTCCTACACAATGCAGAGCTCCGCAGCGACGCCAGGGAAGATGGGGGCGGGCAGCGGTGACGCGCGCAGCACCGGCCCCGCCCCCAGGTACATCGTGAGGAGAAATCTCCTCAGAGAAAAAGGCGCCAAGGACCGGCCGGCGCCGCAGCAAGAAGTGCGGCCGCCGTGCCCGGTCTAAACGTAAATCACACACACACACTGCCTCAGTTAGCAACACAGCAAGGACGGGTCCCGGCCCTGCGCCGATGGTCCGACCCCCCCGCCCCACATGTATGACATGGCGTGAGGTAAATGCCGCCATTGATGACAGAGACAAGGTGGGGGGGGGGGAGATAAGGACAGGTCCAACACCTAACAAAGTTCATCTGTGAAAAAAAGGCTACAGCCCTCAAATAAAGACATTTAAAGAGACACTAACAAGAAAGACACAACACCCGAAAGAGATAGGGGCTAATAAAGAAGGGACCCACACTCCCCATCCCCGCTGAGGAAAAGGGATTTTGGGAGGGCCAAGGAAAATTAAATCAAGGGACAGGGCATCCCAAACCGGGGTCACCAACCCGGTGTAACCGCCTACCCTCTCATATAGGGTCTCACGGTGGAGCATAGCTCCTGAGCACCTAAGGTGCTGATATACCCTCGCCTGGACCCTCAGCCGAGGCTGGGAGGCATATGGATTTCTGGGGAGAAAAGGTCCAAACGGAAATAAATAAATAGCGGGCCGGGAGTCATCCCGGCTACCTGAAATCCCCCTGTGCAAGGAGGAGCCATCATCTTCTGACTTGCTCGCCGTCTGCAGAGATGGAAAACTGGGTGATGAGTGGGAGGTCCCAGGTATTTATGGATCAGGGAGGGGCTTTCTTTTTGCTATCATCTCTGCAGGAACGCCCTCTTCAGGTCGGTATTACCCACATGTTATGGATATCTTGAAGCGGGGTGTGTGACATACTTAGAATACACTACTACTGTGTCCGATTTCAGGAAACCCTACACCTGTTCAACACATTGTGACAGATCGTGTGTGTGGAAGGTGTGCGGAAGAGGGAGTAGCCTTATACGGCGAGTATATAACAAACTCTATATTTTGAGTGGAAATGTTGGGGGTTCGTTTTATACGCCGGCAAATACGGTACATAAGGGCAGACTAGATGGAGCGTATGGTCTCCTTCTGCCGTCACCTTTCTATGTTTCTATGATTTTAGAATGTGTTTGAATTCCAGAACTTGCCGCCATTGTGAGGATCTACAAACGCTAATAACAGGACCACTCATTAACAAGTCATTTTCATCTTTATTGTTTTGGTAAACGTTATATTTGCAAATTTAACAAAAGAGCAGAAGGGTAGTTAAAACTGGTGTCCGTCCCACACCTCCTCTACAGCAGCGCAGGTCAGGTATCATTGTCAACAAGTCAAACCAAACCATTCCCTAACATAACCCAACTAATGCACGAAAACCTGTGGAATGCAACTTCAGCAGTACAAAAGGTAAGTAAAAAGGTCAACTTCGGTTTAGCTCTTAAAGATCATTTTTTTTGCTATAAAACTATATAAGCATTCAATAAGAAAAAACATTAATTCCATGTCTACAACAGATACATCTTGTAAAAACTCAATAAATTATATATTTATATATATATTTATATATTTATAATTTCTAGTGACATTTCAACCCATGCACAATTTTTTGTACTTTACCAAAAAGGAAACGAAAGTGTTAAGCACTGGAATGTACATCATTAGCAGACATTTGTAAGAAAATATGACTCTTTAATTTATTAAAAAAAAAATGTACAGTATTTTCCAAATGTATGGCAGAAAACTCAACACTTTTGATGAGTTCTCAAATCTTCCACAGTGCGTGAGTGCTCTTTATTTATTTTAAGGAAATTAGAGGGGAGCGGGGGGTGGGGTGGGGTGGGCTATGGTCACACCATGGTGTCTCCTCTTACTTCCAACACGAGCAGCAGAATTAAGCCGAGCCTATCAAAACTAGGCTCACTAGTGTACTTAAAAATATGTTTTGGCACCATGTTAATTAAAACAAAAATTGTGATAACCATTTATGAAAAAAAAAGATAAAATCTTCACATTAAAGGTGGGTATAGAGGTGAGAAAAATATATTTAACTGTAATACTTAATTTAAACAATAACTGCAAAATAGAAGAATTCTGTTCTTTTTTTGTTGCAACATAGTCCGGAAAAAAAAAAAAGAAAATAAATATGCAGTGTCAACAGGTTGATGCCAGCGGATATCATTTATGCCCTTGTTATATGATTTTTCAAGGACAAAAACAAGCACTTAAACCTAACTGTAACCAACAAACAATCAAAAACAATCCCTAAGGGTCTTGTGAATACCTCAGCTGTTGAGTCCTTATGATCACTATTTTCTAGGGCCTGCAAGCGCGTCTCCTTCCACAATAAAGATGCGGCCATGTTTTGCATGGCAACGGTACAAATAAGATAAATATAAATTAGAGTACTCTTTTTGAAAGCGGTTGTAAATAGTTTGCCATTCTGTGCTGTCTTCTTTTACCAAACAGCAAATATATACATATACATACAATCATATAATGAAGCTACTTATAGCACTATACATTTGTACACAATTTGGAGGTTTGAGTAAACGTTCCAAAAAAAAAAAAAAAATTCAACATAAAAAAAAGCATATAATTTCTAGACTGTTAATAAGTTAAAACATAAAATCTGTGAGTGTATGGTGTTTACAGTAAAGCTAGAACTAAAAAGTCAAATCATATAGGTTAATAGAATCTATAAATAACTTTACAAATATACAACATAACAAAAAAATGTAAAAACAATATGGTGATTTTTTTGTTGTTTTAGGAATAACCAGATCAGTGTTCTTCAAGACTCTGGGTTGAAGAGATTTCGATTTCTGTGAGTCAATTTGTATTTTTTATATATAATTTTCCATGTTCAGATTTGTATATACATTATGTACTTATGCTTATTTACAAAGTATTTTGCAGCAATAACAAAATGTTTTTGAGTAGATGAAATGCGCCTACTGCATTTTTTGCTTTAAAAAAAAAAAAGCTTTCAATAGAGAAGGTGGGAAAAATTTTTATAGCTATAAAAGCAATAAAAATAATTTAAGGACAATGCTAAGTAGTTTTAGGCAAGAAAAAGTTGAACTTTAAACTGCAACCAAAATACTCAAAAAGGTTTAAAATTCTGAGCAATGGATATTATTTTTTAATCCAAAAATGTGAAAAAAGTGTCTCGATAACTTTCAAAATTGAAATTAGGAATGATGATCAATTTCTATGAAAATTAAATGTTTGGGACAGAAAAAATGCTACTACCTAAATTTTATGCGGATGACTTTTCATTCCTTTTAATAAATATTTTAACTTCTTTATATTTACAAAAAATTTCAAGTAAAGAAAAGTATCCTAGTGTTTCAGTTGTCGAATGAAATTAACTGGGTTTCACAGTGGGTTAGCACAGTGCGCTATAATCGCAACTTAAGTTCAAAACCAAGCCAAAAAGCTTCTTTTGAACGTTTTTAAAAATATCGGTTCCCTCAATGAAACACATTATGTCACAGTATCATTTTAATATAAAAATAGCTACTCAAATGTACCGGTGGCATGTCCAATGTGCTCACTTGCAAATACGGGGGCAAAACCTAAAAATCTTCAAAAGTCATAACCTTAACATTGGTGGTGGGGAATACTATTACCAAAAAGAAGTTCCATAAAAAAAATCTCTATTTCCAGTTGTAACGAGCATCTACTAAGCAGAACTGCATTTCAAAATCTACTCAAAAAAACAAAAATAAAAGGGATTTTAAAAATCCAAAAACATTCATACAGGCATGGTATGGTCACATATTTGATTTCATAACATTCCAGGCACAGATTGGTTTGCTCGTTGGCTAACTAGAGGTCATGGCGAGAGGAGCTCTGGCGTGAACATTCTTCTCTTCGAATATTTATATATATATATCATTTATATATTTCTTTCTTTGTAACTTTGCAGTTCCTTCAGGCCAAACAGTGCTTCTTGACTTCGTATACAGCAAGTAATTTTCTACGGCTCATAAAATCCAATAAGACAATCATCCTTACAACTGGGCAGGCCTCTCTATTAGCCATATGAGTCTACATTCCTCCTCCCGAGGGTGGGTTTATCTGGGTGAAAGTCATGTTATGATAATGCCATTGTATTGCTGGTGTTTGGGAAGACAAGGCTCGTCGGGAAGAATGTCATGTGCAAAGACTGAATCGTCTCCTGATGAACAAGTGCTGTTACTGTCCTGGCACGCTGGTGAATACTGTTCAAATGTTACAGAGAGGTCAAGGTACTCCTGAAAAGACAAAATATATATATATATTTACCAACAACAGCAACAACAATGGCGCTGATAAAAACACTAGTCAAAAACCAGAGACTAACCGCCTGTGTTTTTGGTAGGTCTGAAATGTTTAATGGCAATGAAAGGAGCACTATCGGCTAATAAGAGGAGGAGTCACTTATACATCCTAACTGAAAAAAACTCCCGCCAAGTTTGTGATTTATTCTCTCATTGTAGGAATAAAATCCATTAATCAGGGGTGACAGAGACTGTCACCTGGATGTCCTTTTCATTCCATTAAAAGAAAGAAAAAAAAAGCCTTGCTGGATATTTTTTGATGCTGGGTGTATAAGTGAGCCATTCCCCCGCCATCCATCAAATTTATATAGATTTATATCATTGGGCCATTTTTCGCGATAGTGCTCCTTTAAGGAGCCCTGGATAACCTAGGTGGATCTACATCCCTACCCCTTCTAACCTAGGTTAACATTCTAAACAATGACATCGACCTCATTGCCCAATGAAAAAGGATCTCCTTGGTCTAGGGACTCCCCTTCCTCCCACTCCTTCTTGTACGTCTATTTCCCTTGTTTCTCTTTGCTTTTTCTACCTCCTTTGCTCTTTGTGTTCCTCTATAATGGATCTACATAACTATCAAACTATGCAAGTTTGATTATTTAAATGTTTCGTCTATCTATGGATCCTCTTCTTCACAGGATCAAATTGGGTGATGTAATTATTAGTCTAAGTATGTATTTTTGTCCTGCTTCGAGTAAACCCAGAAGTCATCATTTAATACTGTACCTAAGCCTCTTTCTTCATATAGACTCTATCTGAAGTCCATAGACCTTGTCAAATTGTTGAACCACTTACTCCATTTTGTATTTCCAATAAAATATTGTACAAGAAAACAGTAGTCAAAGGCCATGTTAGTAAAAAAAAAGCAAAAATACAGCTTACTGAAAGCATTCAAACTTCTGTCTACCCCATTGAATATACAATTTTAGAAACAGCTGTCCATAACGTTGTCATTAAATTTTGATCATCCCCCTTACTGAAGCCACCACCTTACATCCTCCTCCTCCACCCTCACTATTTGTCCCCGCTTACTGTGGGGGACTTCATCCACTAAAAAAGCTTGGGAGGACAAAGCCAAAAGAATATGATGCATTGGCCATGAAGCCCATGAGGTCAGCGCTGAACTTATACCAGTCCCAAAGTATACTAGGATGTCCTGCCATTTCTCTTTGTTGAGAAACATTGCATTCAAAACTAGGGCGTGGGGGCAACATTGGCTTAGTCACTTGAAAAAGCCAACAATGGAGATGGGTAGGTTTCTGAAGAATAAAGGCATGCCCTGAAGCCTGAGACTCGTTATAAGGCCAAGATGAGATTTAGAAACCAGGGATATTACAAAATAAATTTGTGATTAGACACATGTGAACCTTGAAAACATAAAAAGGTTCACAAAGGCCACTGTTCATCAATCTAAAACGTGGTCATAATGTGTAGAACACGGGGTCCAACCTCTTTTTAATCAGGTAAGACTTTTCATTTCAGATTATTTCAAATACCACATGGGTGGTAGATATGGGTCACATAAAACTGCATGGAATGGCCAAAAATGTGCACAATAGTTTTATCTCCTTTTTGTACCTAAATAACAAAGACGAAGACGTGGGCAAAGTATTGATGACAGAAAATCAGGCTGGGGTACAGGTCATTTGCAGCCTTATTGAGTACCACCTGATAGGATCTCAAGTACCACTAGTAGTACTAGTATCACTGGCTGGGAACCCCTGGTGTAGAAGATTAATATTTATTAACAAGAGTGTAACGCACAAGTATTTAGAAGAAATATGACGGTACAAAGTGCCAGAGAAGACAAAGGAGACACTGGCCTGCAGATTTATTTTGACTTGTCGCTCAAGACTCTAAAAAGCTTTTTGCAACCTGCTGTTGGTCCTTGAATGCATATGTGCTTTGAAAAGGTAAGGCTTATACCCATAACCCCAATAGGTTTTAATTTATGTTATTCAGAAAGAGACTGTGGTTACCTTAAAGACTGTCGAAAAGGTAACCTAAAGAAATTAGGCAATATGGGCACTTTCCTCCACTCTGTATTTCAAACCCTAATCCAAACCCTAGCGCCTGCCACAGCACCATAACCAACAACTATAACAATATGTCAATCCACCAGACGTAGAAATATCTGGGGGACTGCAGGTACGCAAAGCACTGTCAGACCCAGGTCCACAGAGCATGCCGAAGTTGGGGCACAAAGTCTCATAAATAGTAAGCTCTGAATAGGTCACAAAAAGAGTTGACAGTGTGCTTGCTTTTGTTTCTTTGAGTCTAAAACTTTGTAGAACAGAAAGATCAGGGGGCTAAAGAAAAGTTCATGAAAGTGGCAGATTTAATGCCCCTGTGATACATCAACGTCAATATATCAACTTTATTTCTGAAAAAAATAAGGCATTTGAAGTGATTTCACTAAAAAGTGTAGAGAGCTCCGATCAATAGGAACTAATCACTCCGAGGCCGTAATGGAGATTGCACATTTCAAAGTCACGTCATTCGTTTTACACAAATTGCTCCAATTAAGGATAAGAAAACAAGGTGTCCCCGCCACTAACACAGAGGGCCTTTGTATAGCTGAGTCTGGGGAATTCAAACACAGAGTGTAGCAGCAACCCACCAGACAATTGGGGCTTGTAGGCTTTTGCAGGGGAGTATGGCTGTGGAAACGGAGCAAGACTAATTGGCTTAGATCTCAGTACACAGACTGTACAGTAGTATGTTGTTCACGAATGTAGGTAACGCTCCGAGACTCATATCGGACACAACAGTCCTCATACCTGACAACAAGCATCCATTGTCACTGCTTACTTCTACAAACACTAATATGCATAAGGCAGCCTTACAAGGTTTCCTTCTGATGGAAGACCTCAAGTCAAGTCAGGATGAAACAAGAAAGGCTGCAAAGTTTGAATAATATCAGGTCTTGTACAACTGAAGGTCCTTGTTCGATTTTAAGCAGCAATAGAAGCTGAACACTGTTAAGTTTATACCATAAACTTGTACCGACATGTTAATTCAATAATATGACCTGGCTCTGCTATTACCGGAAATCATAAACCCATTCTCAACCAGTACCCAAGACCTGTTTTCAACAACACAACTTTTGATCACAGATTAAATGTGCAAGGGTCAAAACCTAAACATTATTATTTTACTCATCCCTACTTATATTTTAGCCATTAAGGTTAATGGGGAAAGTGTTTAATATTATTGCAGGAAATTTCAACTCAACAGGACCTGACCTAAAACCCCACTCAACATTCAAAGAGCAGCAACAACCATCCTAGAGTCTATAAGACTATATGGTCAGTGGTCTCCCTCTTTGTGTGAAACCCCGGGGATATCCAGAAAAGCTCGCTTGTCCACCGATCCCACGGTGCATGCCGCATCGCTGCTTGCCTTAATCTGTGCGTATCCTTGGCAGCTATTTAGAAAAACCTGATGCAATCTGTGGCAAAGCTAAAGCTGAATAGAATGCAAGCCATCGATACCGTTGGAGCAAAGGAAAGTGAGTTAATAGGTGATCTAGGGGGATACACACAGTCCAAATCAGGATGCCTACTGCAGGAGTAACAGAACCCGGGATAGCTCGAATACCAGGTTTTGTTCCTCTTTGATTTTGACCTGAAATCAGAATTATAATTTGAGTGACTCAATATCTAAACCCAATGTAGGGAACCAGCTAAACCCTTAAGATGATTCTGAAAGTCATTTGGGCCAGTTCCATATACCAGGGCATATAATTATAAGGCAACTTGTAAGTGGTCCCTGTAATGGAACAAGTGTCATTTGCCTTACCTATAACTCAACTAAGTCAAAATGTGGAAAGCAACCTAACCTTTGGGATAATCCATAGGATAGGCAGTTGGGCAAGCAATGGATTTCTATATTATCAACTGACCATTAACTTGTCATTTATACTGGACCAACAACCGATTTAACAAAAAATGGCTCTTGGTCCGCTCTGGAGGCATCCCAATTGCTACCCTCCTCGATAAACCCCCTGCAAGCATTGTAAATATTACATTAATCTACGTCCGCATGATTGGCCAGCAGCGATTAATGTGAGATTTAAACGTTTTGCTGAAATAAGTTGAGTTGGGGGATGCCCCCTCCCCAGAGAGGACCAACCGCCATTTTATACATAGAAATGACCCATGGAATGTAACAGATCACAATTTTATTTTACCTCCAAATCACCTAACACTATACAGTTTAAGTCAGAATGTTACTTACATCAGTAGATGATACAGTTAGGGCACGGTCAAGGTCTTCTACAAGCTGCTTGAATGTGGGTCTTTGTGATGGGATTGCATGCCAGCACTCTCTCATTATCATATATCTGAAAAAGGAAAGACCTCAAGTCAATGACCAGGCTCTGGAGAACAAGGTAAACGATTATGACTGATGTTTCTATACATATTCATTTGAAAAATCCGACCTCTCCATGCAGATGTGCATTTGCTTAGCAAGGTTGAATGATCCAATGATCACCTAGTGAACTTACAGCTCATGTGTGCAATTAGCTGGCTTGTCCATCCGGTGACCCTCTTTTAAGAGCTTAAACAGTTCTTCCACTGGGATGCCAGGGTAAGGAGACCCCCCTAATGTAAAGATCTCCCACAGAAGCACTCCAAATGACCACCTGGAAATGAAGATAGAGGAGTATTATTTAAGGGGTTCTCATTCACAATACTTAACTACAATAACCATTATGAAGGAGAATGTATGTATATGTTGCTACATGCCAATAACACAGACCATATCCCTAGCTAATTCCAGGCAGGTGGTTACTGATGACATGATATGCGGCCACCATGCTATCTATCCCTTCATAGCAAATTTGTTGGCCACTCCTGGCGACGTCCACAGGGAAATAAGAACTGGGAATGGCTTATTGTATCCTCTTGTGGATTGGAAGCTTTGCACTATAGCAAACACTGACTCTGATGGCAAGGGTCTGTTCACGCGCTCCCTCAAAGCTCTCTTTGTTAAAATAAATGCTAGGTTCTCAATAGAAAAAAATGGAATTATTCATGCACATTATGACAAAGCTGTAATACAGCACCTTGGGGCATGAATACAGCAAAGTGATACAGACCTCTTGCTTATAACCAGCGACAGGCAAGTAGATGAAAAATAATAAAGAGATAAAGGGACACCTAAATATTTAATTGTACGTAGCCCGAAGTAGCAAGGGAACAATACGATTTTTGCTGACAGGGCTGCTCAACATTCAGTCGTATGTGGCCACAACAATACAATGGGAATGGAAAATTGTCTGGACAGAAAATACAGGCATTGTCTGGATAGTAGTTTTTCCAGGACTGGTGAGAGACAAATATTGGACCGCTACAGTACAACCTATTGTTTTAACTTTGACTGGAAGGCAGTTGCACAGTTGAGTCACTAACAACGCACCCTCAATACTCTCTCAAATACCTAGCACAACCACTATGGCTTTTACCTTAACTGGCGGTCACTGATTGGTGCTGCCTAAGACTTGCACCACTGGGCCACCCAAGAGCTTATTCCCCAGAGCCCATGTACTTAAGACTTTACTGCAGGGGTGTCAAGCTCATGTTTACTGGGGGCCACATCAGCATTCTGGTTGCCTTCAAAGGGTCGGTTAAAAAAACAACGCAAAACAAAATGTTGACTATACAAATCTATGGTCACAATTATTTTGCCCAGGTCAGATACAGACACTAAATTATTTTGCCCAGTATAGTCCCAAAATTACTTTGGACAGGGGAGAGATGTACACGCTAATTTATTTTGCCAAGACAGATGCAGGATTATTTTGCCCAGGACAGATGTAGACCCTGAATTATCTTTCCTAAGGCCCACCCCACCAAGCAGTAGATAACAATAACCGCTGTAGCACAGGTAGCACCCTCAGCTGTGGCAGGAAGTTGGGTGGGTTAGGTGAGTGTGAGACAGAACAGTTGCAGACACAACTCTCTTCTCCCCCAGATTGTTAAAAAAGAGTTTGCCAGCTACTTGCCATCGGGCAATGTGTCTGGGGGCAGGATTAGAGGCAATACTGCACAGTGGAGCGCTGGGTACCTACACATTACTTGGCATTACCAGACAAGACGAACTGCCAGTTTCACAAGCCTTGGTGTGACCAGGCTGGCTAGAAGGGTCACCGACCAGCCATTACCATCTGGCACCCGTCCGAATGCCACATAAAAACGCTTGAAGGGCCTGCCCCCAGGCCTTGAGTTTGACATATGTGCTTTTCTACATCTGCCGGAATATTCATCCACAGATGCAAACTATAGGCTTAATAGGGTGAACCTAATTGAGTTGAATTCTAAATCTACTGATTTAGCCAACAAGTGGTATTATTTTAAATTAACTGGATTTTCTGCTTACATAAATACTTAACACAGTACAACACTGTATCTGTCCCTAAATGATGGAAGACTTTTGAAATTCCAGATACACAGATGATAGTTGGGTTACTAAAAGAATCACAAAACAAAAAAAAAACTCTGGGACAAAAGCAGAATACTAAGCACATATCAGATAATGCTACTCCCTGATGCCCAACTCCATCTTATACCTTGTCCTTTATTTTGTTTTGCCAAGTAATCCCCTAGGATTACGGTACTTTACATTAGATGATGAATTTTAGGTTTTAATCATCGGATATTTATATCCAGTGTACAAATATACAGTGTCCACGCTCTATAGAAACAAAAATGCTTCTCTGATAAGGTATTTGGTGTGAAGGAGTAACATCCTATCTTACTTGTGCCCACCTCTTGAGAAAGGTGTTCTATCCTAGTTACAATAATTTTATGAAGACTATTAGCACACCACTTCAAAATCAATGTTCTTGTATTTTCTTCCACTGTCAGACAGCAACATTTTGGGGCAATCTTGACTCCTTTTTTAGAGACAATATTGTGCCTGAAGAAGGGATCCAGGCGGGTCCCAAAACATTGCTGTATGACAATAAAGCTCCCCAATAATTTTGTAATTGGAATGGTGCGTGGCCTGAATCATTATTGGGGGCTCTATCATATGGAAGTTGAAATGGGAACGGAACATACACATCCTTGGATTTAACCACATGCAGGGTGCAGCCACTGGCGAGCTTTGCTTAGCTTTCAGAAGAGTGCTAGGGGAATTCTTTTGACTGATGTACTAAATTGTTGATTTACTTTCCCTGTGTACTAATGTAAGACACAAAACACTTGCACCAAAAAAGTGCTGTTTGTCCAGCACCACCCAGAAAAATAATATTAAAGCAGACCTGCTGTGCCACAAAAATACCCCCAATATGTACCAATAGAAAGACAGGAATGGTGGTACCAGTAAACCACCCAAAGGGAACAGGTACTAGAGGGCACCAGCTATCTGCTAATCATGAAAGACACTAATAATTCATCAAAAATAAATTATAAATTTATTAATCTGAAGCTGTAAAAACATCCACAAACAACATACAAAGACAATCACCAACATCTAAAATCTACAAACATGTAACATCCAGCAGGAGTGACCCTATCAAAATACTACCTATCTAAATGATATATATACATATGCACAAAAACTTACTAATGTAAGACTTACGGAAACAAATGAATACACAGCCACATCTGTAGAACACAGAGCAGGATAATCTATAAGCCTAGCCAGCCTGCATTTTCTGATCTACAGCTGGGCTGCATATGTAGGTTCTACCAAATGGATGGTTGGCCCTGAGAGTTGGATGCCATACATCAGGGCTAGACTGGACTTGCTGGCGCCATATATTGTCCCCTGACAGGCTAAACTATATCACAGCACAGTGACCTATGTGTAAAGGGACAAACAACCTAAAATGTTATTCGGGAGTTGGACAAAAGTGGAAGAACTTTTTGAGTAGGGCTAACATCACCAACAATATGGCCCATGTAATTTTTTTGGATGAAGTGGGAAGGGTAAAGAACCACTTTAACTCCCTAACAGTTTTGCCATGCTGTGCTTGGGAAGTGAGGAAAAGAGGCTGACAGGTTCACAGCTAACTCTCACTGCCCTTTGCTGCAGGATGAACCCTTAGCCTGTGTGTCAGAACCCCACATTGTTTCCAGGTCACCCAGAAGTTAGCCTCTGGGCCTGGAGCTGCTTGGAGCTGCTCCTGCTAACAGAGACAGACCACAGTATTTTTTATTCTTACTAGGAGCCGTTAGGGGGTTAATGTAGTTTTTGTCACTCTTACTTCTGATCCTCTCATTCTCACTGTTTTCAATAAGCCGAGGACCATACTGTTTATAAAGTACCAATTTAATGCTTACACATCGCTTTGGTGAGTGTAGACACGATCAAACAATGCTTCCGGAGCCATCCATTTCACAGGCAGCCGACCCTGTAATTGGGAAGACAAGAAAAAAAACAAACCATCAGCAAATCTGTAGAGCCAGAGTGGCACCATCCCACCTTCCATCATAATCCTCTAACTCAAACCCTGTTCTGCTGCGTGCTAACTTCTGATGAATCATGAACAAGGAGAATGGCTGAATAAAACCATTACAAAAGGAAGAGCAGACCACCATGGAAAACATTAATCCATGTCGGATCATTCCTCTGTACAATCTGCCCCGCCAGCATTTATCTGGTCAACATTCATATCACAAGCACATGATGTGAACTGGAATGTATTCTGGCTTAATAACATCTGTTTGCTCAATAGTTATCCCAGCTTCTGATTAGCAATGACTCAACCAGAATGCACAAGTATTGCAAATATGTACAGCAAATGTCTGCATGGAAAATGGTTTGTCTCATAACCATGGACCATAGACAAATAAAATGTGTTCAAATCCAACCTTCCTCCTTGGATTTGACCAATCCTACAGCCCTGAGCCCTGTGGACATTGGTCCACCCAACCCCTGTTGTTGGAAATCAAGATGGTAGATGCTTGGGAGGCAGGGCTGTTGTTACAGCAAGTGGTGCTGTCCAATATTATTTCAATGCTGATTTCCTTGGCAAAAATGGAAAAGAAGTACAAAAACATTTTCATTTAATTTGTATGGATCTAATTTAAAACAAAATCCATACACACGTCGTCACCAACTGGATTTCTCCAAGATTTAACCACAGATGTAATAACCTACCCTGTATCAGCTAGGCTTGGAACTAAAGCTATCATGCTTATACGGGCCATATACTTGCCAAACTGAAACCAAACTGGGCAACTGAGCAAAATAGGAATTGAATAGACTAAATCGTTTTGTCTAGTGGTTGCTCAAAAATTGCTTGGTGCACGGCCAACATTATTGAATAACCTTTATCTGATCCACCACCTAAAATCAAAGTAATTTTAACATGTTCAAGAGAAATTCCACTTTGGCGGTCTTTTTGATCAGAAACTAGATTAAAACGGGCATCACTGGCCAAGGCTCCTATGCTTTCCTGTTGCCCAAGATCGCTGGTGTGGTCGACTCAGTGAAGGGTTCTGCGCTTCTGCCATCAACAGGAATGTACACAAATATTGGTACTCTGAACTGGGGTCAAAGCATCACTCAACTGCCTGTGCTCAAGAGAGTAACAAACTGCACAGGTCCTTTTTTTCTACAGGATGTAGAAGAAATCAGATTCTGAAGACCATCTGGCAAACAGTATTTTCTTTTACTTGGATAGTAGAAAAGTGAAGAAATATGACAATACCCTCTGTAGGCCCACTAAACACACCACCACTTTATCTAAGGATTTAAGTGTGGTTTTATTTCTTGTTTTTTCCTGACAATAGATACCATCAAGGTTTACTTTGTACTCTTCGTACCTGACTAATCTGAAATGTATGTCTTGGATGATTGTAAATAACTTGCACTAAATGACCCTCTTATCTTCCGATGCTTTTACATTTTTTTACATTTACATATTACAAGAGAAGTGGTTCATGTGCTATGAGAGAAGTGGTTCACGTACCACAAGGAAGTGGTTCTCTTACTACATGAAAAGATCTTTATGTACCACAAAAATGTGTCTGTGTAAAGTTGTTCAGAGTGTGGGAAAAGTTTTTCATGTAGTACGAGAAAAGTCCTTCATGTACTACGAAAAAAGTTCTTCATGTACTGTGAGTAAAGTTATTGACGTAGTTCAATAACATTTCTTTATGTACTATGAGAAAAGCTCTTTATGAACTACAAGAAAAGTCCTTCATGTCCTATTTCATGTGGGTTTCCACAAATAGTAAAAAAAAAGTTCCCAGATGAGGTCCGGATGGTTTCGATAACCTCTTAGTAACAGGTCTGCTTCAAGTCAAAAAAAGTTCAAAACGACAAAAAGTTCTTTATGAACTATGAGAAAAGTTATTCACGTATCATGCGTCCTTTTGATGTGTGCTGGTTTTGTGTATATAAATGTCCGCTTATGGTTTCATTGTATAACATCATATCTGACGAAGACTCACCTTAAAATATATCTAGTTAGCCTACAAAATGTATCACCTTATTTCGTTACTTTTCTACTATTCACAATGGCTACCACGGTACAACACAATACTGCCAGGAAAGCTAATGCATTACTGAAGGATAGACACAGCCTTGACAACCGATATAAGTTGAGCAAAAAGCGGGCTAGCTGACTCTTTTGTATGGGCGGACCCTTTACGGGTCTTAAAAATTTTGATAAAAATGAAAAGTGTAACAAGTAATTCAAACTTCTAGCTTCTGTATCCAAACCAGAAATAAAAGGGAAGATAGATAGATAGATAGATAGATAGATAGATAGATAGATAGAGAGAAAGAGAAAAGTTCCACCCCTGGCTCTTTGCTACTTCATTGTAAATTTCCAAAAAGTTTTGGCTGGAAATGGGAACCAAGTAAAATCAGTATTAAACATTTTCTGTCATGTGATTGGCTTACATTGGTGGTCTTCTTGTAGTAGTCAATGTTATGTATGTCTCTTGCCAGGCCAAAGTCGGCTATCTTCATCACATTATCATCTGTAACCAAGACGTTCCTGGCCGCCAGGTCCCTGTGAATACACTGCCAGGAGGAAACAAAAAAACATTAAAGCATCTGTCAAAGCCCTTTCAACTGAAAGTTAAATCATCTTTTGCTAAAGGGCATAAGGTTTGATATTTTAATACCAACTCTTAACTCTTTCTTTTCCAAAGTCACTCAATCATCATGCCCAATAGTTGTCTGTATTTTGAAATAAAAAACTGCCTACGCCTACTGTAACTCCAGGCCAGTGTTGAGCAGGAAGCAAGAGGAATCTCTCTTTTTGGTAGTAAAGCTCTGCACTAACCAGCTTTAGTGTGTTCTACTGTCCTGTCACAAAAGAGAAGACTCCTTGGCTGGTTGGAAATAGGAAATGCATCCAGTTTGACCGCGCCAAGTTTTTTTTGCCAATGGTACCGGTCTGGAGCTACCAGCTAGAGTGTGCATGCTCAAAGACGGCTGAAATCAGCCATCTTGTCAGCTCTGGATTAGCTAGTGCAGAAGTTGGAAATGTAATCATCTGTCAGGTTACAGCAAGCCTACATTTAGGCTTGTTTCACATCATACGATCACGGATCGCTCGCGCTTCCAGGTGCAGGTGCCCCATGATCGTTGGTTTCAGCAGCTGGGGAGGATTTGCGCTAGTGATCTCTACTCACGTGGCGCCAGGTGCTGCCAGGGCTTTTGTAGAGCACTGTGATAACATAAAATGTGGAAGTGAAAACAACCATAGATTACTATGGGCAGCGTTTTAGTGGCGATGACCATGCGTTCACAAACACCACACAATTGCCCTGGTGTGAAACCAACCTTACATTTTGACAGTTACATTACAAGAATCATTGCCTGATGCTGATCCCACATCATTGGCGATTGCTTCTGATTCTTTTCTGTTGAATTTGCGTTGTGCATACTCTGCTGAGTCTTTCCCATTCAATAAAAAGAGAAGTCAATCAAATGAGTCCTGACAATGGCGATATTCGTATATTCATATATGCTAGATCTGGGGCTCCCAACCAGTGGTACTAGTATCACTGGGAGTACTCAAGATCGTATAAGGTAGTACTTGATAAGGCTGCAGACTAACCTGTACCCCAACCTGACCTGCTGCCATTTATAGGTCACCTCAGTCTGATTTGCGCCATAAGTAATACACTGCTTCAAAGGGTGGTAAAAATATATTTATTTGTTATTTATTAGTTATATTTATATATAATTGGTGTTTTGGCTGTTTTACTTCAATTTTAGGTGACTGACAAACCACACACATGCCACCCGAGTGGTACATGATATCATTGGAGAATAAAAGGTTGGGAGTCCCTGTGCTAGATGGTCTCAGATTTATCCAACAAAAGTCTCCTCTCTACTATAGAATGTTGCAAACAAATTCGTGTCTACAATATATCTTGATAAATGCCTGTGTCCCAAGTTAAATGAGAGGAAAATTACACACACACACAAACACATATATATATATATATATATATCATCCCCCTTAACAGGAGTTCTGATCCTCTGATCATCATGTGCAAAGTCAGCAAGCTCACTAAAGAGATGCCACTGCATTGAATTATCTCTCCGCTGTGTACAGAGAATGAGGACAATGGGGTAACTGCTCAGACTGCCATCTACAGCCATCTCTATTACAGTGCCTCAGTCCTGGGGAAGGATGCTGTGCTGGCAATATAGCACTATTATGGATGCCTGTTTATCCCCGGCTCATCAGGGGAGCTTTTTAGAGAAGAATGAGGTGCTGACATCCCACTGTAGCATCTGCTTTCCTCATTATCTAGCACAGCAACAAACATGAAATGCTGCAAAGCTGTTGAACACTTTATTTTTTGCTTATAATATTTATTGCAAGGTATCTATGAGCTTTGTGTAGGTGGTCTTCTTTTAAATAACTAGGACCTCTGCACCTGTAAAAAGGCATGCTAGGTCAAAATAAACATAGGCAAGTACCCTGAGCTTAAAAATTAAATTATTTCATATGAGAATTGCTACCATTTTATCTCTTAAAGCATAAGTCAAATCAAATCATGTTCTTCATGCCATCCCTGCAGACACCTATGTCTCTGTTGTTGCAGCTCATAAGCCATCAACTGTTCTCTCAAGAACCATTTTAACATTAGTGAAAGGAATTAAAAGCACATAACAAAAAAGAAAGAAACCTACTTTCTGCGATGCCAGATATTCCATCCCTCGGGCGACTTGGTACGCACAAGACACCAGATCCTTAAACGTTAGCTGCTCAGCTGGGATTTTGCATGTGTCAAAGGAGTAGTCCATCCCAGGGGGACGTCGAGCCCTTAAATACTCCCTGAGGTTTCCTTTGGATGCGTATTCAACCAAGACGTATAGGGGGCCTAAAAACAAGCATAGTGAAAAACAGACTGTAAATTCTTTTTCTGAACCAGGTGCGGCCAGCCTTTAAATATTTTAATTTAAGAGTAGGACAGAAACTTGTTGGTCGCCACCAGTGTGTCCGAGGGCTTCTGGCTGTAGGTCAGTCTGTTTTGGTCCTTACATCATTCATACCTCATAACATTATAGGACTGGATAGCTGAGCTTACTGTGTTTAAGGAGTCCTTAAAAGTGTGGAGAGCCTCTAAATCTCCTGCCTGATATCTAATGACGTTTGGAGGGTACCTTCACCTTAACGAACAACCAAATGCAAGATTCTTTGCACTAGGTTGGGGTTAATTTTTACATATTACAAGAGAAGTGGTTCACGTGCCACAAGGAAGTGGTTCTCTAACTACATTAAAAGATCTTTATGTACCACTAAAATGTGTTTGTGTAAAGTTATCAGAATGCGGGAAAAATCCTTCATTTACTACGAAAAAAGTTCTTTATGTAGTATGAGAAGTTATTCATGTAGTGCGAGAAAATTCTTCATTCACGTAGTACAATAACATTTCTTTATGTACTATGAGAAAAGTTCTTTATGCACTACGAGAAAAGTTCTTCATGTACAATTTCATGTTCAACATAGTGGATTTCCTCAAATAGTAAATAAGTTCCCAGATGAGGTCCGGATGGTTTCAATAACCTCTTAGTAACAGGTCTGCTTCAAGTCGAAAAAAGTTCAAAACGAAAAAAATTTCTTCATGTACTATGAGAAGTTATTCATGTAGTACGAGAAAAGTTCTTCATTCACGTAGTACAATAACATTTCTTTATGTACTATAAGAAAAGTTCTTTATGCACTACGAGAAAAGTTCTTCATGTACTATTTCATGTTCAACATAGTGGATTTCCTCAAATAGTAAATAAGTTCCCAGATGAGGTCCGGATGGTTTCGATAACCTCTTAGTAACAGGTCTGCTTCAAGTCGAAAAAAGTTCAAAACGAAAAAAAGTTCTTCATGTACTATGAGAAGTTATTCATGTAGTACGAGAAAAGTTCTTCATTCACGTAGTACAATAACATTTCTTTATGTACTATGAGAAAAGTTCTTTATGCACTACGAGAAAAGTTCTTCATGTACTATTTCATGTTCAACATAGTGGATTTCCTCAAATAGTAAATAAGTTCCCAGATGAGGTCCGGATGGTTTCGATAACCTCTTAGTAACAGGTCTGCTTCAAGTCGAAAAAAGTTCAAAACGAAAAAAAGTTCTTCATGTACTATGAGAAGTTATTCATGTAGTACGAGAAAAGTTCTTCATTCACGTAGTACAATAACATTTCTTTATGTACTATGAGAAAAGTTCTTTATGCACTACGAGAAAAGTTCTTCATGTACTATTTCATGTTCAGCAGGTTTCCACAAATAGTAAATAAGTTCCCAGATCTTATTTACTATTAGTAACAGGTCTGCTTCAAGTCAAATACTGACACATGCCAGGGAGAAAGGTCTTATCAGTTAAAACAGCCATCTGCTTTGTCTGGTGACATACACCACAGTCAGAACCTTCCTACTGGCCAATCAAGTACATAGTGAATGGCAGCCAGGCCAGAAAGCCAGTATCTGGAGTGAGTATTTTTTGCAACCAGAATAGACACTGCATTTTCTATGTACTACTATCCTGCTTTAGCTTGTGCATCATTTGCTCCTTGGCAGGAAATATCCAAGTTCTGCCACATTTGTCTGAACTGTGTGTCTTGACCATGAAGCAACAGCTCATTACCAGTATTATTTTTAAAGCCCAGGATGCCCTTCATTATGCATCATTTATTGAAAATGTTATGCAGAGCTTCTAATGAGTTGAGGCAGCCACATTTGTGTAACAGGAAGGGGCCTGCATCGCAGCAGAAGGTCATTTACTAATTTACACTTTTCAGGATTTTATTTTTACGATGGCAAACCTAGTAGTTTATGTACACAATTGCCCTAAAGCAAAGCTTTTCACTTAACCAGTTTTAGATACCTGTACATAAATTGCAATACAAGCCATCTCTTTTGTAAAAGAGCTAGATGGGTATCAACAACTACATAAAGCATTTACTATACATCAAGTCTTGCTTGCCATCGTCTTAACTGCTTCAGTATGATTCAACTTCTAGAATGGCTGGGCCAGTGGGGTTTGCGAACTGGGTGTGAGTATCCTGTTCATTTTTGGGGAATATCCATAGGGTGGGGGAATTATTGGATAGACATGACTAACGAAGATGCAGGGGCAGAGTAGCTTTGTGGGCCATTTCTGAGTTTAGGTCAATGTTAATTACAGATATGGACACATCATTGTACGGTCCAGTTGTTAGCTGGAAACCATGGCCTTTCATAAATGTACAATTAACACGCTACAGGGATTTGCCTGGGACATTTAATATAAAAGGACCCACCTAATAGATAAGCAAAAGTACTGAGAATGTCTCGAATTATTCTAAAATGTGGAAAAGGGGTCAGTTCTATAAAAGTAATAATAATAATAATATGTTATGTACCATCTTGTGTGCAGGCTCCCAGCAGATTTATTATATTTTTATGCTTTCCAATCATCTTCATCATCTCCATTTCAGACACCAGGTCGGAGAGGTCTTTATCTGTGGCATCATCTGAGAAAAGTAATGAGAAGGGGGGTGTCAGCCTGTTCTGCGGTCTAACTTTGAAAGTAAATTTCAGAATATATGTATAGGACTTACCTTTTAACATTTTCACTGCAACGGTGTGTGATTTATTGGGCTTGTCCTTATCGATGCCAATGGCTTCAGCCATCACCACTTGGCCAAAGCAGCCTTCGCCCAATGGCTTGCCTAATGTCAGCCTATAACAAACATAACAAGATATTAGTCCTGTCCCACAGGAGGAAACAAGTCCCTAATGACAGAAAAACACCAAACATCATACAGCAGGCCAGAGAGGTGCTTCCCACTTCAAATAGTCATGCCCCTCGACTATAAACCACCAGGGAAATGCCCTCTACATGTAAGTTTAGACCTAAGAAGCTAGAGCTAGAACTTTTTTGACACCAGCGTTTTTAGTTCTCCTCATGCTTCAATCGGGGCAGGAGTCAGCACTGGGTGTACACAGGCAGGTGCCGGGGCCCCTGCATCCTTGGGTGGGCCCACCTCATTCCCTTTCCCTAGGCAACCCCTACGCAGGACGCAGTGCCGAGCAGTAACCAGGACTAAGGACGGTCAACCAGGGGCAGGCTGGCCATTGGGAGAGACTTTCTTTCATTCTGCCAGCCCTTCTATTCTTTTTTTTTCTTTCCATCTATTCTTTGTTTCTTTATTTCATCTGTTCTTTCTGCCATTCCTTTTCTTTCTTCCATTGTTTCTGCCAGTCCTTCTATTCTTTTACTTTCTTTCTTTTTCTTTCCTTCTATTGTTTCTGTCTTCTGTGCGTCTATTATTTGCTTCTTTCATTCTAATCTTTCCTTCTAGTCCTTTTTTTCCCCTTTCTTTCTTTCCTTCTATAATTTTTTTCTGTCATTCCTTCTATTCTTTCTTTCATTTCTTCTTTTATTTCTTCTCTCTCTCCTGATTTTCCTTCCTTTTATTCTTTCTTTGTTTCTGACATTCATTCACTCATTCTATTTCTTTGTTTCTGTCATTCATTAAATGTTTTGTTCTTTATTTCTTTCCACTTATTTTTTTATATTTCGTTCTTTCCATCTATCCTTTTTTTCTAATTCCTTTTCGCTCTTTCTTTCCTGCTTTCTTCTTATCTGTCATTGCTCCTAACCTTAGTTCTTAACTGCTCTTTCATTTTGTCATTCCATTTATCATTTTTTTTCTTTCTATACTTTGGTAGTATTCACCGTCCATGCAACTTTATCACCATGTATGGAGTATCATACCGCAACGCAAGGGGCCTGTTGAGACTCTATTGCGCAAGGGCACGAATAAACCTAGAGCTGGCCCTGGCTTCAAAAAATGTTCTTGCACATTCTTCTGATCAAACTTCCACAGAGATATTAAATTGCAGATTAGTTTCCTAATTTATTTCCTCTGAGGTTTTTTTTCTGCCAAAAAAAGATCACACTCACCGACTTCTCGGCAACTCCCACTTGGGATCAGCTGGCAACCCGAGCTCAGAAACGTTGGCCAACATGGTCCCATCGGTAGAGGACAGATGGGTAATTCGCACAAGCGGGGTGTTGGAGTTCATTGAAGAGTTGGATTCCAGGGACACCTGCTTAAGTAAAGCAAATAAAGGTGTATTATTGCCGACTGTTGTGCAAAGAACAGTAATAAATTAAGTAAGGGATGATAGGTAAACATAGTTAAGAGAAGAAGCACGAGTCTATTGAGGACGCTATTGGGCAGGAAGGGGTTTTTCTAGGCATCTTACTGTCATCAAAATGTAAATCACATTAAACTCATCAGCATTTCTTCCCTGGCGGGGAATACATTTAAATGTCATTACTATTATTCTAATGAGCTCTGCAGCACATTCAGGGAATGGTGCACCACCAAGGTTACCAGGAACACAACAAACACATTGCAACACATGTTCTCCCTATTCTATAATGGCATCCGAGTTTCGGAAATGTCCTACTGCTCTATCACCTCATTGTGGGGATAAACAAAACCTGACTTAGCTAAAAGCACATTAAGTTCAAAAGATTATGTAATGCATCATTAGCGAGAGGACACGGAGAAACGAAAGACGCATCAAATGTTATACAAACGGACTGTAAAACAGAAAAAGGTCGAAGGCTGAACACAGAGAAACAGTCATGCAATTTTAAAGATGAGGAAGATGAGCGAGCCGGTCTGCATTTTAAAAGAAAGACATGAATAAGAGAAACTGCATTTCATTTGTATATAGTTATCACATGCTAAACAAAAAGGCGCAATACAATTAGGTGTCCCGAAAAATGAAAGGGAACTTTATTATTGTGCATAGCCATGTGTGCCTGACCAGTACTATGAGCATATGTTAGCATTAAAGAGCCTACTGTCCCCTCTAGACCAGTGTTTTCCTACCAATTGTATGCCAGTAAATATTCCTCCACTGGCCTGACAAGGCCTCGGTGATGCGTATTGCTGGACTGTGGTTCTATGCACCACTACCTTTGATTGGGACTGATATGCTTCTGACATATGGAGCTGTAAGGATATACAATACCTTAAAAAAGTACTGGTACTTTTTTGAGTACTGTCTCCCCTAGCTCTGGGCCTTTAGATTATCCAATACTATATATAATAATAATATAAATAATATAATAATACAATTAGTGGGTGATTTTCTCTGTTCCCTACCATTCGCTACTTGACATAAAAGTATGATCACTTGGTAAATGTGTAAACCGGCAGATGCAGGCGAATCCTTTAATAAATTACCCTCTTAATATACTCTCAACATATGTGTGTTGGTAAATGAAATTTGACTTTACCTTTGCACTTTTAAACAGCTGAATTGTCTCACGGTATATAAAAGTTTTGCAGTTGATAGAATGGGGATCTGGTCGTAACCGAAGGTAGACAGTACTGGATACTGATAAATTGGGGATCTGGTCATAAGCGAAGGTAGATAGTACTGGATACTGATAGATTGGGGATCTGATCATAACAGAAGGTAGACAGTACTGGATATTGAAAGATTGGGGATCTGGTCATAAGCGAAGGTAGACAGTACTGGATACTGATAAATAGGGGGTGTGGTCATAACTGAATGTAAACTGTACCAGATACTGGTAAATCTGCTATTGAATTGTACAGTCTGATTTTTTTTTTTTGTATGTTTTTAGATGTTTTGTACATAATTATTTAAAGCGGACCTTCACTCTGAATAAGAGTCTATCTTATATGTTTCCCACACCCTGTACATACAGATTGCTCACATTAAAAATCATCCTACCTGCATCTACTACATGTTATGAGCCTTTAAACATCCAAGATGGCGGCTTATGGGAGCCGCCATCTTATCAGGCAGCCTGCAAACAAGAAGTGCCTCCTGACTGTGCTGCTCTGCATTCTGGGACTGCTGACCTTTACCTGACCCCAGCTCTGCTTTGTCTGAGCAAAGCACAGCTATAACCCGCCCCCCTGTACCTAATCCCACTCTCCTCTCCTCAATAAGCGTGATGCTTCGGAGTCAAGATGGCGGCGCCCGTATCCTAAATTCCTGAACAGAGTTGCAGCCCAGTGGGGGAAAGAATAATAAGTTAGGGACTAAAAACGTAAAATATATTAATTTTAGATGCTGGGGAACCGTTTTTTAAGAGTTTGGGCTTTTCATTAAATCATGGTGAAGGTCCGGTTTAAAAAAAAATTTTTTTTTTAGATAATCCATGATGCCGTCACATAGGCTATGCAGAGCAGTATTCAGTGGTGAATAGGCCCATACGTTGCTTGATAGCACACTGGGGTGGTGTATAACCAGTGGTGCACACACCTTTGGTAGCACAAATGATCCTAGCAGGTGGTACATGGCAAGGTTGCAGACTGATGTCTACCACAACCCGAACTGCTGTCCTCTATATATTCCCCAAGCCTCTGCTGCTCTGTATGTGCATTTTTATATGCTTCAATTTAAATGGGCATTTTTGTGTATGTTTACAATTTTACGGTAGTGACATCCCATACAAAACAGCTGAGGTCGTACTTAAAGTGGGCATCAGATCAGACAAGTTCCAGATCGCACAATGCGACCCGCTTACCTTATGACCGCTGCCCCTGGTTTGTAAAGTTGGGAGTTGTGCTTCCTGTTTCTGGCTAGCAGGTGGGCCTAATCTGTCAACTCCCACTAAAACAATAGGCTCCTCTGTACAGGGTAAGTGTTGCCTGGTGCCCTCTGGCACTTGACAGGTCTAAAGTATTTTTTAAGAACCATAGAAACTAGTTCTTTGTAAAAAAAAAATAAAAAATTGGACATTCCTATTTTAGACACGTCTTAAGGGGGGGGGGGGGGCTACTTTTATTTATTTTTCTATCACTTCTTTTACATTTATGGTGTTTCTAAGCTTGTGCATTGCCAACATTCTAATTTCTTGTAACATGTAGATCAGTGGGGCCAAATTCTTTGACAACAGAAGCTGAAATCAGCACAAGGAGCTGCCCTTTACCAAACATTGCAGTTGCACAAATGTTTACTGAACCATATGTGGTGTCAAAAAAGAAAGAACCAGAACATATTATAGGTATTAGGGGGTGCACCTCTATGTATCCTATAATAGCATAGAGGCAAAATAGGAGGTGGATGCTTCATATACTAATGGGCAAACTAGTGTGTGACACGGTCGATTTCACAGAAACAGTATCTCTAACAAGTTGACTACTGTACAGAAATGGTGGAAAGAGCAACAAGATAGTCATAACAGTGGCTTAGGTTTTTGAAAAGATTTGAAAAGCATAGAAGTGTTTGGAAGGTAAGAGGAAATGAAAGAAGAGCAATAGTAATCTTGTATCTACTTTCTGTTACCTGTCGCTTTAAAGGAAACTTTGACACCTTGTGCACAGTTGGCGTGTTAATGGCCTTCTTCGAAGGGATATTTATTCGATAGGTGACGATAATGACGATAATCAATATGAAAACAATGGCTACTGTCACCACAATTAGGACGCTGATCGAACTTGAAGACGTGGCTTCCACTTTTACAACTGGCTCTTTTGGGAAAAATACAAAAATTACAGAGTTCATATGAGATCAATGCAAGTACAGTATAGAGGCTACGAAATGCAGAGCACATTTCTTTCTTGCTCATCAACAGTGTTATCTGGATTTAATCGTCTGGGGGTTGCTAGATGCCCCTCACTGCATACTACCAACAGAAGCCATAACCCGAAGCCCCAGAACTCATCTCTTCAAGGATTTCACCTGCTCCCGACTCCATCCAGTGGGCATGCAAACCTCACTGGCTGCCACGAGGAGTTGAGGTGCAGCGTGTGATCCCAGAAGAGGTAAGTAATGACTCCAGCGAACAAGTGTGGGGCATCCACCAATTGAGTGTCCCCCACTACCATTAAAATCAGGACAATGTTCACTTCTAAATGTTTTTCCAGTTTCTTTTGACCATGTCTCTAACAAATAGTCTATGCATGGGCAGAGTAGTCCTAATTATTGAATATACCTGATCAGCAACATTACCAATTCACACAAAATCTGTCTATTGAAACACAATTTGTTGTAGCCCTTAGTCTCATTAGATGGCAAGAAGCCACGGGTTGAAAACTTTTTTTAAGGTACAAATTAGCATGGGTTTTTGATGGCGGGAGTTATTCTTTAAAAATAAACTAATAATGGCATGAACTGAGCCTTTATATAAGCAATAATACCATCTTTGAATTCCTTAAGTGGAAAAACGTGGATCCATATATAACCCATTAATATAAAGACAACTGAATAACGTGGATTTATATCCAACCCATTAATATAGAGACAATTGAATAACGTGGATCTATATACAACCCATTAATATAGAGGCATTTGAATAACGTGGATCGATATACAACCCATTAATATAGAGACAACTGAATAACGTGGATTTATATATAACCTATTAATATAGAGACAATTGAATAACATGAATTTATATATAACCCATTAATATAGAGACAATTGAATAACGTGAATCTCTATGTATAACTCATTAATATAGAGACAGTTGAATAACGTGGATCTGTATACAACCCATTAATATACAGACAATTGAATAACGTGGATCTATATACAACCCATTAATATAGAGACAATTGAATAGCGTGGACCTATATATAACCCATTAATATACAGACAACTGAATACAATTTGTGTTTGAAATATTCTCGGACATAAAAGACAATTGCAATACAAGTAAATATACAAAACGAAACCAGGAAGCCGCTTGAATAAGATAAAAGATAAAACCAACACCTGGATTTGAGAGATTTGTACCGCCACCACAGCAAACATTATTCCTTGTATTGTGTGATCATAAAAATCAGTCAAGGTGACCATATGACCAGAAATGCCAAACACAAAGCGGCAAAACCCTCTGCCGGCCAACTATGTGGGTTATCCTAAAGATTATGGACATGCAATGTTCTGGTGTCAAAATATTCCTGCTTTAGTTTCTATAGGGAAATCTGCAAAATCTAAAGCCCAGGTAAGGCCAGACGTTAATTAGTTGATTCCCTCAAGAAGCTGGTGAATCACTGCGATATGTGTGATTGCTATGCCATGCATTGGGGTCTCTAGGAGTTATTTTATTTTAACACAACTGATATTTAACTTTACAACTACACAACTTTATTAGATGTAGTTTTGGTGGATTGGGAGGGAAAGGGAGTTATAGTTCTCCATTGCCATACATGGAGTTTAGCCTCCCATGTTTAAAAAATCTTTTTTGTATGTGCGGTTTACATGTAACTAACCAATAAAGTTCTGTTATAACCATCAACAGAATTGCTTTTTCAGTAGAGACCAGGGGTTCACAACCAGTGTTACTTGTACCATTTACGATATTGAGTTCCCCACTGGTGCTACTCAAAGCCACTGGGCGGGTGAAAGTGGGAGGACATAAAGCACCGCTGCATAGTACAGTATAGGACATCCACCCTTCCAGGGAAGTCTGTATTAGCGGTGGGAGGCTTGGTACTTGAGAACATTGCATAGTAAAAAGTGGTACACCATAAAAAAAAAGTCTGGGAAACCCTGGTATAGACAGTAAAGGTGGGTGTTGCAAGCTTTTAAGTTGGCATTTCTTAGGTACATGGAAAGCACCATCAGCAAGAAGCAAGAGGGAATACCTGGTAGAACGGTGAGCCAAGCAGTATGATGTGAATAGCCAATAGAATTCCCAGCCAGACAGGTATACTCCCCAGCATCCTCAAAAGAGACATTGCGTAAAACCAGGACCTCTAAATCCTTATCCGAGGAGTAAGTGCCCGTAGGCTAAAACCAAAAAAAAAAGAAAAAAGAATAAAGGAATAGAAAATATAATTTAAAGGATAGGTCACACACAAGGGAGGGAAAGTATACGATTTGAATTCAAGGAGGAAGAGCCATAATCCTGAAAATGACACCAAGCTGATAAAGTTAATCACCTGTAGGAGAAAAAGACACCAGAACCCTTCACCAGGCTGTCCAAGCTTTGTTCTACCTAATGCGGCATGCAAGTGAACTTGTGAAAAACAAACCCACAACTCAACATACTCAATAGTTATAGATGGACCGGACGTTGCCTCGTTTAAAGAGTACTTTGCCATTGGCATTGTGATACAAGAAATCTCAGGGGAAAAAATTAACTTTAATGAAAGTAGCTTAAAACAAGCTTTGTAATCCATGAGAAATTAGACTGGATTTAAGGGGAAGATATATTTCGTGTAGCTGTACCAACATTTTGGATCTAGGAGCTAGCTGGTTGTGGGTATTTTTCATTCCTTCATAAAGCATCTCGAATTTTGAACAGCCAGAAACACCAAAGGGGAGGCAAAGTTGTTAAACCACCGGCAACAGATACCAAAGACCCAAGAGTTTGGAGGACATCATGGTTGAGTTGGTGGTCTTCATCCAGAGTCTATGGTTTACCTGCTGTTGGGTCAACGTTGAGCCAAAAGGATGCTTCAGCTATGCCTATGAAATTGTTGGCTCTACAAATATATTCTCCTTCATCATTTGGGGTCACATTGTACAGAATTAGGCTAGCGTCAGCTTCTGTCTTATTGCTTATCCACGACTGCAGGAACAGACACAATACTCAATACTTCGGAATATAGTGCCAAAATAGAGAATTTCTGAGTATTATATAAAAATTATCAGATCACAAGTGAAAGAACACCTGGGTAAAAGTGTTAAGGTCATCGATGCTGCTGTATCACCCTACCCCACGAGCATTTCGATTAAGAGATGCCTGTCTGCTCAAAATGTCTGACAATGCCCTAGATCAGGCAACTTTGCCCCCCAAGCTCCTAAGTTGTGTCGGGTTTCCATGGGGGTTGGGGGCCTGGGATTGTAGCAGTCCCAATGCAATCTGGTTGACAGGAAAAAAAATCCAGCTTGTTTTTCCTTTTACTAGAAGGTGAACAACCGGTGATGGTGAATGCAGCTTCCGGAGAAAGGACTAATGACCTGTAACTGATTATCCCCTGAAAGTCTTAACCTTGTAAAAGGTTTCCTTCAAGTGGCCCAAACCTGAGATGGCTATACCGGGTTTTGGTCCTTGCCTCTGAGGCACCCAGATGTGGGATGCCACACTCTGTGACACTCCCAGGTCGTCCACCACAACTCACCTTTCTCACGGCATCTCGTGTAATCAGCATGGTCAACTGCTCTGACATCAAATCGTCTAAGACTTGTCTCCAGCCAAGTTTAGCCCAGTGAAGATGAGCACAGCATCCCCGCTACCCTCTACCAGGGTGCATGCCTGCGCCAGCCATTCACGGATGCCTGGCACAGACCTGTGCCCTGTTAAAGGTATAGCAGGCGATGGCTGATGCTCGTGCATGCAGTTTTGGGTATCAAATAGAAGGTCAGTTTACTGGGCGACCTGGGGGATTTTACAAGGCGAAGCGTCCCAAATTTTTGGTCCGCAAGAATATCGTACATGGACCCTGAACTATCCTAAATGGACCAAAACCCAGGATTTTGATTCGGGATGTCCAGCTGTGTGAACCCCCCCCCCCCCCCCCCCAGGTCCCCAGTAAACTCATCTTTCCCCAATCTACGGCGCATGCGCGGCCTCTGATACCATTAGGGGGCTTGGCTGACTGCTTTAAAATCATCTAAGACTCAGTTAAGGGCTGAATCTAGTCCAGCGAAGCCAAGCGTGCCGGCAGCTCTATTAACAGGGTGCAAGCCTGTGTTGGCCATTCCGAAATACCTGGCACGAGTCCTGCTAAAGGTATAGGAGACAGTGGCCACGGCTCGCACATGTGCCGTTGGATGGAGGAGTAGGTGAGTTTATTGAGTGACCTGGGGGTTTTTAGACCTGGGCATCCCAAATCTGGAATCTGGGGGGAAGGGAATCAGGCAGCCCTGGAGTCTTTTAGACCACCCGGGCCTCTTTTGGTCCACTTGAACAAACCTGAGGGCTTCAATGTAACCATGATCAGTGACTGGTAACCTTCCTGGCTTCATATCAAACAAGCCTATATTTCAAAAGCTTTACGAAACAACCCAAAAAAATGTAAAGTTGTGTAACAGCAGCGCCGGAGAGTGGCTGCAATGTGATAAAGCGCATATTGTATTTCCTTTATCTGCCAAAAATTGTATTAGCATCATTTTATGTGTAATCGAGACAAGAAGCTTTATCCAAGGCGACATCAAAGCAAATGGCTGCTTGTGTTTGCGGCACTAACAGAAAAAAAATAAAGGCCGATCTTAAAACGTTCTTAATTAGTAGTGTGGATATCTTATATTCTGCTTAAGTTCTTACTGGTCAGATTCTAAGCCCAAAACCGTCATGATCTAAAGATGAAACAATCCGATTCTGTATCAAACACATTTAGCAGAGAGGTTCACAGCGAAACCAAATGCGGTTTCAATTATCGGGATTCAAAAAATAGGCTTCAGAGACAAAATATTAGCGGCGGCTCTGAGCTCACTGCTGACTCGGGCGCTCATAAATTTCACGGTAACATTTTCCAGTGCGCGGTGTTATTCAAGAGCACTGCTGAACTTTAAGGCAACCTTGCGGCATGTCAGAAGCTCTTCTCAGAATATGACTTCTTTCCCTTCGTATTTGTGCTGCATCTCCCAAACCAAAAAAAGGACCAGAGATTTACTGAGGTGACTGTAAATATATATAGGTGTGTACCAGGTTCGTTTATGTAGGTTTTAGTGTACCATGTGCTATACCAATATGTAATAGACACGTCTCAAAAAAGGCAAAAAAGACTTACCTTGATGACATAAACATAGGGATCCCCATCTTGACCATATTTGCTGCCATTAATCTCCATATGCCTGAGCCATTGTATGTGCGGCTGAGCGTCACTGTAAACCTTACAGTGAAACTCCACATCGCTGCCCACTATCACCGTCTTGTTGGCGGGTAAGCCTGCCTGGAGAATGGGCCGATGAGAAGACCTCTCTAGGATCAAAAAAAGATAATATATATATAACTTTACTGAACAACCAAGGGGAAACTAAGGCTCCATTGACACCTCTGCGCTTGCGATGTGTTGGACAACGCTGTCACAGCGTAAGGGAAAACGCTGCCCATTGTTTTTAATGGGCCAGTTCACATATATATGCAGCGTAGAAATGTAAACCGGCCCATTAAAAATAATGGGCAGCATTTTTCCTTGCGTTGTGACCAAGGTGTGAATAGAGCCTAGTTGTTCAAAACAAAAAACAAAGTAATCTGCTCATTTTTTTTATTTCAATATTTTTTTTTACACTTATTTTTTTTTATGTAACATTTTAATTGTTTTTTTTTTTTATCTTTTTAATATGTTTTTATCTTTTAAAACGGAAAAAGGTCTCCTCCTTCCCTGTGACCTAACTCTCGGCTTCTCGACCAGTGAAACAATATGAAGCACGCCTAGAGAGGCAGCTTGTCCCGGTATAGACAAAACCATGCAAACAGCCAGCGAGGGCAGTTATTTTAACTGGCATGGGGCCAGCGCCCAGAGCAAGCAGGTTGAGCATGCTGAAAGTGGGTGTTGATGGAGGTGCAGGATGATGTCAGGGGCTGTTTCAGAATGCTAAATAAACTGCAGGATGGGGGTTCGGGAAGCGGATACTGATGAAGGTGCTTAAAGGGAGAGCGAGATGCCGATGCGAATGAAAGAGCTGGAAGGTAATGTATTGGAAAATGATGCAAAAAAAAAAAAGCTAAATGAACTTTAAGTGATGCAGAAATGGCTGAGATATCAAGGTTTATAGGTTTAGCCAATTACATTCTCTTTTTCATCCTCCTCCCTCCTCCTGCCCCTCCTTCCATCTCCTCCTCCTCCAGATTCATCAAATTGCTGATTATTATGAAGCATCACAGATCCAAGGGCCACGCCCACTTTTTCAGAAGAGAAACCATAAGATGAAACTGTAAACCTCGATATCTTGGGCATTTCAGCTTTAATATAAAAAGGGAAAACAGTTTAGGACAGTGCGAAATGTAGCACACACAATGGTGTAACAACCTTTGCCTGCTGTAGCACTTTAAAGAGGAGCATCCACCGGCCTAGAGCCAAATTGGGATGCCCCAATTGAGAAGAAACAAAACCTGGGTATTAAACCTGGCACTGTGGTCATTTGTAGGGGGGAAATAGGTGTAGAAAGCAGATAACCTCAGAAGTTTAGACTGCATGAGGTTATAAAGCGAACCAAAACCCTCTAATCAGCCCCGTGCCCCTCACCCGAGTACCATGCACTGGGCTCTGGGGCAGCTCTAATGCAAGGCTTTCGGCGCTTCCACCCCATGGGCTGCACTCAAGGTTAAAGGGCAACCTCAATTAAGATGCTCCCAATTTATCTATTGCATTGTATGTGCCAAAGGGGACTCTCATAGATTAAAGTTAGGACTGCACCTCACAGAGGCATCGTGGTGTTTGGTTCTGCGGCTTTAGCTACTTCTGCAGATGTGCGTAGACCAAGGCCTCTGTTTTTAACCAGATTTAAAGGCAGATTATATGTTTGGCTGCAAGGTAACAGGGTTGAGTGCTCCTTTAATTGCCCTGCTTACGTGCACCTCCCAGGTTAGTTATAAATTGGTCCGTGGGTTCCTTAGAATCAGCCTTATATACTGGAAATCCACTTTAACGGGGGGGGGGGGGGGGGGGGAGGGGTGATAAGCTTTAATTGGTAACTGGTGTAACGAGCCATATAGTGTGAGGGCCAAAGACATTAATTTGTGATGTCCTCCGCCAGTGGTTCTCAACCTTTTTATGCCAAGTACCTCCTAGCGACAAAAAGTTCCAAACAAGGACCCCGAATGGAGCGATTCATTATAAATAGTATCAAAATAAGTAGACCATAGGCCTTGTGGCACTTTTAAAGCAAGAAGGGAATAGGTTTCACTTGTAAAACAATATACCAGACCAGTTAGACTTCCCCTGAAGGTTTGCCCCGGAACATTGCCGTGTACCCCCTGGGGTACGTGTACCGCAGGTTGAGAAACAGTGTCCTAAGCAATATAAAGCGATACAATTCTAAATAGGCAAAACAAATTGCACGTGATCCAAAGTGAATGATCCATCTAAAGCAACCGTACTGCTATGCAAGTCAGCACAAAACGAGCCAGAAGCCGCGCTACTTTCTTGCCTCTTGCATTCATCACAAGGTCTCCATTGCCCGCTTTCAAAAGAAAAAAAAATCAGCTATTTGTAAGGCAGCTTTTGCCAAGTCATTTGGCAGGTCTCCTCACCTTTTGCTGGACCTACATGAAAGTTTCTTGTCCGTGTTATTCTACGCGAGATCTGGAAGGCCCTGAAGGCCGCTCCTCACAGAAAACTTTGTGGCTTGTAGAGCCCCAATGCACAAATATCTCGGAAGAACCTACAACCTGGTCCAACAGAAGGCCGGAGCCGCTGCCAGGCACTTAGCCCTGTCCCACATTAGGCTGCCTATTAGGAATCTGCTCTGCCGATGCCAGAAAGGCAATTTCCTTATGCAGAAAAATAACACAAACAGCACAACAAACAAACCAGGTATTGTAGGGTAGGAGCTTGTAAACAGGACCTCGTCAATAAGTGCTTCAATCGAGGCCAGATTTTGGAAAGCTAGACCACGTACAGACGTATACTCTTTAAAAGGAGCAACAAAAAGTCCACATATAGGGCCCGTCTGAATAAAAAAAATACAAATTGGCAAGAAAATAATTGTAAGGCATATTCAAAGGGATTACAAACAAGCAAGGAAGAAGGAATTGTAGTGTTTGACCGTATGTGCTGTATCAAGAAACCTTTTTCGTAATATAAAACAAAAGCCATGTACTGAGTCCCCTCAAAAAGGACTACAAACATGAAAATAAATCAAAGGGGCTACAAACAAGCCAAAAAAGGAAATGGAATAAAAATCAGGTATCATGAGGTAATATTCCTGGACCTTTTTAAAAACAAAAGAAGACTACACACATGACATTATCACTGGACCAGATATTCTGGTGTAAAACCATGAACACCTCCTTAAACAAACAGCAATGTTAGAGCAAAAAAAAGGAAGAACGAGATAGCAGCAAGCCAGGAATTGTAGCGCCCAACAGGTTTTTATATGGGTAATGCAACAGGTCCTCTACAAAAACAAACTAAAAAAAACATGCCACATTTGGAATATTAAAATTACAGAAATCACCTTACAGGACCATATACTGAAGAGTAAGACCATACCTAGCATCTTAGATAAGGAAAGCAAACAAAACTAGTTCTTGTTAGGTAAGAACATGTATCAGCCCTTGTCATACAAGACAGATATTGTGAGGTAAGAGCATGTACAGGAGCCCGTCTAAAAAAAGGGTTTCCAAACAAGCAAGGAATTGTAGTGTTTGACCGCATGTGCTGTATGAAGAAAGCTCTGTCGTAAAGAATATAAAACAAAAGCCATGTAGTGAGTCCTCTCAAAAAGGACTACAAACTACAAAAAATAAATAAAAGGGGATACAAACAAGCCTTAAAAAAAGGAAAAGGAATAAAAATCAGGTATCGTGAGTATTCCTGGACCTTTCCAAAATAAGAGTACTACACACATTATACACAAAAGCCATGTACTGTATACTGAGTCCATTCAAACAAGAAGACTTCAAACAAGAACAAAAACCAAAGGGGATACAAACAAGTAAAAAAAAAAGGAAAATGAATAAAATCAAGCCTGTAAATGGAATAAAAATCAGGTATTTTGAGGTAATATTCCTCATGACATTATCACTAGACTAGATATTGTGGTGTAAAACCATGAACACCTCCTTAAACAAACAGTAATGGAAGGGCAAGACCACTTATGTTTTCGGGGTTACAAACAAGACTTATATTGTGAGGTAAAACCACATACTGTACCTCACCCAGCCTAATAAAAGGGTTCAGAGCATACCGGGACCGTAGCATAAGGCCACATACACCAGACCTTCCATAAGCAACACAAACAAAGCCGGTTATTGTAAGGTTTAAATACAGAGCCCTATTCCATAAAGGTCATAAACAAGCCACATATTGTACAGCAAGACCACTTATAATGGCCCTTTTAAAAAACAAAACAAGCCTGTATGGCAAGACCACATCTATTGCAAAGTAAAACCATGTAGACTGTCCCTCTTTATCAAGGGCTACTAACAAGGCCAGGGTTCATGGAGGCTCATGAATATGAATGAACGTCAGCGTGAAAATAAATCTCACTATGTAGAGAAGTAGAACACAGCTGAACCACAGTTTCTGAAGAGCGAACCAAAGAAAGCAGCTACTGGCCGATCGAATCCCTTATTTGTTTGTAAAGCGGCTCTGGGGGTACAAGTAAAGCCATTGAGGGAACAGCTAACTCTATCCAAAATAAAAACACATATGACCCTAATCTAAAATGTATATATAATGTCCTATAAAGAGGCAGAGCTTTGCTCTCGTCAGATGGCTCTACGGTAACACAACTGAATAGAACATACAACAATTTTTGAAAAGGAATCTTCCTGGACAAGTGGACTCCTAAAGTCGACTTCTCATCTACTATACAGCCCTAAATGCATTCTTAAAAAAAAAAAACGATTTTAGAATCCCTTTAAAGTGATAAAGTTATCACATGTATAGCCGGCCCTAGGGTCTAAAAGTCTCTGGGGCATCCTGATTCGCAATGCCCCACTGTGTGAAACCTCAATCCGAACAACCATACTTACCTTTCTGAAGCTCCCATGCCATGTTCTCGGGCCACGGCCTCCCCCTGCTCACCCCTAGGTTGAGGAGCACATCACAGACCGCAGGTAGACTGAAGATACGGACGCTCCCCTTTCCCTATGCCAGAGCGATTTAAGGCATGCACTAGTATGCACCGCCTACATTGTGCAGTGGCAAAAACAGAATAAGTTGTAAGGAAAATCTGGGGGGGGGGGGGGGGCTCCGCGGAGTCACACAGCAGGGCATCCCAAAACGAGATGGCTCATCATTAGAATAGCGAAACCCCTCGTGATAGGTCCACTTACCCCCTGCATGTTAAAGTTGAATCTTTTGCGATCATTTGATAAATTAATCTACCAGTATGAATGTAATATCATTTATTTAGATTGTCCCAATGCAGTAGTGGTAAAGCAGAGAAATTATTTTTTCAATCCTTTTTTTGGTATTCATAATTACAGTTTGATAAGTGGATCATTACTATTTAAATATCTAAAAACACCAAGTACATGGCAAGGGACTGGTTGTAATCAAGCACCTATGGTTAAAAAAAGCCTCAAGTATGAACACTGCTCCCCTTATGTAAATAAAGGGCATCTTATAACTTTCCACTATAGAAAAAATAAAATGCAGGTGGCGTATAGCAATCAGGTGAGAAAAGACCATAAGGAAGACCTACCCAGAACATCCAGCTGAAAGGTCTGGCGAATTGTTCCGTACTTGTTGTCCAACACACAAGTATAGTTGCCTTTATCTGATGGCACTACTGTCTCCATAACCAGACTCCACTGCTGATGTCGGAGCTACAATAGGAATAAAGGAGGAAAGTAAATCATAAGCACTTTTTTTTTTTTTTAATTCTTTATTTAAAGGTTTTTGCATGTAAACATACATACATACATTGACACAGCCAACAGGACGGTATGTTGCGACCATTGGGTGGGGCTCTCAACTATGATCACGGGCAGCTCCCACCAGCCCGTGATTTGCAGGTGCCTCTCTCTGCAAGGTACCCCAGGGGTCGTTCGGGGTTAAGGCTAAGCCCGTCACAGAGGGAACCACATATGGTGGGGGGGGGGGTATAACCACATATGGGGGGGGGTATGGGTGCAGCTTTACAGCAACATAATGGTACATTGACGTAGGTCTTGATTGTGACCCAATCATAAGCACTTTTAAACACAATAAAAACGTTTCTTAAAGTGGATCAACACCTATCTATAACATCTATAAGACTCCCGGACCGATCAGCTCCCTGACTGTGGGGCACCCCGATCGGCTGTGTGAAACCCCCCCCAGCTTGTCCGTCGGCCGTGATTGGACGAGCGAGTCACGTGGGAGCGGGGTCAGGTGAGTTTTCGGGGCTTTCTGGGGGGTTTCACACAGCGGGGTGCCCCGCGGAAGTGGACCAATACCCAGGATAGTCAAAATCCTGGGTGTTGGTCCACTTTAAAGAGGAACAACGGGGGAGGTTACAACTTTTTTTGGGCCCTAAAGCAGCCAAAAAGGTAAGTTGGGGGTCGTTGGGGGAATTGGCCCCTTTTTATTTTATGTTCCTCTTTAATTGCATTTCTCCACTACTGCTGACATTTGAAAAACAATTCAAAATGAATTAGAAATATTCAACACCAACATAGAGAGCAGAGAAGAAAGAAAAAACAAATACTTCAGCATAGCCCATAGGATGCTGTTTCAAAACTTTCAAAACAATATTCTGACCTTATTGTAAAAATGATGCACCTCACCTGTAAAAAAAAAAACACCCTATCATGTGTGTTAAAGTGGACCAAAACTCATATTTTAAACTAGCATCCGCTGTATTGCTCCCCCCATGAAGAGGAACTTTTGCCAATATTTTCTGCTACTGCTTCAATCTAATCCCAGATAATGGCGCCTGTTTTAGCTGTAAAGCTCCGCCTCCTCCATTTATTGCCACTGTTGTGTGTGGTAATGATGTCATTGCCGCATCTATGCAATGGCTGATCACCTGACATCTTACAGAGAGGGACAGCAAAAAAAAAATCAGTGTTCCAGAACTATTAAAAAAGCAAAAATATCCATTTCTAGCACTACAGCCCAAGACGATAGTATAGGCAGGGGCTTTGGCCAAATGTTTTTTATAAGTTTAGTGGGTTTTGGTCTGCTTTAAAAGCTCCCTGCTGGGCAGCAATTCACACTCAAATGCACACCCTGATTTAAACTTTCTTCACCAAATCTTTAGCATGACCCCCAATGTATCCCAAGAAGATCACACTCTTTTGGGCCAAGTCACCCAACAGGCTGACAGGCACGGCAAAGCTACACAGGAGTTTGTGGTTGGATAATCCAAAACCTTTTCTGGGTCATTTCGTGTCAACAGTCTCATGAGAATCCAGATTCCTGAAGGGATTTAAATACAAGTCTGTGAAATCTCACAGGGACGGAAAGTCATATGAAATTCTTGATGGAGGAAAATAAGCCATTCAGATGAGGGGCTCTACCGCGTGCAGAGATGTTTGCCACCCCGTGTATTTACAAAGTAGGAATGCCGGGGGTGATCAACATAAAATGACCAGATGTCCCACCTTGAGGCCTATTGTCCCTCTGAAAACACCAAAATGTCCCACTTTGCTGACATGGAAAAGGCCAAATGCACAATGCTGGATGTCTGGGTGCTTTACAACTGCTCCGACTCTTTGGTTGAATGGTGGTGGTGGAATGCACGGACTTCTGAGCATTGGCATCAACATCTTTAATGGGCCAAATATTTCTAGAGCATGTGACCCGTAATTAAGCCATGTGCTAAACCAAGCCCCCACCATGCCCATCACCCACAAACTGGTTGAAACTGTCCTACTTTGAGAACCCCAGAAAATTTCCATTTTATGTTAACATGACTGGCTGGACAGAAATGGAAAAGAGGGATTGAGTGATTTGGCACTATAGAGATAGGATCTGTAGGTACATAGGGGTCTTCTGGCAGAGAAGGGATCTGTAGGTACATAGGGGTCTTCTGGCAGAGAAGGGGTCTGTAGGTACATAGGGGTCTTCTGGCAGAGAAGGGATCTGTAGGTACATAGGGGTCTGCTGGCAGAGAAGGGGTCTGTAGGTACATAGGGGTCTTCTGGCAGAGAAGGGGTCTGTAGGTACATAGGGGTCTTCTGGCAGAGAAGGGATCTGTAGGTACATAGGGGTCTTCTGGCAGAGAAGGGATCTGTAGGTACATAGGGGTCTTCTGGCAGAGAAGGGATCTGTAGGTACATAGGGGTCTTCTCGCAGAGAAGGGATCTGTAGGTACATAGGGGTCTTCTCGCAGAGAAGGGATCTGTAGGTACATAGGGGTCTTCTGGCAGAGAAGGGATCTGTAGGTACATAGGGGTCTTCTGGCAGAGAACAGATCTGTAGGTACATAGGGGTCTTCTGGCAGAGAATGGGTCTTCTGGCAGGGAAGGGATCTGTAGGTACATAGGGGTCTTCTGGCAGAGAAGGGATCTGTAGGTACATAGGGGTCTTCTGGCAGAGAAGGGGTCTGTAGGTACAGTGGGGTCTTCTGGCAGAGAATGGATCTGTAGGTACATAGGGGTCTTCTGGCAGAGATAATATCTGTAGGTAAAGAGGGGTCTTCTGGCAGAGATGGGATCTGTAGGTACATAGGGGTCTTCTGGCAGAGAATGGGTCTGTAGGTACATAGGGGTCTTCTGGCAGAGAAGGGACCTGTAGGTACATAGGGTACTTCTGGCAGAGAAGGGATCTGTAGGTACATAGGGGTCTTCTGGCAAAGAAGGGATCTGTAGGTACATAGGGGTCTTCTAGCAGAGAAGGGATCTGTAGGTACATAGGGGTCTTCTGGCAGAGAAGGGATCTGTAGGTACATAGGGGTCTTCTGGCAGAGAAGGGATCTGTAGGTACATAGAGCTCTTCTGGCAGAGAAGGGATCTGTAGGTACATAGAGCTCTTCTGGCAGAGAAGGGATCTGTAAGTACATAGAGCTCTTCTGGCAGAGAAGGGATCTGTAGGTACATAGGGGTCTTCTGGCAGAGAAGGGATCTGTAGGTACATAGGGGTCTTCTGGCAGAGAAGAGATCTGTAGCTACAGAGGGGACAAACCTGGCACAGGTTACTGCCACCATGAAAGGGGGGGGGGGATATAGACAGAGTAGTTAGCAGATGCAGGGGCCTGTAGGTAGAGCACCTCTGTAGGTACAATAGGGGTTTGCTGCTCACATGCATAACTTTCATCTAGAGTAAAATACTTGGACAAAAACTGGGCAAAGTTTTACTTCAAATCATCTGTTATTTTTTATTTCTTGTTTCTATTTATATTTTGTTTCTGTCCACAATCATGGTTACCCATTATTAGGAGATGATAGTATGAACTCCTAACAGCTGTCGTTTTCCTGTAAAGGCTAAGTCCACTTTCAATGAAATTTTTGTAAGTGATTTTTTTTTGTGGCAAAAAGGATGCTGAGCTGATTTAGTATTTTTTAATTTTTTTCATATGTTGGATGATGTCGCGATCGCTCGTTTTCATAGCAAACCACATTTTTTTTGGGCGACTTCTGTTTCCACATTGCAACCAACGAGTGATGAACAAAAAATTTTTGATCGGCCGAAATGATACGACAGCCGACCGATTAACTAATTCTCGTTCATCGCTTGATCACTGCGGGCAATTCCATGGAGCGATTATCGTTAAATTGCGGCAACTTCTCGCTTGATAATTGCTCCATATAAACAGGCCATAAGGCAGGGGGTTCAGTCTTGGTCTTTGCATTGGGTATCAGAATTTTACAGCTATGCTGCTGGCTCTAACCCTTTCCTGCTCTATCCATGTAAAAATAAACATTTGGCCGGAGTCCAGCATCTCAGGCTCTGCTGGATGAAGTCTCACAGAGGTCTCCCTCTCCAGCGGGACACAATGAGCTGGTGTGGGATGTGTGCTGTGACAGGCAGACGGCAGAGGCAAGAGATAAGGGGGCAGACAGGACTAAACTGTTTATCCTGCGCTGCCCTTTACTTTCTCTGGCTGGACCTTTTTGTCAGAGGCTTCTTTGTTCAGACACCCTGAAGCTAAAAAGCTTTCAAACCCCAAGTGAGAAAGACCGATAATATATCTGAAAGCACCGGGTGGCCAGGGCACAGGTCACAGGCTTGAGGTTAGTACAGCTGAGGCCTAAAATAGTGCAAAGCTGACAGACTGAGAATCAGGGGCACCTAGACCAGCCCCCACTACTCATATACTGAGATCTACTTGGAATCACCATTGCAAAAGAACCAGGCCCCATGGTACTCATGGATGTAGAGCTTAGACTGGGAATCAGGGCCACCACAAAAGGACCTGGTCTTAGTACATAAGTATGAAGAGCTTAGACTGAGAAGCAGGGCCATCCCATGAGAACAAGGCCCTTGTACTCATGGATGGAGAACTTGGAATGTGGGCCATCGCATAAGGACCTGGCCCTAGTAGTGATGTAAGGAGAGCTTAGATTGGGTATCAGGGCCATTGCATAAGGACCAGGCCACAATACTAACGGATGGAGAGCTTGAACAGGATATTGTAGCCATCCCATAAGAACCAGGCCCAAGTACTAATGGATGGAGAGCTTAGATTGGTAATCTGGGCCATCACATAAGAACCTGGCCCCAGTACTAATGGATGGAGAATTTAGATTGGTAATCTGGGCCATTGCATAAGGACCTGTCCTCAGTAGTCATGAATGCAGAACTGGGAATGTGGGCAGTTGCATAAAAATCTGGCCCCAGAATTTATGGATGGAGAGCTTAGATAGGGCCCTGTGGCTACCACACAAGGACCAAGTCCAGCCCATATAGGTTGATAGCTTAGACAAGAAATAAGATCCACCACACCTGAAATCTCTCTGAAATGGCCAGATAACAGGACCTAACATTCGTGACTAGCCCAGAAAGCTAGTCACCCGCCAGGGACAGCCTCACACTACCCCACTGTGTTGGTAGCCGGACATTCTCTGACGTTAGCCAGAGGTTTAATTTCTCTGTAAGGCAGCAATCGGAAATTTACTGTGTAGCTACAGGACATAGATAATTTGGCTGATTTAAGGAACATAAAGAAAGACCAGACGTAAACGTTATCCATTGTTAAATACAAGTAAAATCCAGCTGATAGCTTAGAAATAATCTGTCCATGACTTGTCCGTTGCCGGCACAATTAACATGTACAATCTCTGGATATCACAAATGAAGATTCAGCATTGTAGTTCTCTTTTACTACAATGTTTTGAGTAGAGAGTTGCATGTAATGCAATGGTAAAGGTAGATCTCCTGACCAGGGGCGTAGCTAGGGGGGAGCAGGGGGGGAGGCACTTGCCTGAGCACAGGTGGAGGCCCCATTCCGTATATTTGCCCCGGGTGCCAGAAAGCCTAGCTACCCCTCTGCCCCTGACTGGCCCTGCCAGTCTCTTGCTAGCTTGTAAAGCCAGTTCTTTCACATTACAAGTTATCAATTGATTTCCTAACCTGTGACCCTCCCCCTCGTGATTGTGTGCACAAGGGATTACGTGGCTTCCAAACACAAGGGAAGCTCTTTGGCCATCACATGGGTTGGGTGACCAGACTGTGACCTGAACATTCCAGAGTGGGCAACTTTCCCATCCACTCTCAGCTACAGCATGTGAAAGGGGATTTTCAAGATTAACGATTAAAACAACTTCAATTTAAAAAGACTTCAAGAAGTGTTTAACGTGCGCCTAAACTCCTCCCTGCAATTCTGTATCAGGAAGGGCCCAGGTCTGTCAAAACCCACCTACTCCTGTTGCCCATGAGCTCTGACTTTAGGAGATTCCTTTTCCTCACGAAGCGCTGCCAGGAAGCATCTGCACACTGCATCTACACCTCCTATTGGAGGACATGCTGTTACCTGCCCTCCATCAGATGGAATTCTGCTAAGGCAGAACAAAACCCAGAGGAACTTGACTTTCCTGAGCTTTGTTCTGTGTCCCTGGGGCATCTCGAATTCGATGCTATACTGCATGAACCCCCCCCCCCCCCCTTCGCCCATAAAAGCTCACCTTTCCGTGATACACGGCGAATGCGCAGGCTCTCGTCCAATGAGAGCTGCCTGCTGTGATTGACTTGAATGGCTAAGACGGGAGCATGCACACAACACCGGACATGTGGGGGGTTCTGTGGAGCACGCCCCCTATTGAAGTCAATGAGAGCTGTCTGCTGAATGACATAGTCACAGTAGGCGGCTCTCATTGGACGAGAGCGTGCAAATGCGCCGTTGTAACATGGAAAGGCGAGTTTTTCTGGGTGAACCGGGGGGGTTCACATTGCGGGCCTCCCAATTAGAGATGCCCTGGAAAAAAGCCAGAGGCCGGCCCTGGAATCTTTCAGATTCCATGCCGGCCACTGGTGGGTTTTATTCCGCTTTAAGAAAAGATGAGCAACTCTCTGATGGCATGAGGCAGTAGATTACGTTAGTTTAGTGTCCCCGTGGACCAGGGCCTCCATATTTAAGAGAACTCCAATAAAGCTTGGATGGACATCGAACCCAACCTTCAATTAGAAATAGGTCAGACAGCCACTGGCTTCTACTTGTCAGGTTTAGAGTCGCCAATGTGTCCTTATCAAGCCACGAGGGCTACATACCTGTCCTGGAACTGTGCAAATACATAACCCCTGCTGCTGATCCCTACCTAATCCCAAAACTAGACCTAACACAAGATTTGTGCCCTCAGCCCAACCTAAAACCAACTTTATTAATTATTGTGTCATGAGAGACAGTTGCTTTGTCACAGAAGAATGTTGACAAGTTCTACCATAACTTGAGCACAAGCCAATAAAAAAAAAATACAATACCTTGATTCCACCAATCCGATGCTCCCCTTTGAATTCCTTCCCATTCTTCAACCAGTAAATGCTGGGAAGAGGCTTGCCGGCAGTGGCACAGCGAAATCGCACAGTGCTAGCGGCTGGAACTGCAATGAGTTTCTTCTCCATTTTCTCTGGCTGTGTCCAGTATGGCGGCTCTGGAAAAAGACAAAGGCGAAGGTCAGCATTGCACAATGCATTGCTAATGGCAGCCGGTTAAAGAGAACATGTCACAAACAGACATTTGCAGAGATGCCAAGTCACCCTGTTTTCTAGGGGTTTGGACCCCCTCTCACCCGGTCACCGTGTGAAACTATGAAATCACCCTGCAATATATGAGGATTACTTCTATGTACCCAGTAAAGATGTGGATTACTTCCATGTTCCCTATAAGGCTGAAGATTACTTCCAAGTACCCCATAAAAATGAGGATTACTTCCACATACCCCATAAAGCTAAGGATTATTTCACGTACCCCATAAAGATGAAGATTACTTCCAAGTACCCCATAACGCTGAAGATTACTTCCAAGTACCCCATAAAGCTGAGGATTACTTCCATGTACCCTATAAAGCTACAGATTACTTCCATGTACCCTATAAAGCTACAGATTAATTCAAAGTACCCCATAAAGCTGAGGATTACTTTCATGTACCCTATAAAGCTACAAATTACTTCAAAGTACCCCATAAAACTGAGGATTATTTTTATATTTACCCCATACAGCTGAGGATTACTTCCATGTACCCCCATAAAGCTGAGGATTATTTCCATGTACCCCATAAAGCTGAGGATTACCTCCACATACCCCATAAAGGTGAGGATTACATCCACGTACCCCATAAAGCTGAGGATTACTTTCATGTACCCCATAAAGCTGTGGATTATTTCCATGTACCCTATAAAGCTGAAGATTACTTCCAAGTACCCCATAAGCCTGAGGATTACTTCCATGTACCCCATAAAGCTGAGGATTACTTCCATGTACCCCGTAAAGCCGAGGATTAAATCCATGTACCCTATAAAGCTGCAGATTACTTCCAAGAACCCCATAAACCTTAGGATTCTTTCCATGTACCCCATACAATTGAGGATTACTTTCATGTACCCAATAAAGCTGCAGATTACTTCCAAGTATCCCATAAAGCTGTGGATTGCTTTCATGTACCCCATAAAACTGAGGATTATTTCCATATACCCCATAAAGCTGAAGATTATGTCCATGTACCCCATAAAGCTGGGGATTAAGTTCATGTACCCTGCAAAACTGAAGGATTACTTCCATATACCCCATAAACCTGAGGATTTTTTCCATGTACCCCATAAAATTGAGGATTACTTCCATGTACCCTAAAAAGCTGCAGATTACTTCCAAGTACCCCATAAAGCTGCGGATTGCTTCCATGTACCCCATAAAACTGAGGATTATTTCCATATACCCCATAAAGCTGAGGATTACTTCCATGTACCCTATAAAGCGAAATAATACTTCCAAGTACCCCATAAAGCTGTGGATTACTTCCATGTACCCTATAAAGCTGAGGATTATTTGCATGTACCCCATATAGCTGGGGATTAAGTTCTGTACCCTGCAAAGCTGAAGGATACTTCCATGTACCCTGTAAAGCAATGGGGAATACTTATATGAAGTCGATAAAGCTGAAGAATCCTTCACCGTACCACGTAAAGCGCTGAGGACCACTTCTGTGTACCCCATAAAACTCTGAGGACAGCTTCGGCCAGGGATGGAACTACATTGGATGCAGAGGTACCCCATCATTGTCATTATTTTATCTTTGTGAGACGGGAAGCACCATTGGCCTCTGTTTTAGTATCCTAATGAAATCCTTTTCAGTTAAACAGCCATGACAAAGGTTATTTAACGAGCCATAGTAGGCCCCCATTTAACACCAGGCCCCAGCCCTTTTTTTAGCCCCACCTCTGCCTTCAGCTCTATATAGGAATCACAAAATAAATAAAATGTAACCAGTGTGTACGTCATGAAGAAATGAGGTCTAACTGCAGCCAACATATCTTTATGCCAGTTTCAGACGAGGCACATAGGCTTCATGCAAATGCCACAAATATTTCCCCACAATCTCACCTATGGCGTGCCCGCATTCCGGCGGCGGCGGCGGCGTGCAGCTGACACTACCCATCCAGATTATCATTCGTTTTTATTTACAGCGCTGCGAGGACAAAGTCACCGCCCAAGGACAATATTGCCAGAAGGCAGCTTAATGTTCAGATCGATAAGACGTAACATGATAAATATTGGAGTTTCGCAGGAACAATATGTGCTATTGACTTAAAGCCGCAGCTCCGGCATGTGTGTTCATCCAGCCGGAGAGGGGAAGGGTCCCGACCTCCGGCAAAGAAGCAGGGGGGCCGCCAGCAGCTGATCAGATAGTGGCTCAGGAATGCAAACTATGATGGTGACACCCATGGATTTTCAGTTGATGTACTGTCCCTCAGCCCAGGGGGATCCTCTTTGTATATGCCTATATGTCTATGAGACAAAATAGGTCAGCTATCATTGGCAGGTGCACGCTTTGGCACGCTGCCATGCTAATGCTGTCAATTACAGCAGAGCGCGGAATGCAGGGAAACACAAGGAGGTTAACTTACCCCCTCCCACATCCTGATTTGCCCCAGTGGTTAAAGTGGACCAACACCCTCCCGTGATCAGCCCGGGAATCTATAAGATTCCCGGACCGATCAGCTCCCTGACTGCGGGGCACCCCCATCGGGGGCTGTGTGAAACCCCCCAGAAACCCCTAAATCCCTACCTGCTCCTCGATCCAGCGGCGCCCGCCGTCGCCTCCCGCGCGTCCCTCTAGCAGGACGCGCACCCACGCCGGCCGTTTGTAAATGCCCGGCGCCCTGTAAGAGTGACGCGAGGGAGGCGGCGGCGGTCGCACTCTCTTGTCCGTCGCTGCCTCCCGCTTGTCCGTCGGCGGGGATTGGCAGCAGCGGTCACGTGGGAGCAGGGAGAGGTGGGTTTTTGGGGCTTTCTGGGGGGTTTCACACAGCGGGGCACCCCCGATCGGTGTACCCCGCCGAAGTGGACCAAAACCCAGGATAGTCAAAATCCTGGGTGTTGGTCCACTTTAAAACAGAGCTAGACAGTGGTAACCAGGCATTCACTTACAGGGTCCTCACTTGTGCAAATGCTATCAATGGCAGCAGAGCGGGGGCATCCCCGGCCTATCAGACAAAGAGACTGATTTAATACTAGCGCCACGTATCGAAATGTGAGCGCCTGTATAGCAGTGCTAAGAGCGACCGCTAGTAGACGCTGTAAGCGGCTCTCGGGCGCTGTGCTCATATACATTTTAGATTGCTGCACATAAAAATTCATTTACCTTTTTCTAACTCCTGCTTTAGTAAATTTTAGAAACAAAAGGACGGCTCATGCACCTGCAAACAGGAAGTGCTGCTGGGCTTCCTGTTGCCGTGCATCGTCAGTTATGTCAGTTGAATCCAGGCAGCAGCATGGCTGAGAAGCTGGAAGAGGAAGCTCCAAAATGGCCGCTACCTTTCTTTGCCACCTGTGCCAGGCTGTCGGTCCAGTTTAAGATTGCATCCCTAGCTTCCCTATCATCTAAGGCATGCTCCTGCCCCCAGCCTATCTGAATGGCTGGGTGCTGCGGTGGAGGCTGGGGATGCTGTGGCAATGCAGTGGGATACCCAGGAAAGGTGAGTTATGCAGGTAACCCTGGGGTTTCACACAGTGGGGCATCCCGATTTGGGATCAGGTGGTACTGGGTAAGGCTTCCTCCTGATCTTATTAGCTGCCTCTCTCTGCAGCTATGAAACCCCGCCCTCCTCCTGACCTGCTGCCATCTATACTTCACTTAAAGCGGACCTGAATTAGAGCCTATCTTATATGTTTCCCACACCCTGTACATACAGATTGCCCACATTAATCCGGACCTTCACCCTGAATAAGAGCCTATCTTATATGTTTCCCTCCCCCTGTACATACAGATTGCTCACATAAATCCGGACCTTCACCCTGAATAAGAGCCTATCTTATATGTTTCCCCCACACCCTGTACATACAGATTGCTCACATTAAAAATCATCCTCCCTGCATCTACTGCATGTTATGAGCCTTTAAACATCCAAGATGGCGGCTCATGGAGCATCAGGCAGTGTCTTCTGACTGTGCTGCTCTGCATCCTGGGATTGTCATCCTTTTCCTAGCCCCAGCTCTGCTCTGTCTGTGCAAAACACAACTATAACCCCACCCCCTGTACTTTATCCTGCTCTCCTCAGTATATGATGCTTCTGGAGCAAGATGGCGGCGCCCGAATCCTAGAGTCCTGAACAGAGCTGCAGCCCGGTGGGGAAAAGAATAATAAGTAAGTGACTAAAAATTTAAAATATTAATTTTAGATGCTGAGGAAAAGTTTTTTAAGGGTTTGCACTTTTCATTAAATGATGCTGAAGGTCCGGTTTAAAGTGGACCAACACCCAGAGGGGATCGGCCCGGGAATCTATAAGATTCCTCCCCGCGGGGCATCCGAAATTGGGATGTCCCGCGGGGTGAAACCCCCCAGGAAGCCCACAATCCTACCTTCTCCCCCCGTTCCAGCGGCGCATGCGCGTCCGCCACCGCCGCCTCCTGCGCGTCCCTCTAGCAGGGCGCGCTCCCGTTTGTGAATGGCAGGCGCGGGTGCGCTCCCTGTAAGAGGGACGTGCGGGAGGCGGCGGCGGACGCGCTCTGCTTGTCCGTCGCTGCCTCTCGTTTGTCCATCGGCGGGGATTGGATGCAGCGGTCACGTGGGAGCGGGGAGAGGTGAGTTTTCGGGGCTTTCTGGGGGGTTTCACACAGCGGGGCACCCCCGATCGGGGAGCCCCACCGAAGTGGACCAAAACCCAGGATAGTCAAAATCCTGGGTGTTGGTCCACTTTAAGCCTGATTAGGCAACAAACCTGCTCCAAACCCATTCAAGTGCATTTTGTTGTGTTTCATATAGTTATAAAAGGCCGTTTTTTTGTATTTTAATACCTCTTTCTGTGATAGACAACCTATATAGTGGTTCTTGAGATAAGAGGAAAATAAGCATTTCATAAAAAAGAATAAATAAATCGGGGAACCCTATAGAGATTACAGCGTGTAATTATACGATGCCGGTCAGTGGGGGGCAGTGTTGTCAGGCATTTGCCATTACAGCCATCACTATGACATATCAGGACAAACAGATGTGTTTTTTTAATGCAAATAGTAAGTATAAAGTCCAACTCTGTTCTTTTCTTTTTTTTTTTTGTTTACACACCGACCCTAAATCAAGGTTATTTTTTTTATCTGCCCTTTAATGTTATAGTGTCTAGAGCTGGCCTGGCCAGGAAACAAGTCCTCCCCGATGATTGTATATATAAAAATGTACCCAGAAAAGAAGTGCTATGACTTTGGAAATGATTCTGTTTAATCTAATAGTACTTTTTAAAACTATATTACAGATGCTAAAGGCTACTTGCACTGATGAAGCGAATTAATCGCGAAACGCGTTTGTACACAGCCATGTATTGATTACGTTTATACCTACTTGCTACAAACTGTACACTTGCTACAAACTGTATACTTGCCGCAGACTATAACTACATTGCTATTTACAAGCTAAAACAACAATGAATTATTGGAGCAGCACATTCTTTCACCAGTAGAATTTCTCATGGATATTTGTATTTTTGTCTTTACCACTGTGAGTTAATCAGTTGTACACTAGCCTAAGGCCCTTATTTAACAAGGGATAGCGCCAGGTAGCGAATGGTGAGCGAACGGTAATGACGCTCACCGCCACGAGAACGCCGGCTCCCCTCCGCAATCACACATTTATCAAGCCGATCCTGCTTAGCGACTGACAGAGCGCCAGATAGCGAATCATTCATCATTATTCCAGCCTCACCCCACAGCGCCAGCGTGCGACCTTGAACAGCGACAGGTATGACCTCTCGCTACCTGGCGCGCTCCAATGCATTTCAATGGAGCAATCTTTAAAGTGGACCAACACCCAGGGGGGATCGGCCCGGGAATCTATAAGATTCCCGGGCCGATCAGATCCCTCCCTGCGGGGCATCCGAAATCGGGATGTCCCGCGGGGAGGAACCCCCCAGGAGGCCCACAATCCTTACCTTACCGGCGATCCAACGGCGCATGCGCGAGACGCGGCCGCGTCTCTCGCTTCCCTCTAGCTGGGCGCGCTCCCGCGCCGGCCGTTTTGTGAATGGCCGGCGCAGGCGCGCTCCCTGTTAGAGGGAAGCGAGAGACGCAGCCAATGACAGCGCTCTGGTATGCGCGTCCAAGCGGCTTTGGACGCGCATACCAGAGCGGCTCTGAGCGCTGTCATTGGCCGGACGAGGTCACGTGGGAGCGGGGAGAGGTGAGTTTTTGCGGCGATCGGGGGGGTTTCACACAGCGGGGCACCCCCGATCGGGGTGCCCCACCTAAGTGGACCAATACCCAGGATAGTCAAAATCCTGGGTGTTGGTCCACTTTAAATATTCTTAATTAATTGCTATTAATGTTTTTTTTTTTTTTAAATGGCAAAAATTCTGTGACCACTTCTGCAATGTTAGATATTTTTTTTAAGGTGAAAAAAAAAAAAAAATTTGTGCAGAATTGATATTACAGGTCTGATATTAATGTATTCATATTACAAAATGTTTGTAAAAACATGTTTTTTTTTTCCCAAAAATATGGTTGTTTGGGGGTTAAAAAACTACTTTTAACCCATCGCCGCCAGCGCTCTGGGGTTTAAACAAGCATTTCACAGCGCGAGAATTTTTGGAGCGTGATTTGTTAATGAATATGCTGGGAGCCGTTCGCTATGGCCATTCGCTGTCATGCGCTCCCATACAGCGCGGAACCTGTCAAATAGCGACTCCTCACCCAATATTCAACATTACCGCACACCGACTGAGTCGCTGTCAACAACCAAACAACGGCCAAGCACAGCGAATACTAGCGTGCGCTGTGAAAATAACGCTACTGGCGCTCATCTGTCGCTACCTGGCGCTATTAATGAATCGGCCTCCCAGTTAATAAATAACACTATAACTTTTTGAATTTTAGTCAAGACTTAAGAGGCCGATTCATTAATAGCGCCAGGTAGCGACAGATGAGCGCCAGTAGTGTGATTTTCACAGCGCCAGCTAGTATTCGCTGTGCTTGGCCGGGGTTTGCTTGTTGATAGCGACTCAGTCGGTGTGCGGTAATGTTGAATACGGGGTTAGGGGTCGCTGTTTCACAGGTTCCGCGTTGTATGGGTGCGCCTGACAGCGAATGGGCAGAGCGAACAGCTTGCTGCAGATTCATTAACAAATCACGCTCAAAAATTTGTCGCGCTGTGAATTCCTTGTTTAAACCCCAGAGCGCTGGCGGCGATGTGTGTAAAGTAGTTTTTAACCCCCAAACAACCATTTTTTTTTAATGTAAAAATTATACAAGTTTTTCTAAACATTTTGTAATATGAATACATGAATATCAGACCTGTAATATCAATTCTGCACAATTTTTTTTTTTTTACTTAAAAAAAAATCCTAACATTGCAGAAGTGGTCACAGAATTTTTGACATTAAAAAAATTAAAACATTAATAGCAATTAATTATGATTATTTAACCCTTTCGCTGCCAGCCTACCTGCAGCATTTGCCACTCCCTGTTGCCAGACGATGTTTCACCATTTTGCGCTACACATATTCAACTGTCATTTTTGAAGGGATTTCCAGGGATTTCCCAGGAAAATTATATATTGTTTTTTTCAACAGAGTCTGGGCTTTAACATGAAATGTCTTGTTTGTATTTTTTAGGTGTATTCTCAATTTTTTTGGGTGAAATGTGTGAAAAAAAACAAAAAAAAAACATTTTTTTACAATTTGTAGAGTTTTTTTGTAATAAAAAATGTAAGTTTGTCAATAAAATCTTATTGCGTGAGAAACCCCAATTTCTCCCGGTTACAGCGATACCACATATGTATAGGTAGACACCCTTTCCTGCCCAGAAGCCTTTTATAGCTGCTGGATGACAAATGGTTAATTAAAAAAAAAAATGACATAGGGTCCCCCTTCCCGGGGAGGGGGACCCCATTTTTTTTTGGATTTTGAAGGGTTAAAAACCCTTCAAAATCCAAAAAAAAAAATGACGTGGGGTCCCCCTTACCCAAAGTAACCAGCCCGGGACCAGCTATGGGGGCTTGTAGGCACAGAGTGGGGGGGCCAGCTTTGGTGGCCCCCCCACCCTGCAGCCTACGAGCCCACATAGCCTATGTGGGCCCGGGCTCTTCTGCCCCCCCCTGGCCTTTGGGGAGGCAGGTAATGGGGGTGCGGGGGTTAATGGCAAGCCACCCGCTAGGGCAGGTGACTTGCCACCCCCCCAGCCTTGTGAACTGGTATAAGGGGTCTCATGGACCCCTTACCAGCTCACAAAGGGTTAATGTGAAAAAAAAACACCACACAATAATAAAAAGTATTTTATTAGAAAAAAAAAAATTTTTTTTTACTGTACTTACCTTCGATTGCAAGCTCTTGTCCCTCGCCGCTCAGCTGACAGATGCCGGTGATCGGCATCCAGAGAAGGAGAAGGCAGGAGATCAGAGGATCTCCTGTCACCTCCTTCCAGGGCACCGATCACCGGCATCTGAGAAGCTGAGAAGGCTGAAGCCTGAGATCGGGGCCGGGATGACTTCATAAGCCCCGCCCCCAAGGGGGCGGGGCTTAGAGGCATGATGGCGGCCGCCATCGTGCAGAAGAGAGGAGAGAGCCTCCCAGGCTCTCTCCTGAAGATCGGTAAGTCCTGGGGGGGGATCGGAGGCCCCCCAGGTGAAGAGGAGGGACAGCGGGAGCCAGCGCACACACAGGTAAGTGAATGTCATTTTTATTTTTTTTTTTTTTTACAGTTAGAAGCTGCTGCTGCAGAAGCGGGGGGGGGGGCGGCCTATTCCGGGGGCTCTCCTGGAGCCATCCGACCCCCCACGGGGGATCGGATGGCACCAAATTAAAGAGGAGACCCGGCCGGATCCAACAAGGGGTCAGGTGAGTATTTGTTGTTTTTACTTTTTAAACTACAAGCGAGGAAAATCAAGCACGTAACACCTACGTGCTTGGCACTTAAGGCCCAGCCAAGCCAGCACGTAGGTGTTACGTGCTTGGCATTTAAAGGGTTAAAGATTGCTCCATTGAAATGCATTGGAGAGCGCCAGGGAGCGCCAGGTCATACCTGTCGCTGTGATGGGATTAGTAGCGGCGCTGTTCGTTGCAGGCGGCTTCATGATGAATCCCGCGCTAGCTGACGCCCTCGCCGGCGCTAGCCTCATTTAGCGTGATAAATGCGTCATTGTGACCGCCGCCGGGCGTACTTGATTCGGTAGCCGCCGTTAGCTGGCGGTACCTGGCGCTCGTCAGACACTACCTGGCGCTAGCCCTTGATAAATAAGGCCGTTAATTATATTTCATATACAGTGTAATTAGGAGGAAAGTAAGGGACGTCCTCCAATAGGGTCCAAACTCCCTCCAAACAACAGGAAGGTTTTACCCTTCCCTTTTCCATATATAGGGAAGGGATTCAACCCGCCTGTTCCCCCATTAACCTCCCCGATGATCCCCGGTGATGCAGCTTGTGCCAAGTGAGTGGTGTCACCATTACCACTGCTCTATGGGAGGGAGGGGGGGGGTGTTATGTGCCCTCATCTGCCAGCAGGGGCCAGTGCACCAGGGGGGAGGTAAGTAACGAAACATCAGGAACTCTGAATCAACTTTTAAAACAAAAAATCATTAATGTGACTGGCAAGTCAAAAGTAAAAAAATAAATATCAGTACCTACCTTACATTGAGTCCCTCCAGCGCTCTCCTTCCTGCTGTGTCAGTCTACTTAGTGAGGAAATCACTTCCTCATTCAGCTTTCAGTCTCCACCCCGCTGACCTGGTCCTTCAATCAGTGGACAGAGAACGGAACCACCCCCCCACTCCCTCCCCAGACGTCCTGATTGGCTGCCTCTCTTTGCAGCTATGAAACCCCGCCCTCCTCTCTGGTCACACTATGGGGTTGATTCAGAGCCTCAGTGGAAACTCCTGCTTTTGTGAGAAAGTAAACTCACCAGTGTAAATTCTCATAAACTCAGGTGATTTTTCATTAGGTCTCCCAACCAAACAGGAACATATTTCGCCCAAAATTTCTCGCTCCAAAAAACTGTCTGCTGGATCAAACAAGGGGGAAAAATGGGCAAGAATTGAAATTCTCACTGGAGAACAGGTGAGAGGGGCTCTGAATCAAGGTTAATGTGCTGGCAGGCTGGAGAAGCTCTTAGCCTGCAGCATCTCTCATCCCCTTTTTCTGGTCACTCTATGTGCTGGCAGTAATAACTAGAGGCACAACAATGCACTTATTATTTTACAATGATATATGTAAAGCACACAGTGTGCTTACATCACATTGTTGCCACACCCACTGTTTCTCTATGTTTTTCTCTGCATCACCAATGCTCTAATACTTTTACTAATAACTTAGGAACTACAGGGACTTTTTTTTAAAACAGACTGACGTTTGGGATAGCGCAATGTGTAGCCCGAGACAATGGCACAACAATCGGGCGCTCGCCTTTAGTATAACTTTAATGATTTGGAGGTCAGTATTGCCAGGGATCTTTTTTTTTCTCTTAAAAGTGGACCCAAACCCAGGATTTTTACTATCCTGGGTTTTGGTCTTTGCCCCCCGGGCACCCCCAATCATTGGGGGTGCCCCGCTGTGTGAAACCCCCAGGTCGCCAGATCTCAGTCACCCTTCCCCATTCCTACGGCGCATGCGTAACCCCTCTCGTCCAATCAGCAAGCTCGGATCCGCTCACGCCTCTTTGTCTAAGAGCTCGTCTAAGGCGAGCAGATCCAAGAGCACTGGCGGCCACATTCCCAGCTACCCCTTAACAAGGAGTGTGACCACGCCGGCCATTCACAAATGCCTGGCGCAGGCACGCACCCCGGTAGAGGCATAGTAGGGATGCGGAAGCTGCTCGTGCATGCACCGTTGGACCAGGAAAGAAGGTGAGTTTATGGGCGACCTGGGGAGTTTGACACAGCGGGGCATCCTGAATCTCGTTTCCCCCGGGTCCCATAGACTCCAGGGTGGGTTTGGGGCCTCTTTAAAGTTAGACAAGAATTTAGGTTCCATTTATTCGGGTTTGGGATAGTTAAAGTTATACTAAAGGCGAGCGCCAGATTGTTGTCCCACTGTCTCGGGCTACGCGTTGCACTGTCCTAAACTTCAATCCGTTTTCAAAACGACCCTGTAGTTCCTAAGTTATCTTTAAAAGTATTAGAGCATTGGAGAATCATAGAAATAAATGAAGGGAAACAGTGGGTGTGGCAACAGCGATTTGATGTAAGCACACTGTGATGAGTTTTAGAGGAGAGAGGAGGGCGGGGTTTCAGAGCTGCAGAGAGAGGCAGCCAATCAGGACGTCTGGGCAGGGAGTGGAGGGGGTTTCTGCTCTTGGTCCACTGAAGGTTGATTGATGAACCAGGTCAGAGGGATGGGGACTGAAAGCTGCATGAGGAAGTGATTTTCCTCACTAAGGAGGCCGGCAGAGCAGGAAGCACAACGCTGGAGCCATTTAATGAAAGGTAAGCTGCTGATATTTATTTTTTAACTTTTGACTTGCCAAACTATTTAAAGTGGACCAACACCCAGGGGTGATCACCTCCCTCACCGCGGGACATCCGAGATCGGGATGTCCCGCGGTGAGGGACCCCCCCCAAAAGCCCCAAAAAACTCACCTGATCGGCAGCGGCCGCCGCCGCCTCCCGCGCGCCCCTCTAGGCGTGCGTGCGCCCGCCGTTTGTGAATGGTCAGCGCGGGCGCGCGCACTGTCAAAGGGGCGCGCGGGAGGCGCCGGCGGACGCGCTGTCTTGTTCGCAGCTGTCACCCGCTTGTCCGTGGCTACGTGGGAGCATGGTGAGGTGAGTTTTGGGGGGTTTTACACAGCGGAAGTGGACCAAAACCCAGGATAGTCAAAATCCTGGGTGTTGGTCCACTTTAAATATTCAAAGAAAGCGAAAACTGGGCATGGAGCTCTGTATGATGGGGGATAGGAAACTGAAGTTTCTGAGGAATTGCAAGCCTACTGTTGAAGGTGCTGCTGGTGTGTGCAGCTGTATCCTGTCCCCCCCAAATTTGGTAAGTTTAGTGTCCCTAACACAAAGTTTTGTTGTCTTAATGTAGACCAAAACCCTTTGAAGCCTTCCTGATTTGGGATACCTCGCTGGGATCCCCAACATACTCACTATGCTGGCAATCCCACAGCGAATGCGTAGGCCACATCCCCGCCAACTCATGACTGATGTGTGCTCTTGCGGTGCTCAACCATTCGGATAGGTTGGTGCAAGAGCTTCTGCCAGAGGGAGACCAGGGATGCAGTTCCTCTTTGCTATCTATGCCACACTGTGTTTAAAGTGGACTGAAACCCAGCTGGATAGATTCCAGGGCCGATCCATTCCCTCCCAGCGGAGCATCCAAAATCGGGATGCCCTGCTGTGTGAAACCCCCCCAGGTCGCCCGCTACATTTATCTTAATCGCAGTCCATGCGAGCCTGCGCCGCCCATTCGCTGTTAGAGCGAGATGCAGCCGCCAGAGCGTTCGGAGCCGCTGAGCTTAGATGTCGGATTAGACGTCCATAGCTCAGCGGCTCCGAGCGCGCTACTTAGACGAGCGGCCGCGCATGCGGTGAGGTGAGTTGATCCGGGAGATCTGGGGGGTTTCACATAGAGGGGCGCCCCGGGGGAATGGACCAAAACCCAGGATAGTCAAAATCCTGGGTTTTGGTCCACTTAAAACACATACAGCACTGATTGGATGAGGGTCTGTGCATGCCAATTTTGAATTAGATCCAAATCGACATGTACTAAAACCAGGGACGGTCAAAACCCCGGGGTTTGGTCCACTTTAAAGTGAACCTAAACCCTACAGGGTAACTTTGCTTTGCCAGTGATAATGAAGCCAGTAGAGCTCTGGGCTCAGCTATGTAGCGGTTGCTCTGGCAACAGCAGATGCAGAAGGTCAGTGTTTGAGTAAGGGGAGTGGGTATGGTGGTGGTTTTAAAAAAATGGTGGGCCCTTTAAACTGGACCTTCACCCTGAATAAGAGCCTATCTTATATGTTTCCCCCACCCTGTACATACAGATTGCCCACATTAATCTGGACCTTCACCCTGAATAAGAGCCTATCTTATATGTTTCCCCCACCCTGTACATACAGATTGCCCACATTAATCTGGACCTTCACCCTGAATAAGAGCCTATCTTATATGTTTCCTTCACCCTGTACATACAGATTGCTCACATTAATCCGGTCCTTCACCCTGAATAAGAGCCTATCTTATATGTTTCCTTCACCCTGTACATACAGATTGCTCACATTAATCCGGTCCTTCACCCTGAATAAGAGCCTATCTTATATGTTTCCCCCACCCTGTACATACAGATTGCCCACATTAATCTGGACCTTCACCCTGAATAAGAGCCTATCTTATATGTTTCCTTCACTCTGTACATACAGATTGCTCACATTAATCCGGACCTTCACCCTGAATAAGAGCCTATCTTATATGTTTCCCCCCACCCTGTACATACAGATTGCCCACATTAATCTGGACCTTCACCCTGAATAAGAGCCTATCTTATATGTTTCCTTCACCCTGTACATACAGATTGCTCACATTAATCCGGACCTTTACCCTGAATAAGAGCCTATCTTATATGTTTCCCCCACCCTGTACATACAGATTGCCCACATTAATCCGGACCTTCACCCTGAATAAAAGTCTATCTTGTATGTTTCCCCCACCCTGTACATACAGATTGCTCACATTAATCCGGACCTTCACCCTGAATAAGAGTCTATCTTATATGTTTCCCCCACCCTGTGCATACAGATTGCCAACATTAATCCGGACCCTCACCCTGAATAAGAGCCTATCTTATATGTTTCCTTCACCCTGTACATACAGATTGCTCACATTAATCTGGTCCTTCACCTTGAATAAGAGTCTATCTTATATGTTTCCCACACCCTGTACAAACAGATTGTCCACATTAAAAATCATCCTACCTGCACCAAGTGTGTATTCTGAGCCTTTAAACATCCAAGATGGCGGCTCACAGAGCATCAGGCAGCCTGCAAACAGGAAGTGTCTTCTGACTGTGCCGCTCTGCATTGTGGGATTGCTGTCCTCCTCCTGACCCCAGCTCTGCTCAACTATAACCCCACCCCCTGTGCTTTACCCCTCTCCTCTCCTCAGTATGTGATGCTTCTGAGGCAAGATGGCGGAGCCCGTATCCTAGAGTCCTGAACAGAGTTGTAGCCCAGTGGAGGAAAGAATAAAAAGCAACTAAAAACGTAAAATATATTAATATTAGATGCTGGGGAATCGTTTTTTAAGGCTTTTCATGAAATTATGCTGAAAGTCCGGTTTAAGAGCAACAAAACTGACAAAAGCCTCTCCCGGGCTGCAGCTAACAAAAATGTCGGTGCGCCGCCTCCTCCCCTCCTGGAAATGGCTGTCATCACCAACGGAGAGCTGTAACTCATCCAAGTTCATCTGATAGCTGGAAAGTCAATAGCCGCCTAACCACCAGAATAAACACGGAAATCAACGGCCGCCTTCAGCGTGTCATTATTTCTGGTACAATCCATCGGGGCCATGGCGGGAATAATGAGGGAGCGGAGGCTGTATGATAAATAGCGCCTCCTGCTGCGCACCTGGCTCACATCAGAGATATATTATACCACACATTCATATCAGTCTCCTCGCTCAGAGGAGATCACAATATCTCTACTCAGGGCTGGAGAGTGAAATGTGGGGCCCATGGGACCCGGCTGTGAAAATGGGGCCCCTCCCCATGTAGCTCTAATGGCCGCTTTGACCTGAGACCTGCAGGCTTCCACACTATTGCTGCTGCTATTGATAATAAAGGAGGCTCCTAGAGTCTGGTTTGGTCTGGATTTTGAGGTGAGCCTGGTGGCCTTAGGGGCAGAGGTCCAGTTCAAATAAGGGCCCAACCATGACACATAGGATATAGAGAGGTCCAGTCTCTAAACAGCCTAAATTGTGCCCCCCCTCACCATATAATGTGACGGCCGGGCCCCTAGATTTTTTGTTTCCTATAAGGTCTGGATTTTGAGGTAAGCCTGGTGGCCTTAGGGGCAGAGGTCCAGTTCAAATGAAGGCCCCAACCATGACACATAGGATATAGAGAGGTCCAGTCTCTAAACAGCCTAAATTGTGCCCCCCCTCACCATATAATGTGACGGCCGGGCCCCTAGATTTTTTGTTTCCTATAAGGTCTGGATTTTGAGGTAAGCCTGGTGGCCTTAGGGGCAGAGGTCCAGTTCAAATGAAGGCCCCAACCATGACACATAGGATATAGAGAGGTCCAGTCTCTAAACCGCCTAAATTGTGCCCTCCCTCCCCATATAATGTGATGGCCGGGCCCCTAGATTTTTTGTTTCCTATAAGGTCTGGATTTTGAGGTAAGCCTGGTTGCCTCAGGGGCAGAGGTCCAGTTCAAATGAAGGCCCCAACCATGACACATAAGATATAGAGAGGTCCAGTCTCTAAACAGCCCAAATTGTGCCCTCCCTCCCCATATAATGTGATGGCCGGGCCCCTAGATTTTTTGTTTCCTATAAGGTCTGGATTTTGAGGTAAGCCTGGTTGCCTCAGGGGCAGAGGTCCAGTTCAAATGAAGGCCCCAACCATGACACATAAGATATAGAGAGGTCCAGTCTCTAAACAGCCTAAATTGTGCCCTCCCTCCCCATATAATGTGATGGCCGGGCCCCTAGATATTTTGTTTCTTATAAGGTCTGGATTTTGAGGTAAGCCTGGTGGCCTTAGGGGCAGAGGTCCAGTTCAAATGAAGGCCCCAACCATGACACATTGGATATATTATACCACACATTCATATCAGTCTCCTCGCTCAGAGGAGATCACAATATCTCTACTCAGGGCTGAAGTGTGGGGCCCATGGGACCCAGCTGTGAAAATGGGGCCCCTCGCCAGGTGTCTCTAATGGCCGCTTTGACCTGAGACACACATTGATGATAAAGGAGGGTGTCTCCCCTTCCCCCGGGCTAGTTGGCCTTGGGTCCCAATTCAAACTAGGGGCCGAGGCATCACACATAGGTTATAGAGAGGGCCAAGGAATCATAGAGCTTATATTGCGTCTGGGTCCCTCATCCTATATATGGGCCCCATGTCTGATTCAGTTTCCTTTTATGGCCTGAATACTAAGGTAAGCTTGGCTGCCTTAGGGGCAGAGGTCCAGTTCAAACAAAGGCCCCAACCATGATACATAGGACATATAGAGGCCCAGTCTCTACACAGCCTAAATCGTGACCCATATAACGTGACGGCCGGGCCCCTGGAGTTTTTGTTTTCTATATGGTCTGGATTTTGAGGTGAGTCTGGTTGCCTTAGGGGCAGAGGTCCAGTTCAAACGAAGGCCCCAACCAACACATATAGGATATAGAGAGGCCCAGTCTCTACATAGTATAAATTGTGCCCCCCTCCATAACATATAATGTGATGGCTGGGCCCCTAGAGTTTTTGTTTCCTATATGGCCTGGATTTTGAGGTAAGCCTGGTTGCATTAGGGGCAGAGGTCCAGTTCAAACAAAGGCCCCAACCATGACACATAGGATATAAAGAGGCCCAGTCTCTATATAGTATAAATTTTGCCCCATATAATGTGATAGCCGGGCCCTGGAGTTGTTTCCTATATGGTCTTGGTTTTGAGGTGAACCTTGGGAGCAGAGGTCCAGTTCAAATGAAGGCCCCAACCCACACACAAAGGATATAGCACACAGAACCCCCCCCCCCCTTCTCACAGAGACTGGAAGCACACAGAATCCCCCCCCCCCCCTTCTCACAGAGACTGGAAGCACAGAGAATCCCCCCCCCCTCCTCACAGACACTGCAAGCACACAGAATCCCCCCCCCCCCCTCACAGAGACTGCAAGCACACAGAACCCCCCCCCCCCCTCACAGAGACTGCAAGCACACAGAAACCCCCGCCCCCCATCCTCACAGAGACTGGAAGCACAGAGAATCCCCCCTCCTCACAGAGACTGCAAGCACACAGAATCCCCCCCCCCCTCACAGAGACTGCAAGCACACAGAATCCCCCCCCCCCTTCTCACAGAGACTGCAAGCACACAGAACCCCCCCCCCCCCCTCACAGAGACTGCAAGCACACAGAAACCCCCGCCCCCCATCCTCACAGAGACTGGAAGCACAGAGAATCCCCCCTCCTCACAGAGACTGCAAGCACACAGAATCCCCCCCCCCCTCCTCACAGAGACTGCAAGCACACAGAATCCCCCCCCCCCTTCTCACAGAGACTGCAAGCACACAGAATCCCCCCCCCCCCTCCTCACAGAGACTGGAAGCACACAACCCCCCCCCCCCCTCCTCACAGAGACTGCAAGCACACAGAATACCCCCCCCCCCTCCTCACAGAGACTGCAAGCACACAGAATCCCCCCCCCCCCCCTCCTCACAGAGACTGCAAGCACACAGAATCCCCCCCCTTCTCAGAGACTGGAAGCACACAGAATCCCCCCCCCCCTTCTCACAGAGACTGGAAGCACACAATCCCCCCGCCTCCTCACAGAGACTGCAAGCACACAGAATCCCCCCCCCCCCTCCTCACAGAGACTGGAAGCACACAGAATCCCCCCCCCCCCTCCTCACAGAGACTGGAAGCACACAACCCCCCCCCCCCCCTCCTCACAGAGACTGCAAGCACACAGAATCCCCCCCCTCCTCACAGAGACTGGAAGCACACAGAATCCCCCCCCCCCTCCTCACAGAGACTGGAAGCACACAAACCCCCCCTCCCCTCACAGAGACTGCAAGCACACAGAATCCCCCCCCTCCTCACAGAGACTGGAAGCACACAGAATCCCCCCCCCCCCCTCCTCACAGAGACTGGAAGCACACAACCCCCCCCCCCCCCCCTCACAGAGACTGCAAGCACACAGAATCCCCCCCCCCTTCTCACAGAGACTGGAAGCACACAGAATCCCCCCCCTCCTCAAAGAGACTGCAAGCACACAGAATCCCCCCCCCCCCCCTCACAGAGACTGCAAGCACACAGAATCCCCTCCCCCTCCTCACAGAGACTGGAAGCACACAGAATCCCCCCCCCCCTCCTCACGGAGACTGGAAGCACACAGAATCCCCCCCCCCCTCCTCACAGAGACTGGAAGCACACAGAACCCCCCCCCCCCCCCTCCTCACAGAGACTGCAAGCACACAGAATCCCCCCCCTCCTCACAGAGACTGGAAGCACACAGAACCCCCCCCCCCTCCTCACAGAGACTGGAAGCACACAGAATCCCCCCCCCCTCCTCACAGAGACTGGAAGCACACAGAATCCCCCCCCCCCTCCTCACAGAGACTGCAAGCACACAGAATCCCCCCCCCCTCCTCACAGAGACTGGAAGCACACAGAATCCCCCCCCCCTCCTCACAGAGACTGGAAGCACACAAAATCCCCCCCCCCTCCTCACAGAGACTGCAAGCACACAGAATCCCCCCCTCCTCACAGAGACTGGAAGCACACAGAATCCCCCCCCCCCCTCCTCACAGAGACTGGAAGCACACAGAATCCCCCCCCCTCCTCACAGAGACTGCAAGCACACAGAATCCCCCCCCCCCTCCTCACAGAGACTGGAAGCACACAGAATCCCCCCCCCCTCCTCACAGAGACTGGAAGCACACAGAATCCCCCCCCCTCCTCACAGAGACTGGAAGCACACAAAATCCCCCCCCCCCTCCTCACAGAGACTGCAAGCACACAGAATCCCCCCCTCCTCACAGAGACTGGAAGCACACAGAATCCCCCCCTCCTCACACACAGAGACTGCAAGCACACAGAATCCCCCCCCCCTCCTCACAGAGACTGCAAGCACACAGAATCCCCCCCCCTCCTCACAGAGACTGGAAGCACACAGAATGGTGGGATCAGAATCTATCCAAGAAATGGCCGCGCCCCGTTGTACGCCGTTCTTGTCGGAACACGAGGCAAGCTCTGAAGTCCCCAGCCATGAAAGTATTAGAATTGTTACGTCTAATAAAGTGACAGGCTGACCCCGCGAACAGCCGTCAGTCTGACAGCCTCCACCCCGGACGCTATTTGGACTGAAGCTGAAGCATTTCTAATGCGGCTGCGGGCGGCGACCTGCGGCACAATCGCCGGGCTGACAAGTTGCCTCCGAGCTGCAATCGTGGAACTGGCAATAAGCAGATGCTTTGGCAGATCCGTCTGTTCCCCCCCTCCCCCCCCCTTCCAGCCATCCAGACGCGCAGCGACAGGCCAGGAACGGGTCCCCGCTGAACCGCCGCTAACTTTTTACAATCCGATGGCTACATTTCGAAAGTAATTGTCCGTCGACGCCAAGAGGCGCTGCCAAATCCATCCACGTGAGGCAAACAGGGCTCTGCGCAGTGACAGTAATGGTTTTCTTTTATGCTCCCGTCATTGCTGACAGCAGCCCGGGAATTACTTACTTTTATCATCATACGGAACATAACGATGGTCCATCCCTTGGGGGATTGCATGGAGCTACCTTAAAGGGAATGTCCACTTTTAATGGCATTAAAAAGGGTCTTTTTTGTGCCAAAAGGACATCCTCAAGGTGCTGAGCTGATCTAGTATTTATTCTTCTTATGTTAGCAATGGGGGTTATTCATCAAGGGATAGCGGCAGGCAGCGTCTGGTGAACGCCGGGCGCCGTACGCAAAACCCCATTTATGAAAGCGAATCTGGTGAGCGACTCTAACAGCGCCATGTAGCGTCACATGTATTATTACAGGCGGTTCACCATATATTGCCGGTGCTCTAGCTTCCAGAGCACCAGGTAACACCTGTCGCTACCTGTCGCTCTCCCATACATTTCAATGGACGTTCCTTTTCTTCTGTTTAAACAGGGTTTTATTATTTTTTTTATTTTTTTTTTTCTCAAATAATTGTGTGACCTCTCTTGGCCTAGAAAGAGTGATTTTTGATAACTTTTTTTGTTTTTTATGCAGAATTGGCATTACAGGTGTGAATGTCACAGTGTTATAACAATGGCATTCCATGTGTTTTCGCTTTGTTACTGGTGGATATGTGTTCAAAAAACAGACTTTAATCACACAGCGTCTGGCGCTCTATGCTATAGCGACCAGATTTAGGGCGCCTACGCTGTGTGTGTGTGTAGTGTTTTGAAGTATGGTGTGAGTCACTGAGAGTCGGTTGCACTGAGCTGGCGCTACCTCTCGCTCCCTGCAGCGCTGTACTGGTGTTACAGCGCACGACATACATCTCATTCATTACTACAGTGACTGAGGTGCTCTGTTACAGCGCCCGATACCCGCTTACAGCGTATACTAGCGGTCGCTCTAAGCGCCGCTATACAGACGCTCATCTGCCGATACCTGGCGCTAGTAATGAATCAGCCTCTATGTGTTTTAGGGAAGCAGTTTCCACTAGCTAATGACAAGTGTACACCAAGATCTACAAGAAGAGACAAGTGACGCTGTTGCTATGGCTGCTGCGGAGGTGAGGGAGCTCACCTAACCTCACCTCAGGTGCAGCAGTGTTCTGTGTGTGCAGGGACCACGTCTCTGTTCTTGTAGATCTTGGTGGACAGCTAGAATCTCCTCCTCAGACTCAAACTATCACCTAAACAAAAATTAAAAACGCAGGGAGATTCCTCCTATACTCGTATGTGCACTGCCATACACTTGTATGGCGTCCCACTAACCAACAATGACACCCATCAAAGACACCCAAAGACAAGGTTATAGGTGGGACCGGCACTATACCAACAAGAAATTAACAGAAAAGGAGCCAGGAAACAGTGGAGGAAAATAGAAAACCTCTTTATTCAATATTGCACACACCCTCTAGGCTCAAAAAGTACTACACCAAAAATAAATAAAAACACACAACGTTGTGCTTAAAAATTGGGGGCCCCACACACCGCACATGCGCCACCGCCTCAAAAATCACAACCACTGCCCACATACAAGTCATGCACTGAACATGCACACCAGCCTCAAGCAGGAAAGTCCATAGCGTAGTTGAGCACCAAACGGAAAGATCTCAGCTGGATGAATAGGCAGTCAGTATAGATATCATCTGGCAACAATCCTCCTCGGCTCAATGTTATAATATGATGCTTGATGCAAGATTCAGAGATGGCCAGAGGTAAAGTATTGTAGAGGGGGCAGCCTTTCTCATCTCATAACAATTTACATGAACAGGTGTTCCCAGCAATAAGCCTCGCCGGCATGTATTGCAAAGATGGACTCCACGGTGACAAACATCGTATGCCCAGCAGCACTAGAGTACATGCATACAGGTGTCATCGGCCACATCAGCGTTAATAAGTCAGTCAGCAGCGCAGCTTCCACAGTGCGGACAAACCGCACTCTGCCAACTCATGTCACTTTTCAAGCATATAGAGTAGCGTACAAATGTACTTAACTTAGTGTGATCCCACGCTCACTTCAGAGGGCCGCTTCAGACCTCAAGCTTCATACTGCTGTGCGCTGGCGTTCGTACCATAAACCGGCCTTGTGCTTGGTCCATATCATCATAACGCGTAGTGGAGGGACATGAGGCGAGGGAGGGCCACCCACGTCCGACGCGCGTTTCGCCCCGCCCACCGGGGCTTCGTCAGGGTGACGCCCAGCCAATCACAGTGCCTCTTAAACTCACGTAGTTAGGCTCCGCCCCGTGGACGTCTTTGTTTATTCCCTGGCGAGTGCAACGAATTCAGCCAATCAATGATACTCTGGCGCTGCATCTCGTCACTATATTTAAATTGTTCAGCTGTTCACCTCCAGAGGCAGCTATGGGGCCGTCCACATCGGGCGTTCCTACACGCCCAGCCACATCTTATTCAGCTGCTCACCTTCAGGCACAGCTTAAAAAACATTTTTGAGGCGGTGGCGCATGTGCGGTCTGTGGGGCCCCCAATTTTTAAGCACAACGTTGTGTGTTTTTATTTATTTTTGGTGTAGTACTTTTTGAGCCTAGAGGGTGTGTGCAATATTGAATAAAGAGGTTTTCTATTTTCCTCCACTGTTTCCTGGCTCCTTTTCTGTTAATTTCTTGTTGGTATAGTGCCGGTCCCACCTATAACCTTGTCTTTGGGTGTCTTTGATGGGTGTCAAACTATCACCTCCACGGGGCCCCTTAAACTAACCTAAACCATCCCTCACCTATGACCTCCACAGGGAGACTAAACTAACCTAATCCACCCCTTACACTATCACCTCCACAGGGAAACTAAACTAACCTAATCCACCCCCTTACACTATCACCTCCACAGGGAGTCTAAACTAACCTAATCCACCCCCTTACACTATCACCTCCACAGGGAGACTAAACTAACCTAATCCCCCCCCTTACACTATCACCTCCACAGGGAGTCTAAACTAACCTAATCCACCCCCTTACACTATCACCTCCACAGGGAGTCTAAACTAACCTAAACCACCAAAAAATAATAATGTCGGTCTGCACTCCCATAAAACATCCATTTATTGTCAAAAATCATTAAAAGCAGCCCATCAGTGCAAATGCAGGGATAAAATCAAACGCATTTCAGGTGCGACCGCGTCCCTTTTTCAAATGTGAAAAGACGAAACGCGTTTGATTTTATCCCTGCATTTGCACTGATGGGCTGCTTTTAATGATTTTTGACAATAAATGGATGTTTTATGGGAGTGCAGACCGGCATCATTATATTTCGGATTTATCATGGTTGTGGACTAACCAGGTCGGGCACCCGATTTCCTACTATCTGCTACAGCTGGAGAGTGAGTCTTCCCATTTATTTGTAACCTAAACCACCCCCTCACACTATCACCTCCACAAGGAGAATAAATTAACCTAAACCACCCCCTCACACTATCACCTCCACAAGGAGAATAAATTAACCTAAACCACCCCCTCACACTATCACCTCCACGAGGTGACTAAACTAACTTAATCCACCCCTCACACTATCACCTCCACCGGGAGACTAAGGCCCTTATTTAACAAGGGATAGCGCCAGGTAGCGAATGGTGAGCGAACGGTAATGACGCTCACCGCCACGAGAACGCCGGCTCCCCTCCGCAATCACACATTTATCAAGCCGATCCTGCTTAGCGACTGACAGAGCGCCAGATAGCGACTCATTCATCATTATTCCAGCCTCACCCCCCCGGCGCCAGCGAGCGACCTTGAACAGCGACAGGTGTGACCTCTCGCTACCTGGCGCTCCCCAATGCATTTCAATGGAACAATCTTTAAATATTCATAATTAATTGTTATTAATGTTTTTTTTTTTTTTAAATGGCAAAAATTCTGTGACCACTTCTGCAATGTTAGATATTTTTTTTAAGGTAAAAAAAAAAAAATTGTGCAGAATTGATATTACAGGTCTGATATTAATGTATTCATATTACAAAATGTTTGTAAAAACATGTTTTTTTATTTTTCTAAAAATATGGTTGTTTGGGGGTTAAAAAACTACTTTTAACCCATCGCCGCCAGCGCTCTGGGGTTTAAACAAGCATTTCACAGCGCGAGAATTTTTGGAGCGTGATTTGTTAATGAATATGCTGGGAGCCGTTCGCTATGGCCATTCGCTGTCATGCGCTCCCATACAGCGCGGAACCTGGAACAGCGACTCCTAACCCCGTATTCAACATTACCGCACACCGACTGATTCGCTGTCAACAGCCGAACAACGGCCAAGCACAGCGAATACTAGCGTGCGCTGTGAAAATAACGCTACTGGCGCTCATCTGTCGCTACCTGGCGCTATTAATGAATCGGTAAGCTAACCTAATTCAACCCCTTAAACTATCACCTCCACCGGGAGACTAAACTAACCTAATCCGAACCCTAACACTATCACCTCCACAGGGAGACTAAACTAACCTAATCCACCCCCTTACACTATCACCTCCACAGGGAGACTAAACTAACCTATTCCTAGGCCGATCTCCATAGGTTTTGGTCCACTTTAAATGTGTGCCTCAGATGCGATAGGATTAGGTGTGTTAGGGTCCTTGTGGCCATAGATCTCCCCCAGCCCGAATGGTTTAGGTCCCCTTTAATACATTTACTTTGCCGCAGGGCATCACTAAGTCGTGAAGAAAAACAGGGAACTACAACTATTCGGCGCTGCCGTTTAATTTCCTTGGCTTTTAGATTCCTGCGGTCTTCAAGCTGCTTTCTCGCCGTGCTAACCCCAGTAAAGCCTCCCTCCTGGAAAGAAGAATTATAGACTTGGAAGAAAAGGATATAAATCGTAATCTGAAATATGACCCGAAAAGCGAAGACGGTGTCAAGACAAACTCATAAGCGTGATGAGTATTGGAGGCTCGGGGCCGCGCTGACATCATCATCATCATCATCGTAGCCGGGTTTTCCAATACCCAGACTTCTGGGTGCAAGCGATGAAAAGTGGACCTTCAAAGAAGGATTCAATCTGACTAAGAAAAGCACATTATTCACACTTTGCTGGAAGAGATGGCATCGGTTTTGCCGGCGACACTAAATACAGGTTATCAATCACCGGAATTGCTGGCCCGCGAGCCTCCGTAATGGAAAATTACCTTAATAATTCAATTTTTTCTTTTTAAATCGTTGAAAACAGCCCAGTTTATCCACCAAAGCGGAATATTCCATCCCTGGGATGGGGCCATTCTTCCTGCAAATATGGCACGTTCATTTCTAATATAAATATCTAAATCACAACATCGGACTTAAAGTGGACCAAAACCCAGGATTTTGACTATCCTGGGTTTTGGTCCTTTCCCTCGGGGCATCCTGATCTGTGTGAAACCCCCTAGACCAGTGATACTCAACTGGCGGACCGGGGTCCAAATGCGGACCTCGACGAAAGATTTCCGGACCCCTGACCTGACAGCCCTGCACTTAATATATAATACTGTGGGGCCAAAAAAAAGCTCAATTTTTTTCCCAGTGCTCTGTAGGGTTTTTGAGATAGGGGCAAACAGCCTTTGTTAGTTTTGCCTGGGTAATCTATAGGCCCTCCCCCAGTGTGCTGATTTCTAACTATCCACCCCCCTCCCCGACAGCCCTCCGTCCGGACCTTCATCTCTCACAAGATGCCTTGAAATGGACCTTTCAAGAAGTGGTTGAGTACCCCTGCCCTAGACCGTCTAGCTATAAGATTTCCGGGCTGATCGGTCCCCTCCCGCCGGGGCATCTAAAATGGGGATGCCCCGCTGTGTGAAACCCCCCAGATCGCCAGAAAGAAACCTCATCCCGGTCCTATGGCGCATGTGCGGGCACTCAGCGTGCTCAGAGTCGCTGACGTCATGTCATCTAAGATGGAGTCTAAAGCCAGGGGCTCCGCGAGCACTGGAGGCCACACCCCTCGCTTCCTTTTAGCAGGGAGTGTGCCCGCACTGGCCATCCACAAATGCATGGCGCGGACAAGCACCCTGCTAGAGGGATAGCGGGGAAGCGCCCACAGCCCACGCATGCACCGTTGGACCTTGAAGATAGGTAATTGAACGGGGCGACCTGGGGGGTTTCACACATCCAAAAGTGGGGATGCCCCGGCGAGATATACACCAACAATAGAGTCATGTTGAAAGAGAACCCGATTTAGGCAGTGGGACAAAGCAGCAAAGAATGAAATGAGACAAAAGTTGAGGGGGTTACAATAGGACATACACATCGTGGTAAATGTAACACCAGAACACAATCTGCTGATTCAGCGCAGGCAGCATGCCCCCATGTCTTTCCACGCGTGCCATAAAGGGATCTGGCAGCCCGTACACCGCACACAATCTTCCAAAAACACATTTTAAAACATATTTCCAGCGCAGGGGGGGAAAAAACTGTCCAAAAACCAAAAACGCTGATGCGAAAAAATGTTTCACCTTCCTGCGCGGGCCTGTTTTACATTACAGGTAGAATTCTGTCAACGAGACAAGAGCGAGCAGTGTGAGCGGCAGCCCACGGAATTCCTCTGGTTACTGCTGCAGAGACTGTTCCATTGTGTCAAACGGGTAGGATGGCTGCAAATGAGGGGCTCTGCAAAAACCACACTCCATGGCTGATGGTAAGGCCTGGCACCGGCCAAGCCACAGCGACTGGCCCATACAGACCCGGAATGGGTGACCATGAAGGGAATACGTGTCTTGCCGTGTTTTCACAGGAGCTGTAAGTAGGAGTAAAGCGCTGGGTTGCGGGTTCTTATCGAGCCATATAAAGAGAGGCCGACCCCGCACTATGGCAGAAAAACGCAACCCAGCAGGTGAAAAGGATAACCTTCACTTAGCAGGATGGGTGGGCGTGAACTGGAAAAAGGCGGTGGACAACTGGGATGCTCGAAACATGTACAATCCCTGGTTATTTACAGTAGTGATTTTTTTAGGGGCAATGAAGACATTTTTTGGGCTACAAATCTAGTTCTACTAGTATACAGAGTATAAGGGAGCCGAGCATGGCCAGTAATGACTTAACCACTGTAGCCATGCATGACTTGGATGAAGCATTTGCTCTTAAAAAGGAAGTACTAGCTTATATTACAGTTGTGCCACAGTTCTCTGCAATTCATCCAAAGCTCGAAGAGTTGGATGTCAATGAAGAGCAACCCTTATAAAGAAAGCTGGTGCAGAAACTTACAAACAGGAACAGCTCGTAAATTGGGTTGAATACACATTTTTTAATATTTGCTGATGTAACAGGAGCGAGCCACCTTAGAAAGATACCTATGTCAGGGTTAAAGGGACAACCTCTCGTGTACTGAAAATGAGCAAGAGCACACTACCTCAGAAATGGTAGCAATTGCCCAAAAAGCTTTTGGAAGACCTGTAGAAAATCAAGCAACCCCCCCCGAACTAAAGCCTTTTTGATATGATTGGCTGACCTAGTAGCCATTGAAGATCTTAGCTTAGTGTTCGCTATAGAAAAGGGACCTGGTATTTGTGGCAATCATAGGAGGATTGGGGCAACACAGTGGGTATTCTTTTATCTCCTTTTATCTCCTTATCCCAATAGCAATAGGGAATACGTGTCTTGCCGTGTTTTCACAGGAGCTGTAAGTAGGAGTAAAGCGCTGGGTTGCGGGTTCTTATCGTGCCATATAAAGAGAGGCCGACCCCGCACTATGGCAGAAAAACGCAACCCAACAGGTGAAAAGGATAACCTTCACTTAGCAGGATGGGTGGGCGTGAACTGGAAAAAGGCGGTGGACAACCTGGGATGCTCGAAACATGTACAATCCCTGGTTATTTACAGTGGTGATTTTTTTAGGGGCAATGAAGACATTTTTTGGGGCTACAAATCTAGTCCTACTAGTATACAGAGTATAAGGGAGCCGAGCATGGCCAGTAATGACTTAACCACTGTAGCCATGCATGACTTGGATGAAGCATTTGCTCTTAAAAAGGAAGTACTAGCTTATATTACAGTTGTGCCACAAGGCTCTGCAATTCATCCAAAGCTCGAAGAGTTGGATGTCAATGAAGAGCAACCCTTATAAAGAAAGCTGGTGCAGAAACTTACAAACAGGAACAGCTCGTAAATTGGGTTGAATACACATTTTTTAATATTTGCTGATGTAACAGGAGCGAGCCACCTTAGAAAGATACCTATGTCAGGGTTAAAGGGAAAACCTCACGTGTACTGAAAATGAGCAAGAGCACACTACCTCAGAAATGGTAGCAATTGCCCAAAAAGCTTTTGGAAGACCTGTAGACAATCAAGCAACCCCCCCCGAACTAAAGCCTTTTTGATATGATTGGCTGACCTAGTAGCCATTGAAGATCTTAGCTTAGTGTTCGCTATAGAAAAGGGACCTGGTATTTGTGGCAATCATAGGAGGATTGGGGCAACACAGTGGGTATTCTTTTATCTCCTTTTATCTCCTTATCCCAATAGCAATAGGGAATACGTGTCTTGCCGTGTTTTCACAGGAGCTGTAAGTAGGAGTAAAGCGCTGGGTTGCGGGTTCTTATCGTGCCATATAAAGAGAGGCCGACCCCGCACTATGGCAGAAAAACGCAACCCAGCAGGTGAAAAGGATAACCTTCACTTAGCAGGATGGGTGGGCGTGAACTGGAAAAAGGCGGTGGACAACCTGGGATGCTCGAAACATGTACAATCCCTGGTTATTTACAGTGGTGATTTTTTTAGGGGCAATGAAGACATTTTTTGGGGCTACAAATCTAGTCCTACTAGTATACAGAGTATAAGGGAGCCGAGCATGGCCAGTAATGACTTAACCACTGTAGCCATGCATGACTTGGATGAAGCATTTGCTCTAAAAAATGAAGTACTAGCTTATATTACAGTTGTGCCACAGTTCTCTGCAATTCATCCAAAGCTCGAAGAGTTGGATGTCAATGAAGAGCAACCCTTATAAAGAAAGCTGGTGCAGAAACTTACAAACAGGAACAGCTCGTAAATTGGGTTGAATACACATTTTTAATATTTGCTGATGTAACAGGAGCGAGCCACCTTAGAAAGATACCTATGTCAGGGTTAAAGGGAAAACCTCACGTGTACTGAAAATGAGCAAGAGCACACTACCTCAGAAATGGTAGCAATTGCCCAAAAAGCTTTTGGAAGACCTGTAGACAATCAAGCAACCCGCCCGAACTAAAGCCTTTTGATATGATTGGCTGACCTAGTAGCCATTGAAGATCTTAGCTTAGTGTTGGCTATAGAAAAGGGACCTGGTATTTGTGGCAATCATAGGAGGATTAGGGCAACACAGTGGGTATTCTTTTATCTCCTTATCCCAATAGCTTAGATTGCAAATAGATCCTAAGAAATGATAGCAAATACCTATGTCAGGGTTAAAGGGACAACCTCTCGTGTACTGAAAATGAGCAAGAGCACACTACCTCAGAAATGGTAGCAATTGCCCAAAAAGCTTTTGGAAGACCTATAGACAATCAAACAACCCCCCGAACTAAAGCCTTTTTGATATGATTGGCTGACCTAGTAGCCATTGAAGATCTTAGCTTAGTGTTCGCTATAGAAAAGGGACCTGGTATTTGTGGCAATCATAGGAGGATTGGGGCAACACAGTGGGTATTCTTTTATCTCCTTATCCCAATCGCTTAGATTGCAAATAGATCCTAAGAAATTAGTAGCAATTGCCTAAAAAGCATTTGGAGGACCTATAGGCAATCAAACCACCCCCCAAACTAAAGCCTTTATTTGAAGTGACCCCTTTTTGATATGATTGGCTGATCCAGTGGCCACTGAAGATCTTAGCTTCGTGTCTGCTATGGAAAAGGGGCCTGATATTTGCGGCAATCATAGGAGGATTAGGGCGAAAAAGTGGGTATTCTTTTATCTCTTTATCCCAAACGCTTGGATTGCATATAGATCCTCTTTAAAAGCCACCCTCTTACCCAAGAGCCAACGGACATACAGCCGGTCATCATTGTCCTCTTTAGTAGGAGGCTCCAGCTGTGGCGGGGAAAGCAATAGCTTCTGGTCCTCCAAACTACAGGTAACTTCAAACACATAGCCCCTTAATTTCTTCCATTGTGAAAACTTTAAAGGGACATTAAAGAAGGGTTTGTATTCCTAGGTATCTTTATAGTAATCATCAAATATGCATCAAAGAGGCGGAAAGAAATCGCTACTATATGTCTGAGTTCGGGAAAAAAATGAAAATTCATATCAGTATCTAAATTGTACACTTACCCCTTTCCTCAACTTCTTCGTCATCATCTTCGTCATCCCCAGACGAGGGCATGTCTACAAGAGAAAAGCAGCATTTAAATGTGAGGAATCAGGACTATTTGCTTACAAGGTAAGGCCCTTATTTATGAAGGAATAGCGACAGGTAGCGACTGGTGAGCGGCCGGTAATGACGGTCACCGCCACGAGAACGCCGGCTCCCCACCACAATCACACATTTATCAAGCCGATCCTGCTTAGCGACTGAGATAGCGCCATATAGCGACTCATTCATCATTATTCCAGCCTCAGCCCACAGCGCCAGCGCCCGACCTTGAACAGCGACAGGTATGACCTCTCGCTACCTGGCGCTCTCCAATGCATTTCAATGGAACAATCTTTAAATATTCATAATTAATTGTTATTAATGTTTTTTTTTTTTCAATGTGAAAAATTCTGTGACCACTTCTGCCATTTTAGATTTTTTTAAGGGAAAAAAATAAAAAATAAAAATTGTACAGAATTGATATTACAGGTCTGATATTAATGTATTCATATTACTAAATTATTTAAAATACTTTTCTTTTTTTTGGTTTCCAAAAATATGGTTGTTTGGGGGTTAAAAAACTACTTTTAACACATCGCCGCCAGCGCTCTGGGGTTTAAACATGCATTTCACAGCACAAGAATTTTTTGAGCGTGCTTTTTTTATGAATATGGTGGAAGCCGGTCGCTCTGACCAGTCGCTATCATGCGCACCCATACATCGCGGAACCTGTCAAATAGCAACTCGTAACCTTGTATTCAACATTACGCCACACCGACTGAGTCGCTGTCAACAACCGAACAACGGCCAAGCACAGCGACTACTAGCAGGCGCTGTGAAAATACAGCTGCAGTCGCTCAACTGTCGCTACCTGGCGCTATTAATAAATCAGCCTCTAAGTCTCAAGTTGGTTATGAGAATAGACTGTGGTGCCTGATATTAACTACAAAAAAGTGGTGCTGTGCCACATCCGCCATCTTAACCCTACTGCTTGCTAGGTTTGGGGCAAAGGGTAGTTCCTCTATAAACCCAAGGGAAAGGGGGGGTTGGGAGAGAGAGACAGTAATTGTCTGTTCAACTTTTCCGATACAAGCTGGACAGTTAATGCACTTCAAGGGGAGATAAATAGCCCCCAAACTGATCTAAAACGTGTGATTCCTCAAAAAGAAGCCAGAATGCAGGGAAAGATGCAACACAAATTAGACAAGCAATAGGCAGCAGGTCTCCACTCTATTGTTATTCTGGAGGAGATATCTGAGGCATCTATGCCGGCCCATGGACTTCAATGAAAAGGACCAGCTGAGCCTATCATGTATGGGGTTGTCTGACAAATAAAAGAGCGCTGTTCTGATACCGCCATGTTCAATTATTCTGATATCTTCATAAATGTAACCATCACAAAGCTGCTCTGAATTTGCACCCAGCTTCCCGCAGAAGAAGATCAGATGAATACATCCCACTTTTATCTTTTATATAATGTATGCTGCTGCTACAGGGTGAACATCCACCCACTCATCACACCACCACAAGATGGAGAGAAGGTATTTTTCAATGAAAAGTATGTTGGGGAAAAGAACACTCTTCCCGATGAATAAATGGCCCTTATTCCTGCAGCACACATGTAGCCTAGACTGTCAGTCACGTGTTACTCGGAGGAGTCACAGGGAAGCAGACTGCGGCAAAGTCTTAAAGTGGACCAACACCCACCCCTGATCGGCCCGGGGATCTATAAGATTCCCGGGCCGATCAGCTCCCTCCCCGCGGGGCATCCAAAAACATACCTTATCGGCGACAGACAAGCCACCGCCGCCGCCCGCACGTCCCTCTAGCAGGGCTCGCACCCCGCGCCGGCCGTTTGTGAATGGCAGGCTCGGGCCCTGTAAGAGGGACTCACGAGAGGCAGCAGCGGCGGCTTATCCATCGCTTGTACGTCGCCGATAACCCTGATCGGGGTGCCCCGCGCAAGTGGACCAACACCCAGTATAGTGAAAATCCTGGGTGTTGGTCAACTTTAAATAAGTAAAGGTAGAAGATTGCAGTTCCACAAGATGGGTCACTTAAAGTGGATCAAAACCCACCGTGATCGGCTGGGGAATCTATAAAATTCTAGGGCCGATCGATTCCCTACCCCCGGGGCATCCAAAATCAGGATGCCCCACTATGTGAAATCCCCCAGGTCGCCCCATACACTTACCTTGTTTACCAGTCCTACGGCGCTTGCACGAGCCGCATCCCTACTATCTCTCTAGCAGGGTGCATGCTTGTGACAGGCATTTGTGAATGGCCGGCGCGGGCAAGCTCCCTGTTAGAGAGTAGCGGGGGATGCGTCCGTCAGCGGATCTGAGCGCGCTGATTGGATGAGTGGCCACGCATGCGCCGTAGGACCGGGAAGAGGTGAGTTGACTTTGGCGATCTGGGGGGTTTCACACAGCGGATCGAGGAGCCCCGGGGGGAAAGGACCGAAACCCAGGATAGTCAAAATCCTGGATTTTGGTCCACTTTACAAGTGCTTGCTGGTGTCTGAGTCCCACGGTAGCCCAGGACCCTCAGATTGCATGTTACAATGCCATTTTTCCATATACCTAACAAACCTTACCGCAGATAAAATGCGGCATACCACAAAGGGGTCCAATAAAACTATCACCCAAGGGCCCACATCCTGTAAGCCTGGAGACCTGCCCCCATTGGCAGAGGCAGCAGCCTGGTAAGTTAGCAGCAGGAGGTCCCCACCTCTATGGGAAGACAGCCTTTATTTACTATACATGTTATATATTAGACATCCATAGTAACTGTATTCCCGTGTCCTTGGAAGTGAAGCCCATTTTTTATATTTTCAATTTTTGTACTTAAAAGATAAGGTGCTCCGTATGTGAAACCGACATTAATCTGGCTTGCAGCAGCAATATATCACAATGTACCACAAAGTGGACCAAAACCCAGGATTTCGACTATCCTGGATTTTGGTCCTTTCCCCTGCTGCGTGAAACCCCCCAGGATGCCGAGACCAACTCGATCGGCCCAGGAATCTTATAGATCGGAGTAGGTTTTGTTCCACTTTAAGATCACTTTATCTGTAACATAAATTTGCTAGACAACATGCCCTGTCCAATCTACCTCAAAAATAGGGTATTCTAGGGGATGTCTAAACTAAGTCAGGACCATGCTGCTCAGAGGATCCATATTTAACTGTCTAACCAAAGTGAAATACAGCTCTAATTCATGCCAACAATACCCCAAACATGGTGCCCGAGAGGCGAATGTGCGACGTAAAACAAGAATGATGGACATTATGAATCGGGCAACAGAATGTTAGGGAAGTAAATGGATGTAGCTTTTAATTATGTCCACCCTATTCTGCCACCAAAATTCAGGACTTGACCACTGAGGGACTCCAAAAAGAGGTTCCTTGCAACTAACACCAAAATTAATCTGGCCTACAGCAGGCCTATATCACAGTGTACAGGAAGACTAATTCATCTGTAGCATGAATTGACCAGCCAACATGAAACATAGTAGAAACATAAAAGGTTGATGGCAGAAGGGACCATACTGTCCATCTATTCTGCCCTTATGTATATACTGTAAGTTGTCTTTATCTTAGGATAGTTGGAGGCTTATCCCAGACATGTTTAAATACCACTTACTATTGATTTTTCAACTACCTCTGCTGGAAGCATCTACTACTCTTTCTGTAAAATAATATTTTCTAACATTGCTCCTGATCTTCCCCCGACTAGCTTCAGGTTGGGCCCCCTTGTTCTATCATTACGTTTTTTCTTAAAAACACTTCCCTCCTAAACCTTTTTCAATCTTTCCACATATTTAAAAGGTCTCAATCATGTCCCCCCTCTCCCTTCTTTCCTCCAGACTGTACAAATTAAGTTCTTTAAGTCTCTCCTCCATTTTTGTTGGCCACCTTTGGACCCGTTCTATTTGAATAATGTCTTTTTGCAGGTGGCCTCACCAGGGCTCTATACAGCGGCATCACAACCTCCCTCTTCCTACTGGTGATGCCTCGAGCTATGCAGCCGAGCATCCTGCTTGCTTTTCCCACTGCCTGGCTACACTGTCCACTCATCTTGCAGCTTTCAGTAATCCATATCCCTAAATCTCTCTCCTCCGAAATCCTGGCTAACACAGTACTGCCCATACGGCACTCAGAGCCGGGATTCCTTCTACCCAAGTGAATGATTTTACATTTAGAGACATTAAACTGCAGTTTACAGAGTTTTGACCATTTATCCAGTAAAGCTAAATCATTTTCCATGTTGCAGACACCGCCAGGAGTGTCCACCCTATTACTAACCTTTGTATTATCAGCAAACAGGCAAACTTTTCCTACCAAGCCTTCTCCTATGTCCCTTACAAAGTGACTCACCTAATATCTACCTCAATATTATGTTATTCCAGGGGATGCCTAAACCAAGTCAACACCCTGCTGCTCGGAAGTTCTGTATTCAATTGTCCATGCCTGGATTAACCAATTGACTTTTACGAAAAGAAATGTAACAGGAACCCCTTTTAACAAAACATTCCATAAATATCCGATGACTGAGAACTTGCAAACTAATTTTAAGGCCAGCGAGAGAGACCCGTCCAATATTTCTTTTAAGATCGAATGGATTTTTTTTCTTCAAGAAGCAAAATAAAAAAGAAATCCCCTAAAATAAACCCATGTTCCAAAAGTTTATTTTTATTTTTGTCGGACATAGCTTGTGCAAAATTTTCTGGAAATGAAAAGAAAATAGAAAAGAAAAAGAAACAACCCAATGCAGGAGCAGGGGAAAAAAACAAACAAGCAGAGACGCTGTGGACTTTGTGCTCCGAGTCGCTATCGGGCAAGCGGCAGGCCAAGAGAGATTTGATCCCTTAAAACGTCTAGATTATTACTCTTCCCGCAATCAAAACATTTTATCGCTCTACCACCTCTCTGAGTCCACAGCTGTTTTCTATTCCAAGTACCACCAGCTGCCCAATTTCAGCCCTCCGACTTGCCCCCTTGATCTTTAAAGCATTTTAATGCAATTTTATTGAGGCAAACACATTTGAGAGGTTTAGAAGTCGGCAGTGCTCTTCTCCTGTTACTCTTTTACTAGAGACAAGTAGGTGGTGGGGAACCGTTCTAAAGTCCAAATGCCTTCTTGACTATTTAACTGATGTGACCTCTAGATGTCTCCTGGAATTTCAAATAACGTGATTAAGAGCAGATGTATACAAAGGTGGCAGAGAAAGGGGGGGAGGCGTGAAGCTTTTGTTTCAGCTTCTTTACATTTTGGCTTCAGACAAAAAATCCTGTTGAGGTCAGCCATGCGTCCCACCAGGTCTCCAGGTGACTTGAACTAGGGAAAGTGTTCACTCGGGGTGGCGGTTAGTCCTTGAGCAATCTCTGTACACACAACAAAGACTAGGCTGATTCTTCAGCGAACTCAGCTGGATTTAATAATTAATTACACGTTTGCCTAATTGCTCTCTAATTTGGTGACAATAATTAACTCCTTATGGCACCCTGTTGTCCAGGCTCTGGAATAGAATGAGCAACTTGAATAGAAAGACCACAACTCCCAGTGATAGATAAATAGGAGAAGGCATGTTTTCACTCTTGAGTAGAAAAAAAGAAAGCTAGGAGGTGTAAAGTAAAAGCAAAGGTGGTGAATCAAAATGAAGATGAAGTCAAGTCCACACCCCCCCCCATGCTTAGCTTTAGTAATTGTAAAAAATGCACTTCTGCCATGATTCTTTCCTGGTGAGAGGAGGGATGCTCACTGGAAGCTGGGACCTGAAGTGACAGGCCAGTCAGCCAATCCCTGGAGCAGCATTGCTGTCAAACTGGCGGCTGTTTTGAGCCATAGGTAGAGCAGGGCATCTAGTCATGTACTTCCCACCACTCATCTCCAAAGTTATGCATCATTGCCACTGCATGCCAAGGAATAATGGTAGCATAGTGGTCACCATTTCTGGTAATATAGGACCATTACAGACAGCATGGCCAGGGGGCACAGACTGGTTGCCAAGCATTTAAATGGCAGCAGTGAAACTTCAATGATCTCCTGCAGACCACCTTGCAATGGAAAGCAATGACTGTTCGGTCGTCTAAAACAGTGGTCCCCAACCCTGTCCTCAAGGCCCACCAACATGTCATGTTTTTTGGATCTCCAAATAGCCAGCTCTATTGCTCTGCGGCTGCACTAATTACTCCACCTGAGCATCTTTGTGGAGATCTGCAAAACCTGGCCTGTTGGTGGGCCTTGAGGACAGGGTTGGGGACCACTGGTCTAAAACATTAACAAGAGGTGTTGTAAACACATTATTTTGTGGCAAAGATCAGGCCAGTATCTAGGGTTAGTCTACCTGTATTCTAAAATACTGATATCAGAATGAGAAATCAGAATGAAAACAGGGGATCAGTGTATAACCTCCTCCTCAAACCCATTGGCTGATCCCTGCAGTAGGGTCCGATGTCTCATTGACAACTGACATGTGTCAGCGCAGCAAGACAAACGAACAGACCCAAGTAAGAAATAAAAGGACATCTGCTTACCTGCTACCTTGATGGTAAAATTTCGCAGGGTCTCCCCAGAACGCAGCAATGTACAGCTATAAATCCCAGAGTCATCGTACGAAACGTTGTTGATCTTGAGCAGGTTTTGTCTTGTATGCGTCCGGTTGTTTGATGCCAGGACAATTCCATCCTTTGACCATACTATAGGCATTGGGGGGCTCTCCACCATACAGGACAATTCCACATTCTCTCCTACTCCATACATCAACTCATCAAGGGGGGTCTGCTCTCCCGAGAGGTAATCTGCTGAATAAAAGATCACAATTATTATTATTATACCTTATATATTATACCATTATAATTATATAATGAATCCATTAAGCCATTAATAAATGCCCCTTCAGTTCCTACACTGATAGATCTGGTAAAGAAAAAAGCCTCCTTAGATGCAAGCAAGTAAGTAGGCTTCTCTGTTCGCCTTTCTAATTCGTTTGCTTCTTTTATGCATCATCATCTACTTCTCGAATTAGGAACCCCCCAAGTGACACCATAGAAGGGAATGGCAGCCTAGATAGAAGGTACAAAGTTCAGAAAGTTCCCCTCCATTGCTCTTGCTCTCTATTCCAGCCTCTGTCTCTGTTCACTTCTAGTTACTCTTACTTTTTTTGGATTGGGAACCCCCTCCGTGTGGTGACCATGAATGGAAAGGCTGCCTGGCTAGAAGCTCCCAGTTCAGAAGATCCACTACTTTTTTCTCTGTTCCAATCTCTGTCTCTAAATTATATCTACTTACTTTTCTCTTCATTTTCTCTTCATGGGGACCTCCTTCATTTGGTAAATTAAAGGCTGCCTGGGTAAAAGAATTTCTACTAGCTACCCTTTCTTTTCAATTCCTAGGTGAGAGACCCCCTCTGTGTGGTGTCTGGGAATTTGGCTGTTAGGACTAGAACGGTCCTTCTACTGACCCCTAACTCTTGGTTTTTTACTAGTGTTGCTCAAATGCTGCTCAGTTTGTTTCAGATGCAATTTTGGACTCAGATGTCCGGATTTGGCTTTCAATGATGTTCTAATTGTATAAATACAAATTTGCACTAATCCAGCAACACAATTTTTAATTTTTAGTGTGGCATGTTATTCTTTAAAAACAATATAAATTATAAAGAAAATAAGAAAAAAGACATGGTTGAATGTGACCTGAATTTTGTCATTCAAAATCGGCGACCTGAATCTGAACAGAACCCTAGTTCTAACCCTCTCTCCCTCAACTCAGCCAAATTTGCCTTGAATTCGTAATCTATTGGGGGGAAATTTGCAAGGTACATTCAGGCATTTACATGCATATTTCCTCTACAACAGAAAACTTTATTTTTAGTATTTTTACAAAAACAGAGTCGCAATCCAGTATGTTGAGAGACATGTTAGGCTTGATATAGGTGGGCTAAAGAGACCAAAAACCCTCTACTTAGGTAAAGGAAGAGAGGAGCTTTCCTAAAACGGAAAGTATTAGCACAGTTCCCAATATAAGTACAGATAGCATTACCCATCAATCCTTGCAGCAGGCAGAGCTATGCAAATCATCTCTTTATGTCTCGGACATCCAAGGCCCTTAGAAACGCTAAGGGTGCAATGCCAAACATTTGCTTTAAATTTACACAGCCAAATACATCCAACTAGTGGACAAGTGTTTCAAGCTTTCGGCTCTCATCAGCACTAGGGCAGATGTCTCTGGCTGTATGAGGAGTGAGACTTGGTGAGTACCAAAACAGAGTTGCAAGCCAGTATGTGGAGAGACCCATGTTAGGCTTAATTTAGGGGGGCTAAAAAGACCAAAAACAGTATTTTTACAGAAAGTGAGGGCTTATTCAAAAACAGTAAAAAAGATGGCCGAATTTGATCAAGCAACTCGCGTCTGAACAGCAATTCTAGTTCTAATTCTCTCTCACTGTATCCACCAAAAGAAAAATGGGTCTGTCATTGGGTTTTAAAGTGAATAAGTACAGTTCTCAAAGGATAGCAAAAAAAAAAAAGCATAAACTTGCTTGATGCTCTCGACTCTATTAAACGGGGCAGCATCAGAAAATTCCTGAGAGGTCTCATAGCATGGTGCTGGGAGACGAGAAATTCTACAGGCGCTGTACCACATGCTCGCCGGCTTAGAACGCAAATTTGGCAAGCGAGCAGCTTCACAGCATCAAAGTCACAACACATGCTTCATTTTAATTAACTTTCTTAAGTCCGAAATAGGGGGGAGGGTTCTTTGTTCATGCAAAGCAGTAAGCACTTCCATTTACATACGTAATGAAATGAACTTTTCGAAAGCTTGCAAAAAGTTTTTTTTTCTAGATTATTTAAACAAGGTAGGAGATGCTTATTTTAGCTCTTTCTCTGACCTTGCCTTTAAAACTAGCACTAAAGCAATTTAAAAACTCAAAATAAACAGCGAGCTGCGAAAAGTACAGGGCAAGATTTATTATACTCATGCTTCTGCTTCCCGTCAAAAGGCTTCTGTCAGGACACGAGATTTAGATCCTTCTGGCTCTAAGAAACCTGCCCAGAAGGCTCTGTCAGCATAACACCCCTCTGGATCAGCCTTGTCAGGATAATTATATGGGTGATAAACTGTTTTTCACTGCTAAATGCCCAATTTTCTTTTCAGCCTGACAGGGGAAAAAAATATGAAGAGAAAGCGCCAAAACTACTGTGAAAATCTAGAAGGAACGCTACACCTAGCCTTCAGCTACAGGTTCGGCCACACCGAGTGCCAGTGTTGTGTCATGCTTGGTCACTTCTGTTGGTGGGGCACTGTTGTCGTGTCACATACCCCAAGCAGCCAATAATATGCTGTACTAGTTCTGACCTAAACAGAAGGAAATAAATGAAGAGAATACACTAGGACTACTGTGAAAATTTAGAAGAAATGCTAAACCTAGCTTTCATCTACAGCCAAACCGAGCACCAGTGCTGTGTCATGCTTGGTCACTGCTGCTGGTGGGACACTGTTGTCGTGGCACATGCCCCTAGCATCTAATAATATGATGTATTAGTTCTGACCTAAACAGAAGGAAATAAATGAAGAGAATACCCCAAGACTACTGTGAAAATCTAGAAGGAAGGCTAAACCTAGCGTTCAGCTACAGCCAAAGCGAGCACCAGTGTTGTGTCATGCTTGGTCAATGCTGTTGGTGGGGCACTGTTGTCGTGTCACATGCATCTAGCAACCAATAATATTATGTTACTAAAGACTTAAAGGAGCCGCAGCACTCAACCCTGTTAGCTTGCAGACCAACCTATAATCTGTCTCTAAATCTGGTAAAAACAGAGGCTCCGTCACACACATCTGCAGAAGTATGCTAAGCTGCACCACCAGCGCCAAGGTGCCTCTATGGGTGCATTCCTAACTCTAATCTATGAGAGCCCCATTTGGGACATACAATGCAAGAAATAAAAAGGGAGCAGCTTACCTGAGGTTGCCCTAAACCTCATGTGCAAGCCATGGGGCATAATATTATGTGCCTGTTCTAGCCTAAACAGGGAGTCTACAAATGAAAGAGACTATCACAAGACTACAGCGAAAATCTAAAAGGAATGCTACATAGCCTTGAGCTGTGGCCAAAGCAAGCACCAGTGTCGTGTCATGCTTGGTCACTGCTGCTGTGTTATAAAAATAATACCGTGTACTAGTTAAAACCCAAATAATGAAGAGTAAGCATGGGAGGGAGTCAATACGTATGTACTAGCTAATTACAGAGATGAAGGGCCCAGAGCCACGAGATTTGAGAGATGACATATTCAAATCTGGGGCGCTTCAGGATACAATCCGGTCCTGGCACTTAAACCCCCTGCAATCTATGACTTCAGGGAAATTGCTTGATCTATTGCTGGGAAAAAGAGAGGAGACAGGATGGCACAGGACTGGGGGTTAAACCGCTTTTATGCGTAGTCCTGAAAGAATGAAATTGAATAGAGGGAAACTTTGGATTCCTGCAATGGATTCTACATAGCGCAACAGGAAATAAAGGAGAGGCAGGAATCAGGTAAATTGAGTGCGACCTTATTATCAATATGTATATATTGTACACATACATAAAGAATTACCGTATATACTATATTAATACATTTAAAATTGTAAATTTATAATAACATTTATAATCAGATTTAAGATCAGGTTCTTTTTATTGTTCCTAATAGTAGTAGTAGCACTGTGTTTTACTTAAAAAGGAGCTGCTAATATCATATTTAATAGAAGGATTATTATTATTACTCGCATTGGCATTTTTAGCATTTGTAACATAACATTAGCCATTCTGAAATCGAACTATATAGTTCGATCTCTGAATATCTAGCAGTAACACCATTAATTAATGTTCATGTTCTATAAATAATAATTTTCCAGTACCATTATGTGAAGCAGCCAGTCTGTTTCATAGATAGAATATTTGTCTAAGCAAACAGTTTAATGGGTTCTAGATGGCTGACCCCTAATGCCTGCTCTTGCCAATTAGCACATGGGTCTTCCCTGGGTCATCAACATGTTGGTATAGCGCCAGGCTCAGCATGCGTGAAGGCGGGAAGAAGCTCAAGTGGTTTGTTGATAAAACAAGACATGGCTTGGTGAGCAGGGTTTTTTTTTCTTCATGGAGGAAGATAAGGAGCACTTGTGCCTCACTCTGCACAAAGGAGGCTTCTCCGCAAGACTGGACGGCTCACAAAGGACGCTCAGCAAGCACTGCTCCAACAGACAGCTGCCCACAAGGACACCGGCCTGTCTATTCATATACACATCCTCCTGGAAATCAATGCACATAGGCTTGTGCCGTCAGTAGCCCCACCTAGTGTACATCAGGCACAGGTATCTTATATGGGACTTTTAAGCAGGTCAAAACTCGCATTGGTTGGGTCCTGGAATCTAAAAGAGCCTTCCCTCAGGCCATCCTGCACTGGATGCCCAGCTGTGTGAAACCCTCCGGGACACCGTTGATCTTACCTGATCCCGACAGGTCCCACGAGACAGTTCCTCGTTTAGGGTAGCGAGAGCAGAATTTAGTGGAAACCCAGACCTATGAAAAAAGCCATTGTCTATATATAGGTCCTTAGGGGATCCGATCTAGTCTGTTGGGTAACACCACTTAAAACTGGAATTTTCTTACATTTCCCCCCTTTTATATATCCACATCTTAAAACTTCAATCTGAACTCACGTGACCCTCCTGTACAGACATCCCAACATGGAGGATACTGGAGATGGGCTTTAAAGTGAACCTGTGCTCGAATTAGATGATTAACATCCTCTAGATTTCATACAAATAGCGTCTTAGATTTTTATGTCTACCCTATAGATAAGGCGGATGGTTCCTACAGGACTCTTTACTGCCCTGCCATTACTGCATCCATCAGTCTGGAGAGGTACACTTAAGGAAACCATGAGCCATAAAAACATAGATACTACAAAAAAAAGTCCTCTGCTTGAGTAAAGTCCGGAGGCCACTCAATATATTTACCGGCCATATTAAATAACAGAGCACCACCAGCCCTATTGAGTATTATGCATATTAGCATGGAAGACTTCTCCAAATAAACACTACTTTCTTCAGAAGACGGCGGAGGAAATGAAGATAAATGTACACGACTCTTTTCAAAGTGAGCAGGACCGGATAGAACAACGTCGCCTCCTCACTTCAGAGGCAATAAAAAGAGACTCCTCAAGCCCATCAGACCCAGACAGGAAGAAAAATAGATTTTACATTTGGATTCACTTTTCTCCCTGCTTTCTCCATCCCGGACTACTATTGAATTTTCTATCAGGCTCATGCAAACAACATACAAACACACACACTCATTTTTGGTTTGAAGGATCATTCAATCTAATTTTTTTGATTAAGCATTGATCTTATTTACTTTGGATCTACAGCACATGGTATTACCTCCCATTAGATTAAATGCAAAACATTGCCCAATATAATGAATAGTCAGTGAAAACTCCTATATTACCAGATGAACAAAACATTTTCTATCATCAAAAAGCTGAACTAAACTAAGAAAAAGAACTAGGTCATCTTTAATGTTTAGCCAATGAGATGGTTCTTTCGGGAAACCAATTTGTGTCCATAAGATAAAGGTATATCTGACAGTTAACTTGAAACTTTTAAATTCCCTGGCCCTAACAGTTTTGCCCGAGGTGTCCTCAGGCAGTGAGAATAATAACGCATAGTTTTGTCTGAGCAGCTATTTGACCCTTCATACCCAACCGCAGATTCTTTCCTAGGACATCCAGATGTTTACCACTGTTCTTGGAGCTGTCCCTTGATAATGAACGTAGGTAGGTGACTTTTTTTTTTACTAGGACTGCTAAGGAGGTAAATTTGAAAGTCCACCCTAATTATACAAAAAGCAAGGGGTAGAGAAGCAAGAAGGTAAATGGGTGGCGATACCTGCACACTGTCATTTCCTGCTTACCTTCTTTTGCACCAAGCCACTTTCATAAGATTTTTGGTCATCTAACTTTGAAGAGGCTTTAGAAGAAGCAGAATTTCGTATATATTATAATTATATATATATATATATATATATATATATATATACACACACACACACACACACACATGGGGCATGCTTTTTCTTGCCAGTCTAGACACCCCCATCTCTGAACCACGTTTACAATGGGTGAACAGGAGAGGCAGGACAGACTACAGCAGCTAGGGCCTCTTATAGTGGATTAAGGCTTGCTGCTGGGCTTGGGGAGATCATGCGAAGTTTTCTTCTAGAAGTTTAAATTGGAAAATTAAACATCCTGGAAGCGTCTTAGCATCTGAAAAAAGAAGTCCTTCCACATCTTCCATCCCCTAAGCTTACATTCAAGCAGTGAGAAGAAGGTTCTTCAGGGTGCAGCATGGTTCTACAGAAGCCCCATGGCTGCCCTAGCACACACCATAAATCATAGTGTCCGTTTGAGTGGTTTTATCTCATGGGTGGGTATATGCTGGCAGCCTTTAGGCAGGACAGATGTAGGCAGGAGAGCATATACTCCAGATGTTTCAGATAACTAGATCACTAAACCTGTCTCCATCCCCCACAAAAAACTAAATATGATTTGTATGAGCATAAGAGCTTCTAGAGATCACACGCTGCTCACAGAGGCATGCCCGCACTCCCTCCTGTTGCCTGTCCAAGAGATTTACTAGTGTCAATTAGATTTCTGGGAGGAAAAGAAAAAGTAACGGCAGGCACTTAAAGATTGAGTAAAAGTATTACGTGAAGCGTTAAAGAAGGATGACCACATAACCTCAATGGAATGCAAAAAAGAAAGAAAGAAAATGGAGTTATAGTCTTTTGTTGTTGAAGTAGACATAGCTTAAAATCTCCCCTGGCTGTATAAGAGGTTTCTTTACACATAATGTGATGTTTCTTCAAGCCTTTCCAATCTGTGCCTCTATAGCAGCAGCCATCTTTCTTCTCCCTTGACTTCTTACTCCTGACTGATCAGACCACCACTGACTACTCAACTAAAAGGCAAATGCAGGGGCTGGCCATTTCAGCGGAGCCAAGACAGGTCTGCTGTGAAATGATTTCTATAACATTAAAATGTTGTTTTCAAAAATTCAAATGTAAATCTTTGATTCAGTACTGGTCCCATAGATTCGAAACTGGTTGAAATGGCCGGTCAAAATCTTTGTATTTCTTTCTGATTGCTAGTGTTGTTCTTGAGATAAACACAATTACAATGAGTCTCTTCTCATTCCTTTCTCCTGGAACATATATAAACACATTCTAAGTGGACCCGGGCATGCACAGTTGAAGCTGTAGCCATTTGACTGGATGCTGCTCAACCAACCACTCTATAATGTACATGCCCAGCTAAGAAAGTACTAAGCTTTGGCTGAAAATAGATGAAGGTTTTCAAACTTCCAAGTGATATGGGTAGATGGTCAGGTGTAAAAAGCAAATGTGCTTGCTGTGAGTTACTGGTCACCTTTGACCCCTATCTGAAATGGCTCCAAGATTGCTTGTGGATGAGTAGAGAAACCTTATTTTTCTAGTTTAATTCACACAAACCCTAGCATTTGAGAGATTCTAAGATACTGACTAGGCAATCCAATCAATTTTGAACCCACTCAATGTAAGATGTCGAAGGTGGTCTAGAATTTACCAATGATTTTTACATACCACTAACCATATCCAAATACATGGTGGGCGGAGGCTGGAGGCACAAATGCTGTTTCAGGCAAAGAGAAAGGCTCACTTGACGCATCAGCTAGTCAAAAATGTTACCTGTCCCATCTCATCACTTAACCCAAGTAGAGAAATTCAGTCCAAAAAAATTCAGGCTGCATCTAAAATATTTGGGTTTCCAACAATTGTTTTGACAGCCAAAAGCTATTTCCAGGCCCCAAACTCTACAAAGGGGGGTCATTTTTAGACTTTGAAATGGGCTTTGAAAGTTGGGCCTCAAAACATCAAACATAACTTTTCAGGGAAAGTCAAATCTTATGACTAAACCATTCAAAATGAATTTGAAATAAATCTTGGATTGTTTATCACTACTCAGAACCTAAGATGTGTTCTCATTCCTTTTGCCCCCTGATGGACATTTCAAAAGTTAAGATACTACACTTTCCGGGGCATGGTTCCTAGCCTAAAATGCATTTTAGAAAACCTATGTGAAGGTTCTCATACATGACAGCAAGCAACCTTATGGGGATATCCATGTCATGCTTAAAGTGGATCAAAATCCAACCTGGAGTCTTCGACACTCCAAGGGCAGGCATTCTCGCTCCCCCAGGAGGAGCTTGACTACTTACCTTAAGTGGCTTAACTATAGACGCGTGTTCAAGAAGACAAGCAGCAAGCTAAGTTGCTTTTGACTCTGAACTATGGTGTGTGCTGGGGCAGCCATGGGGCTTCTGTAGAACCATGATGCACCCCGAAGAAACTTATTCTCACTGCTTGTATGTAAGCTTAGGGTGGAAGATGTGGAAGGCCTTATTTTCAGTTGCTAAGATGCCCCCAGGTCTCCCGAAAACTCACCTTCGTTCCCGGTCCAACAGCGCATGGGCGAGCAGTGGCCACATCACGCTATCCCTTTAGCAGGTCGCATGCCGTGCCAGGCATTTGTGAATGGCTCCCTGTTAAAGGGTAGTGGGGGATGCGGCTGCCAGCATGCTCACATTAGACGAGCTCCTTGCAAAGGGACTTGAGCAGATACGATGATAGGACGAGAGGGCTGTACATGCGCCATAGGACTGGGGAAGGGTAAGTGAGACTGGCCGACCTGGGGGGGTTTCATACAGCGTGGCACCCCCGATCGGGGTGCCCGGAGGGCAAAGACCAAAATCCAGGATAGCCAAAATCTTGGGCTTTGGTCCATTCAGGCTATGTGAAATTGTAGTCTTTCTGTGTCTTCTTGACTACTTACCTTGAGTGGCTTAACTATAGACCCGTGTTCAAGAAGACACAGCAAGCCAAGCTGCTTTTGACTCTGAACTAACAGTTTGGAACCCATTATGGATCATCTAATCATCCGTCCCTCCATTCAGTGGCCTGTAGAGTCAGCCCTGTTCTGAATTCTTCCTCAGCGCTCGCTAATCTTTGTAGGACGCAGGCAGCTGGCTGCAAACGCCCAGCAACAAAGGGCCTAATCCTGCGTATCCTGGAAAAGCCCGGACATCTAAATAAAGGCAAAATAAAAAGAACAGCCCTGTCAGCGAGAGAAACGCAGAATCCTTGGCTGTGGGGGCCAGGACAATGCCGCGCGCACCACACAATGAGCTAAATGTCGTTGGGCAGCTAATTAAAAGCGGAAGTGCAGGTCTTCACAGTTAATGTTGTGGAAGGAGTTTCAGGTCTTTTCAGAGCCGGACCCCCGACTGGGCCTGTATTCAGCCAGAATTAATTGTCATTCCAGCTACCAAGCGTCCTAGTTTCTAAATGAAAATTATTCCCTGGCAGAGGCAAAAAATATCTCTATAGTGCGGGGTCAGGGCACTGTTTCTATTGTTACAGATTTCTTCAAAGTTTTTTTTTTACCCTTACTTGTGAAATTGGATCTTTTATATTTTTAATAGAATATATACCGTTTCATGGCATCTTATTTCTCAGTAGTAGCACTTTTAATGAGGCCTTTCATCCAAGGCCAAAAAAAGTCAAACTTATTGAGTTCTTTGACGACATTTTATCATTTCTGAGTTACAGCATGCTCAAGGCGTTCAAGCCAGATAGTGCTATTCACAAAGCTCGAGGAGGGGGAAGTGATAAGGCCAGAGCTATCCAAAAGGCACTCGTGAGAGAATTGGTACTTTCTGGATTGACAGTTTTAGATCTAGTGAAAGTGGCAGGAGACCTAAAAGTTTTCCGAGGGGGGAATGCCACAAATATACTGAAAGACCAAAGGCATTTTTTATGCCCTATACAATGAATTATGACCAGAGTGAACTACTAGTACTTTCTGCATTTACCTTCAATTCTCCTATACCTAAATGGCAAGACCCAGCCCCACATACTGGCCTTTTCTCCAGCAAGCGGTGCTTTCTTTCTTTGGACTGGCTTGGTGGTGCCAGCAGTGTGACCGGGTTGGAACAGCTCAGCCAAGGTGTATGCTGATCACAGCACTCAAACCGGTTAGCTTGCTGACCAACCTACAATCTGTCTCTAAACTTGGTTAAAAACAGAGGCTCGGTCACACACATCTGCAGAAGTAGCTGAAGCTGCACCACCAAGCGCCAAGGTGCCTCTGTGAGGTGCAGTCCTAACTCTAATCTCTGAGAGCCCCATTTGGGACATACAGTGCAATAGATAAATTGGGAGCAGGCTTACCTGAGGTTGCCCTATAACCTCAAGTGCAAGCCATGGGGTGGAAGGGTCAAAGACCTTGCAATACAACCTAGACCCCACACACCATGTGCTTGCACAAATTCAAAAGAAACAAAGGAGGGGTGGCAGCCGCTCAGACCATAACTATGTTACTTAATCTTTGATCAGATAGATCATATAGGGTTGCGCACATACAAATATATATTTGTGACAATAGACTATCTGCGCTGGGATAATAAAAAATCCTACCCAAGGATTAAAAACTGATAAAAGAGGAGTTTTAGATCACCTAGGATCTAATATAATAACGAACACTTAAAATATTTTTTTTTATAATCAATTTCCTTGTAATATCAACAAACAAACATAGAAATAAGTTGTGTATGTATAAAACACATTAAGTCCATTAACAATTGCGTTAATATTTCATTTTCATTTAATCCACCGCACGCATTAACTCCTTTGATTCCACTTTGTGTAATTTCCAATCACCAAAAACAAAATTGTGCATGTACCAGATTTCAAAATGGGAAAATGCCTTTAGGTCTTCTTTAACGTCGACAATTCAAGGCTCAATGAACAACTCATACGGACGAAACTAGTCTGGGGTGGCACTTGGCAGAACGAGACGAAGCTACTTTTTATTTTCACTTTCGCCCTCTGCTCTTCAGCCACAAGCATTGCTGGCTTTCGTGGCCGGGGAATAGGGTTGTTGATATTAGAAGAAAATTGTTTATAAAAAAAATGTTAAAGTGGCTTTTGACTATCCTGTGTTTTGGTCCTTTCCCCAGTCTGAACCCCCCACCCCCCCCAGATCGCCGCAGCCAACTCACCTGATCCCCGTCCCACGGCGCGTCTAAGAGCAGTGGCTCTGACGGACACATCCTCTGCTTCCCTGCTAGGCATTTGTGAATGATCGGCGCGGGCATGTTCCCTGTTAGAGGGAGGGGGAGGATGTGGCTGTCAGACACACCATGGGACCGGGATAAGGTGAGTTGCTGCGGTGATCTGGGGTGGTTTAACAGAGTGGGGCACCCCCGATCAGGGTGCCCTCAGGGAAAGGAACAAAGCCCAGGATAGTCAAAACTTTTTGACTATCCTGGGTTTTGGTCCACTTCGGTGAGGCACCCCGATCGGGGGTGCCCCGCTGTGTGAAACCCCCCAGAAAGCCCCAAAAACTCACCTCTTCCCGCTCCCACGTGACCGTTGCAGCCAATCCCCGCCGGCGGAAAAGCGGGAGGCAGCGATGAACAAGAGAGCGCGCCCGCCGCCGCCTCCCGCGCGTCACTCTTACAGGGCGCAAACGGCCATTCACAAACGGCCGGCGCGGGTGCGCGTCCTGCTAGAGGGACGCGCGGGAGGCGGCGGCGGGCGCCGCTGGATCGAGGAGCAGGTAGGGATTTAGTGGTTTCTGGGGGGTTTCACACAGGGGGGCGCCCCGCAGTCAGGGAGCTGATCGGTCCGGGAATCTTATAGATTCCCGGGCCGATCATGGGAGGGTGTTGGTCCACTTTAAGTGTGTGGGTTACTATATTAGATCCTAGGTGATCTAAAAGTTCTTTTTTATAACTATGTTACTGGCCAGCCAAAAAATGATGAGCACTGCAGCCATGGGAAGAATATGAGACTAAAATATGCAATTTTAAAAGGAACAGTATAGAAAAAGTCACTAATAGGGCAGCAAGGAGATCGAATGAAACTTGTTCCATGTGCTTCTCCTCTATTTATTGCAGCAGGCCTCCAAAATGTTTCCACTCTTTCAATTCTATTACTTCAAGACCCATAAATGTGGTCCCACAGCTGTCCCAGTCCCTTGGTTCTCTCAGTGTGAGTGATGCTGGTCATGGAAGGGACAGGGGCACATCGGTTTGGTCATGAAAAAATGAAAAGGAAAGAAGTGACAAACTTTGAAGACCTGCTACAGTATCTACAGCACACAGTGGGAAAGAAGAGGTATTGGAAAGTCTTCAGGTGAACTCCTTGCTTTCTTGTTATTGCTATTGCCTGGACTGACCAACTAAGGCCCTTATTTAAAAAGGAATAGCGACAGGTAGCGACTGGTGAGCGGCCGGTAATGACGGGCCCCGCCACGAGAACGCCGGCTCCCCACCACAATCACACATTTATCAAGCCAATCCTGCTTAGCGACTGAGATAGCGCCATATAGCCACTCATTCATCATTATTCCAGCCTCAGCCCACAGCGCCAGCGTCCGACCTTGAACAGCGACAGGTATGACCTCTCGCTACCTGGCGCTCTCCAATGCATTTCAATGGAACAATCTTTAAATATTAATAATTCATTGTTATTAATGTTTTTTTTTTTTTTTAATGTGAAAAATTCTGTGACCACTTCAGCCATTTTAGATAATTTTTTAAGGGAAAAAAAATAAATTTGTGCAGAATTGATATTACAGGTCTGATATTAATGTATTCATATTACTAAATTATTTAAAAAACTTTTTTTTTTTTGGTTTCCAAAAATATGGTGGTTTGGGGGTTAAAAAACTACTTTTAACACATCGCCGCCAGCGCTCTGGGGTTTAAACATGCATTTCACAGCGCTTGAATTTTTTGAGCCTGATTTTTTGATGAATATGGTGGGAGCCGGTCGCTCTGACCAGTCGCTATCATGCGCTCCTATACAGCGCGGAACCTGTCAAATAGCGACTCGTCACCTTGTATTCAACATTACTGCACACCGACTGAGTCGATGTCAACAACCGAACAACGGCCAAGCACAGCGACTACAAGCGGGCGCTGTGAAAATACCGCTACGGTCGCTCAACTGTTGCTATTAGTAAATCAGCCTCTAAGGATGGGGGGTGCCAAGGTGTCTAAGTCAAGAAATATGTACAACCCCAAAAACAGGAGGTAAATTAAGAGAGCTATTGGAATCCATAAAATGAAAGGACACAAACTGCACTCTCTTCTACCCCCCCCCCCCACCTTACTGACCCAGTATAATATGTTATAAAGTCTTCCACTCCTGCTTGGTCCAAAGGTTACTGCCAGCCTGTCCAGACCCTTCCAGTCATGGTAGAAGCCCCTTCCATAATAATGTGGGCCCTTCCTATAGAGCTGGTGATAGGGGCCACTGGCAACGTCACCTCTGGTGTAATGCAGCCCTGACCCAGGAATAGGAAAGGTAAGAAAATTACGTCTATGGTCAGTGAGAAGGACAGGAAGAAATACAAGGAATAAAGCCAGAGTTTTGCTTTAAAGGCAGGTGAACTTTTGATTATAGAAGAAAAATGTACGGAAAGCTGAAAAGGCGTTATTTGAAAAAGATCTCTCAGCCGCCTTTACTATCGGCTCAGCATTCATTATCTCTGTTTTGACAGCAGCAGCAGTAGGGTCTGTTACTCATTTGTCTACATTTAGGAACATTTTAACATTTTATTTTTAGCCAGGAATGTCAAGCGAACTTGCTCAAGAGTCAATTGCCTGCCAATTATCCAGGCCGGGGACGGAAGGTGTCAAAGATCAATGGCGCCGCTGCTCCGGAATTAAACGGGATCATATGCACCTACAGCCCGCTTCATTTCTATACAAGGGAGATTGGCCGGATTACCTTTTATTGGTTGGATGATTCTAAGACTTTGGAAAGTAAAAAACATTTACTTATGGCGACAGTTAATTTAGTTCCCAAAATGAAGTGTTTCGGGAAGCTATCTGAGGTTTAGAAGGTTTAGGAAACAGGATTTGCATGGAATTGAAGGATGGAGTACACATCCGAAAGCGACAGTAACTTATACGCTATTATAATTAACTGTTAACTTATACAGTAACATTATACAAGGTATCTGGAAGGTCCTGCAGTACCCTGAAGGCAGGCTTGAACTATCCGATCTGGGTAACAGGGGAGTCCCCTGGTGGATCCCTAAGCTCAGGTGCTCCTTTCCCTTAAGGAGACCCTTGTCCTTGGTGTTCTGGTTTGCAAGGTGCTAACAACCCCCCACACGCAACATGGTTAGACCTGTCTTTGTTCCAGCTATAGCACTCAACAGATGACGCACTTCTGCATATAACTGTAGGGTGAGTCAGGCTACTGCTCAGACCAGGACACTGTATTCCAAGTGAAGGGGAGAAACTCTCACATCCAGTATAGTCTACATATGGCCTCACCTGTATGCCCATTCCTGGTTATAGCCTATTTGGTCCACTGCCAAATGCCAGGCCTCAGATCTCAACCCCCTTCCCCTACTGCATAGATATGAATACAACCATGATTACTACTAGTAATGTAAATATGAGCCCCCCTTTGGCCTATATCCCTCGCCCTTTCTACGTATCTCTGTAGACCCCATCTAACTCTTTCTACAGCCCATCTTTGACTAGATTTGACCCCTAACTGACTCTTAACTCTCACAAACATGATTACTACTAGTACTGTAAATATGAGCCCTCTTTTGGCCTATATCCCTGGCCCTTTCTACGTATCTCTGTAGACCCCCATCTAACTCTTTCTACAGCCCATCTTTGACTAGATTTGACCCCTAACTGACTCTTAACTCTCACAAACATGATTACTACTAGTACTGTAAATATGAGCCTCTTTGGGCCTATATCCCTCGCCCTTTCTACGTATCTCTGTAGACCCCCATCTAACTCTTTCTACAGCCCATCTTTGACTAGATTTGACCCTTAACTGACCCTTAACTCTCACAAACATGATTACTACTAGTACTGTAAATATGAGCCTCTTTGGGCCTATATCCCTGGCCCTTTCTATGTATCTCTATAGACCCCCATCTAACTCTTTCTACAGCCCATCTTTGACTCAATTTGACCCATAACTGTCTCTTTACATTAACTGTCCAAAGCTTCTTTCTTCAACGCTCTACTTTTCCTTCCAAGCCAGACCTATAAAAGCCCAGCAAGCTAGACACAATGACTTACTCAACTGTTGGGGCAAAAGTAGAGCACTTTATTATAATGGGCCAAATGAGATTCAAAAGGCCAGCTATTCATAGGTCAAGACATAAGTTAATTTAATAGATTAATTCAATGTCTATGGGGCACCTCTATTCTACCACTGGGGTAAGGAAGAATAGGTAGCCTCTTTTATAGTTCCAGTGATCCTTAATATTAGGTCTGAGTGGCAGGACCTCCAGGCCTGAGGAGGGGTGATGTCCTTCTGCACCATGAAAGTCACCAAGGTTGTAATGCATTTGGTCATCCTTAGTCTAACTGCAGTTAAATGAGTTTATGGGAGATGTTTGTTATGTGGCAGTCTACAGACTGCCTAGTAACTAGTAGATACTAGGCAGACACACTGAATATTTGACACTGAAGTCAAGGACATGTCGCCATTCTAGAAGCTTCCTCCCCATTATCCTGGGAAAAAGCTTCACTTCAGCTTATATCAGTGAAGAGATATTGCTAAGAGCCGGACCTGCCCTATGAGGCTCCCTGGACTGCTGCCCGACTCTAGAGACTCTTCAGATAACATATGAAGTAGGAGACGTCTATTCACTTTCTCTTGACCCGCTGCTGGGATGTCACTTTTAGTCTGAGGTATCAGCTACATAGCCTGTGAGATAATGGAGCACCAACTACTCGCCCAGATAAACCTTCAACATAAGAGGCTGGAGAGCTGCTATTACAGACTAGGAAGGAATTCCCCCATAGCACTGATTACTGTTTGATAGTCTATCAAACCTCCAGGTATTCAGACTCCAATTTGTAACAATTGCACCAGAAATAATTGGATCCTTGAGTCAATGTCCTTCAACATCAAGAACCCAACCATGAGGGTACAGACAGTGTAACAGTCATCTACTGCTCCTCTCGTGATGATAGTCTTTCAGAAAGTTCCTTCACAACCAAACTGATTATTTCTCAGATACCATCAACCGATGCTTACTGTCAATACCAGCACCGACGGGGCAACATCACCCTTCATTCAATACCAGCACTGACAGGGCAATGTCACCCTTCATTCAATACCAGTACTAACAGGGCAATGCCACCCTTCATTCAATACCAGTACTAACAGGGCAATGCCACCCTTCATTCAATACCAGCACTGACAGGGCGATGCCACCCATCATTCAATACCAGTACTAACAGGGCAATGTCACCCTTCATTCAATACCAGTACTAACAGGGCAATGCCACCCTTCATTCAATACCAGTGCTAACAGGGCAATGCCACCCTTCATTCAATACCAGCACTGACAGGGCGATGCCACCCATCATTCAATACCAGCACTGACAGGGCGATGCCACCCATCATTCAATACCAGTACTAACAGGGCAATGTCACCCTTCATTCAATACCAGCACTGACAGGGCGATGCCACCCATCATTCAATACCAGTACTGACAGGGCGATGCCACCCATCATTCAATACCAGTACTAACAGGGCAATGTCACCCATCATTCAATACCAGTACTAACAGGGCAATGTCACCCATCATTCAATACCAGTACTAACAGGGCAATGCTACCCATCATTCAATACCAGCACTGACAGGGCAATGCCACCCATCATTCAATACCAGTACTAACAGGGCAATGTCACCCATCATTCAATACCAGTACTAACAGGGCAATGTCACCCATCATTCAATACCAGTACTAACAGGGCAATGCTACCCATCATTCAATACCAGCACTGACAGGGCAATGCCACCCATCATTCAATACCAGCACTGACAGGGCAATGCCACCCATCATTCAATACCAGTACTAACAGGGCAATGTCACCCATCATTCAATACCAGTACTAACAGGGCAATGTCACCCATCATTCAATACCAGTACTAACAGGGCAATGTCACCCTTCATTCAATACCAGCACTGACAGGGCGATGCCACCCATCATTCAATACCAGTACTAACAGGGCAATGCCACCCTTCATTCAATACCAGCACTGACAGGGCGATGCCACCCATCATTCAATACCAGCACTGACAGGGCGATGCCACCCATCATTCAATACCAGCACTGACAGGGCGATGCCACCCATCATTTAATACCAGTACTGACAGGGCGATGCCACCCATCATTCAATACCAGCACTGACAGGGCAATGTCACCCTTCATTCAATACCAGCACTGACAGGGCGATGCCACCCATCATTCAATACCAGCACTGACAGGGCAATGTCACCCTTCATTCAATACCAGCACTGACAGGGCAATGTCACCCATCATTCAATACCAGCACTGACAGGGCAATGTCACCCATCATTAAATACCAGCACTGACAGGGCGATGCCACCCATCATTAAATACCAGCACTGACAGGGCAATGTCACCCTTCATTCAATACCAGCACTGACAGGGCGATGCCACCCATCATTCAATACCAGTACTAACAGGGCAATGCCACCCTTCATTCAATACCAGCACTGACAGGGCGATGCCACCCATCATTCAATACCAGCACTGACAGGGCGATGCCACCCATCATTCAATACCAGCACTGACAGGGCGATGCCACCCATCATTTAATACCAGTACTGACAGGGCGATGCCACCCATCATTCAATACCAGCACTGACAGGGCGATGCCACCCATCATTTAATACCAGTACTGACAGGGCGATGCCACCCATCATTCAATACCAGCACTGACAGGGCAATGTCACCCATCATTCAATACCAGCACTGACAGGGCAATGTCACCCATCATTAAATACCAGCACTGAGAGGCCAATGTCACCCATTATGCAATACCAGCACTGACAGGACAACACCCCCCATCATTCAATACCAGTACTAACAGGGCGATGCCACCCATCATTCAATACCAGCACTGACAGGCCATGACTATAGTTAGTAAAGTATAGTATGCATTGATAATTGTTTTTGTCTGGACAGTCCCTTTAAACTGGACCAAAAGTCAAAATCCTGGGTTTTGGTCCTTGCCCCCTGGGCACCCCGATCGGGGATGCCCTGCTGTGTGATACCCCCCAGGTCACCTGAACGCACTCACCTCTTCCCGGTCCTACGACGCATGCGGGGGCGCTCGTCCAATCTTAGTGCTCAGATCCGCTCAAGCCCCTTCGGCCAGGAGCTTGTTTAAAGTGGACCAACACCCTGCTGGATCGGCCCGAGAATCTATAAGATTACAATCCGATCCCTCCCTGTGGGGCATCCAAAATCGGGATACCCCGCTGTGTGAAACCCCCCAGGACGCCCGCTAACCTTACCTTACTGCTGGTCCAAAGGCGCATGCGCGTGCCGCATCTCGCGTTTCTCCCTAGCAGGGCACGTGCCCACACCGGCCATTTGTGAATGGCTGTCGTGGGTGCGCTCCCTGTTAGAGGGAAGCGCGAGATGTGGCTGCCAGCATGTTTAGAGCCGCTGAGTAAGACGTCACTTTGACACCTGATTGGACGAGCGGCCGCGCATGTGCCGTAGGAGCGGGGAGAGGTGAGTTTTATGTGGAAATCTGGGGGGTATTACATAGAGGGGCACCCCTGATCGGGGTGGCCCGCGGAAGTGGACCAAAACCCAGGATAGTGAAAATCCTGGGTGTTGGTCCACTTTAACACAAGCAGATCCGAGCGCGCAGGCGGCCGCATCCCCCGCTATCTTCTAACAGGGAGTGTGCCTGCGCTGGCCACTTATAAATGGCTAGTGCGGACACGCGCCCTGCAAAAGGGATAGCGGCTGCATCATTGGAGCACGAAAGAAGGTTTTAAACAGCCACTAGGGAGAGAACTAGCTGAAATGGCAAAATAAATAGGCAGGAAAATAAACGTATAAAGAATATTTTATTACAGTTTATGCAAATAGCTTTCTGCTATAAATTGCTTTATAGCAGAAAGTGGCCTAAAAACCCACCTCGATCGGGATTCCCCGCTGTGTAAACCCCCCAGGTCGCCCCGTTTACTTAAACCGGACCTTCAGCGTGATTTATTGAAAAGCCCAAACCCTTATAAAACAATTTCCCAGCATCTAAAACTAATATATTTTAAGTTTTTAGTCACTTACTTATTATTCTTTCCCCCACTGGGCTGCAACTCTGTTCAGGACTTTAGGATATGGGCGCCGCCATCTTGACTCAGAAGCATCACACTTACTGAAGAGAGGAGAGTGGGATAAAGTACAGGGGGGCGGGTTATAGCTGTGCTTTGCTCAGACAGAGCAGAGCTGGGGTCAGGAAAGGGACAGCAATCCCAGAATGCAGAGCAGCACAGTCAGAAGGCACTTCCTGTTTGCAGGCTGCCTGATGTTCCATGAGCAGCCATCTTGGATGTTTAAAGGCTCATAACATGCAGTAGATGCAGGTAGGATGATTTTTAATGTGAGCAATCTGTATGTACAGGGTGTGGGAAACATATAAGATAGGCTCTTATTCAGGGTGAGGGTCCGGATTAATGTGAGCAATCTGTATGTACAGGGTGGGGGAAACATATAAGATAGGCTCTTATTCAGAGTGAAGGACCGGATTAATGTGAGCAATCTGTATGTACAGGGTGTGGGAAACATATAAGATAGACTCTTATTCAGGGTGAGGGTCCGGATTAATGTGGGCAATCTGTATGTACAGGGTGTGGGAAACATATAAGATAGGCTCTTATTCAGGGTGATGGTCCAGATTAATGTGAGCAATCTGTATGTACAGGGTGTGGGAAACATATAAGATAGGCTCTTATTCAGGGTGAAGGTCCAGATTAATGTGGACAATCTGTATGTACAGGGTGTGGGAAACTTATAAGATAGGCTCTTATTCAGGGTGAAGGTCCAGATTAATGTGAGCAATCTGTATGTACAGGGTGTGGGAAACATATAAGATAGACTCTTATTCAGGGTGAGGGTCCGGATTAATGTGAGCAATCTGTATGTACAGGGTGGGGGAAACATATAAGATAGGCTCTTATTCAGGGTGAAGGTCCAGATTAATGTGGACAATCTGTATGTACAGGGTGTGGGAAACATATAAGATAGGCTCTTATTCAGGGTGAAGGTCCAGATTAATGTGGGCAATCTGTATGTACAGGGTGTGGGAAACATATAAGATAGGCTCTTATTCAGGGTGATGGTCCAGATTAATGTGAGCAATCTGTATGTACAGGGTGTGGGAAACATATAAGATAGGCTCTTATTCAGGGTGAAGGTCCAGATTAATGTGGACAATCTGTATGTACAGGGTGTGGGAAACTTATAAGATAGGCTCTTATTCAGGGTGAAGGTCCAGATTAATGTGAGCAATCTGTATGTACAGGGTGTGGGAAACTTATAAGATAGGCTCTTATTCAGAGTGAAGGTCCGTATTAATGTGAGCAATCTGTATGTACAGGGTGTGTGAAACATATAAGATAGGCTCTTATTCAGGGTGAAGGTCCAGATTAATGTGAGCAATCTGTATGTACAGGGTGTGGGAAACTTATAAGATAGGCTCTTATTCAGGGTGAAGGTCCAGATTAATGTGAGCAATCTGTATGTACAGGGTGTGGGAAACTTATAAGATAGGCTCTTATTCAGGGTGAAGGTCCAGATTAATGTGGACAATCTGTATGTACAGGGTGTGGGAAACTTATAAGATAGGCTCTTATTCAGGGTGAAGGTCCAGATTAATGTGAGCAATCTGTATGTACAGGGTGTGGGAAACATAAGATAGGCTCTTATTCAGGGTGAAGGTCCAGATTAATGTGGACAATCTGTATGTACAGGGTGTGGGAAACTTATAAGATAGGCTCTTATTCAGGGTGAAGGTCCAGATTAATGTGAGCAATCTGTATGTACAGGGTGTGGGAAACTTATAAGATAGACTCTTATTCAGGGTGATGGTCCGCTTTAACTTTCTTCCGGTCCAACTGCGCATGCACGGGCCGTGTTTACATCCTTGCTATGCCTCTAGCAGGGCGCGTGTCTGTGCCAGCCATTTGTGAATGGCTGGTGTGGGCACACTCTCTGTTAGAGGGAAGTGTGAGATGCGGTCGCCAGCTTTCCGAGTAGGCTGATTGGACGAGCGGCCGCGCATGCACCGTAGGACCGCGGTGAGTTGATCCGGGCGATCTGGGGGGTTTCAGATAATGGGGAGTGGACCAAAATCCAGGACAGTCAAAATCCTGGGTTTTGGTCCACTTTAAAGTGACTCAAAACCCAGCATGATCGATTCCCTCCCCCCGGGCCATCCAAAATCGGGATGCCCCGCTGTGTGACACCCCTCAGGTCCCGTTTACTTACCTTTCTTCCGGTCCAACGGCGCATGCGCGGGCTGCGTCCACATCCCCGCTATCCCTGGAGCTTGGCCACGCCAGCCATTTGTGAATAGCCGACGCGGACACACTCCCTGTTAGAGGGAAGCAAGGGATGCACCCGACACTGCGCTAGGAGTCGCTGGCTTTAGACGCTGTCCTAGATGGCATGACATTAGCGGCTCTGAGCGCGCTGATTGGACGAGCGGCCGTGCATGCGCCGTAGGACCGGGATGAGGTGAGTTTCTTTTGGCAAAGCCCCTTCGACCAGGAGCTCATCTAACATGAGCAGATCTCAGCCTCTAGCCTCTAACAGGGAGTGTATCTGCGCCTGCCATTCACAAATACCTGGTACGGGCACGTGCCCTGCTAAAGGGACAGCAGGGATGCGGCGGCAGCCCATGCATGCGTCATTGGACCGGGAGTTTCCGGGCGACCTGGGGGGTATCACACAGCCTGGGGGGTTTCACACAGCGGGGCACCCTCGAAAACCCAGGATAGTCAAAATCTTGGGTTTTGGTCCACTTTAAATCCGAAACCCCTGTGCCATATCCCTGCGTGCTCGGAGGCGATATAGCATCGCACTGGACTGACCAATCACATTGCACTAAACTGAATCCGATCAGCAAAGCATAACAATCCCCTGTAGATCCGGAGACCTCGGAGCGGCGTTCACACGGAGCCATGCGCACATCACATCATGGCGTCAGCGGCCATTCACAAATCAGCCGGCATTAATACATTTATCTGAATACCAATGCAAATGGGGAAGAGGAGGAGGAGGAGGAGGGGGGGGGCTGCGGCATTCTGGTCCCCATTCTATTCCCTCCATTCAGAATAGAGTGACCGGCAAGGAAAACAGAGAGTCTGATGACCCCGCTAATCGCTCCTGACACAGCCAATGAGGAGCGCGCGCATTCACGCCGGCCCCGGCCTCTCCAATTCCATTCATAAAAAGAGAGAAGAGGAGAGAGAGAGAGAGAGAAGAAAACCAACAATGTCCGAGAAAAGAAAAAGACGCTTCAAATAAAACAGCCCAGATGAGGCCCCCGGCGATTCCAGCGCCGACACTATTCAGCCACCAAGGAGGCCATCTGCCTCTTTCCTGCCAGGTGTGGGCCCCCGAACCTGCCACCAACACACACTCACCCACCTCCAGAGTGGGCGACACCACCAATCACACTACAAGATACTGATAAAACTAACTGTACCACCAGCCAATGAGAGTCTCCAATCACTACGCCTTTTCCTCCATATAAGGCAGATATACTTAAACCGGACCTTCACCCTGAATAAGAGCCTATCTTATATGTTTCCCCCACCCTGTACATACAGATTGCCCACATTAATCCAGACCCTCACCCTGAATAAGAGTCTATCTTATATGTTTCCCACAACCCGTACATACAGATTGCTCACATTAAACCGGACCCTCACCCTGAATAAGAGCCTATCTTATATGTTTCCCACAACCTGTACATACAGATTGCTCACATTCATCCGCACCATCACCCTGAATAAGAGCCTATCTTATATGTTTCCCCCACCCTGTACATACAGATTGCTCACATTAATCCGCACCATCACCCTGAATAAGAGCCTATCTTATATGTTTCCCACAACCTGTACATACAGATTGCTCACATTAATCCAGACCCTCACCCTGAATAAGAGCCTATCTTATATGTTTCCCACAACCTGTACATACAGATTGCTCACATTAATCCAGACCCTCACCCTGAATAAGAGCCTATCCTATATGTTTCCCCCACCCTGTACATACAGATTGCTCACATTAATCCGCACCATCACCCTAAAAAAGAGCCTATCTTGTATATTTCCCACACCCTGTACATACAGATTGCTCACATTAATCCGGACCTTCACCCTGAATAAGAGCCTATCTTATATGTTTCCCCCCACCCTGTACATACAGATTGCTCACATTAATCCAGACCCTCACCCTGAATAAGAGCCTATCTTATATGTTTCTCACACCCTGTACATACAGATTGCTCACATTAAATATAATCCTACCTGCATCTACTGTATGTTATGAGCCTTTAAACATCCAAGATGGCGGCGTATGGAGCATCAGGCAGCCTGCAAACAGGAAGTGCCTTCTGACTGTGCCGCTCTGCATTCTGGGATTGCTGTCCGTCTCCTGACCCCAGCTCTGCTCAGCTATAACCCCACCCCCTGTGCTTTACCCCTCTCTCCTCTCATCAGTATGTGATGCTTCTGGGTCAAGATGGCAGCGCCCGTATCCTAGAGTCCTGAACAGAGTTGCAGCCCGGTGGGGGAAAGAATAATAAGTAAGTGACTAAAAACTTAAAATATATTCATTTTAGATGCTGGGAAATCTAAGCCAAATGTCACCCATCCAATCCTGCTGCTGGAACAGACAAGCACATCACCTAACAAGTTGAGGTCCGCTTTAAACTCTTTCCAGGGAAGTCCAGCTCCAGTGAGCGTTGCTGAGGACGGGAAGAAGGCGTCTCGCTCGCTTAGCACTCTGTAAACCATCCAGCTGGCTTGCGGGCGCGGAACGTTCCAGGCTCGGCGGAGCGTGTGGCCGCCGCTCTCAGTAACCGTTTACACAGGAGGTGGGTCCGCCTCTCACCTGAGCAAACAGCGCGACGCGGGAAACGCACAGCAAAGGCCTGGAGAACTACAACTCCCAGCATTTGGCCACCGGAAAAAGAAAATCAGGAGGTTTCTGCATGTTTTACACATGAGAATTAAAACTGATGCAAAGCCTTAAAGTCGTCCAAAACCCAGGATTTTGACTATCGCACGGGTACGTGCCCTGCTAGAGGGATAGCGGGGGTGTGGCCTGCGCATGAGTCATTGGAAGCGGGTGTCCTAGGGGGTTTCACACAGTGGGTCATCCGGATTTTGGAGGCTCCGCGGGGAGGAAATGGCTCGCCCCCCGAAATCCTTATAGATTCCCGGGCCCATCCAGCTGGGTTCTCCTAAACTGAAACTTATGATGGGTCAGGGTTTGAAGACACAGCACTGTGCTGGAAAGCTTTGTGAGTAGACACATGCTACCTCTCCCCTGTTTCCTGCCAGGCTGCTCAGCCCTTTCACTTTCTGCTTTCTTTTAGATAAGACAGGAAGCTTTTAAGATATATTAAGTATATTAGTGACATTTTTTTTTCCTGCAGCCTATCACATATTAGCATTTCATTGTCACAGCAGTTTAATGGTGGTCGTCCTTTAAATCAGATTTCCCATTGTAGGTGAAATGACAAAGAAATGGAGCAGAAAGGAGGAAGCACTGCGTGTTAAGTGCTCGTCCTGCGATGACAGTAATTGCGCCGCTCTTATCTTGATTGTGACACTTAATATAGTGCCATTACGCCGCCCGCTACTCTTGCTGCATCTCTTCTTAAAGGCCCGGAAAAGAGGTTACCTGAGAAAGCCTCTCTGCTCATTTTCGTCATTTTCATATTAGAGACAAGTGCACTAAAGAACATTAAAAATCTTGTTGCCCATAGCAACCAATCACTATTCAAAAACTGCCAGCTTCAGATTGCATGGGGTTGCTATGGGCAAAAAAGGATTCACCTATAACATATCCAAGGACAAATCAATACTGTATAGGAGGGTGAGGACACATCACAGTGGTAAAGGAGGGTGAGGACACAACAGTGCTATAAAGGAGGGTGAGGACACATCAGGGCTGTATAGGAGGGTGAGGACACAACAGTGCTGTATAGGAGGGTGAGGACACATCACAGTGGTAAAGGAGGGTGAGGACACATCACAGTGGTAAAGGCGGGTGAGGACACATCAGGGCTGTATAGGAGGGTGAGGACACAACAGTGCTGTATAGGAGGGTGAGGACACATCAAGTCTATAAAGGAGGGTGAGGACACATCAATGCTGTATAGAAGGGTGAGGACACATCAATGCTGTATAGGAGGGTGAGGACACATCAAGTCTATAATGGAGGGTGAGGACACATCAATGCTGTATAGGAGGGTGAGGACACATCAAGTCTATAATGGAGGGTGAGGACACATCAATGCTGTATAGGAGGGTGAGGACACATTAATGCTGTAGAGGAGGGTGAGGACACATCAATGCTGTATAGAAGGGTGAGGACACATCAATGCTGTATAGGAGGGTGAGGACACATCAAGTCTATAATGGAGGGTGAGGACACATCAATGCTGTATAGGAGGGTGAGGACACATTAATGCTGTAGAGGAGGGTGAGGACACATCAATGCTGTATAGAAGGGTGAGGACACATTAATGCTGTAAAGGAGGGTGAGGACACATCAATGCTGTATAGAAGGGTGAGGACACATCAATGCTGTATAGGAGGGTGAGGACACATCAAGTCTATAATGGAGGGTGAGGACACATCAATGCTGTATAGGAGGGTGAGGACACATTAATGCTGTAGAGGAGGGTGAGGACACATCAATGCTGTATAGAAGGGTGAGGACACATTAATGCTGTAAAGGAGGGTTAGGACACATTAATGCTGTATAGGAGGGTGAGGACACATTAATGCTGTATAGAAGTATGAGGACACATTAATGCTGTAAAGGAGGGTGAGGACACATTAATGCTGTAAAGGAGGGTGAGGACACATCAATGCTGTATAGAAGGGTGAGGACACATTAATGCTGTAAAGGAGGGTTAGGACACATTAATGCTGTATAGGAGGGTGAGGACACATCAAGTCTATAATATTTTGTGGAGCAAAAATGAATGTAATATTTTGGCGAAACACAGTAGACAATGAAAGTGAATGGCAGGAGCGAGTTTTCTCACCTGGCTCTGAATCGAGCCCTAGGTGTACGGTTGCCAATAGCAACAGACATAAACCCCCCTGGTTACGGGGACTCTTCCAGAACAATCCCGGCTGCAGGAGGTGGTATCCCGGGACGGTGCGGGTAAGTAATGTTTACACTGGAAGTATGTATGTATAAGAAATAGGTTATAGCACACCTAATAAAGAGCATAGAGGTAATGGGTGCTATCCAATCCCAGGCTGTCCCCACTCTAACCTGATGTAGAACACTATGGACTACCATCGCCGCCTTGAGGAAAGGGCCAGGGGCCCAGAAACGTTGCCACTCTATTAGCGATCAGCTTCTTATAATCCTCGGGTATATATGCTTTTGCTCTATGACTATCTTTTTGAGATACGCTGGTGTATTATACAATGTCCATATGTTCATTGTGCTTTGATTGATGATCTGTGCATGTATATGGGGCATTAACTGTTTATTGTGCTTTCCTTATGTACTTGAATGACATTGATGTTATGCTGTTTAATAACATTATAGATTCCTTGACTACATTCCCCATAGCCAGATCATCTACATAACCCTCAGGAGGACCTTAAGTGACACCTCTAGCCATAGTCACATGGTAAATGACTGGGAGGCCGATTCATTAATAGCGCCAGGTAGCGACAGATGAGCGACAGTAGCGTTATTTTCACAGCGCACGCTAGTATTCGCTGTGCTTGGCCGTTGTTCGGTTGCTGACAGCGACTCAGTCGGTGTGCGGTAATGTTGAATACGGGGTTAGGAGTCGCTGTTTGACAGGTTCCGCGCTGTATGGGAGCGCATGACAGCGAATGGCCATAGCGAACGGCTCCCAGCATATTCATTAACAAATCACGCTCAAAAAATTCTCGCGCTGTGAAATGCTTGTTTAAACCCCAGAGCGCTGGCGGCGATGGCTTAAAAGTAGTTTTTTAACCCCCAAACAACCATATTTTTATAAAAAAAAAAATCCAAGTTTTTCAAAACATTTTGTAATATGAATACATTAATATCAGACCTGTAATATCAATTCTGCACAATTTTTTTTTTTTTTTTTTACCAATAAAAAAAATATCTAACATTGCAGAAGTGGTCACAGAATTTTTGACATAAAAAAAAATAAAAAAATCAAAAAAAAATTAATAGCAATTAATTATGAATATTTAAAGATTGCTCCATTGAAATGCATTGGAGAGCGCCAGGTAGCGAGAGGTCATACCTGTCGCTGTTCAAGGTCGGACGCTGGCGCTGTGGGCTGAGGCTGGAATAATGATGAATGAGTGGCTATATGGCGCTATCTCAGTCGCTAAGCAGGATTGGCTTGTTAAATGTGTGATTGCGGAGGGGAGCCGGCGTTCTCGTGGCGGTGAGCGTCATTACCGTTCGCTCACCATTCGCTACCTGGCGCTATCCCTTGTTAAATAAGGGCCTGTGTTTCCTGGACTTCATTATTAGCCACTATTATAGATTCATACATACTTTATCCTTGTTTCAGAAGGTGCACTTCAATCCTGAGGTTATGCATAACTGTTACCAGACTGTAGCTGCTTCCTATGTATCCTTTTTTGTTCTTGGTCATTTATTACTGCATATGTTATTATGTGTAAATACACTTTTTTACTTGCAATCTATTACTTATAGTGTGGTGTGCATCCTTTCCATGTTTAGTCTACACAGGAAGTATGTTAAAGTGGATCAACACCCAGGATTTTGACTATCCTGGGTATTGGTCCACTTCCGCTGTGTGAAACCCCCCAAAAAGCCCCGAAAAGTCACCTGACCCCGCTCCCACGTGAGTCGCTCGTCCAATCGCCGCCGACGGACAAGGAGAGGCAGCAACGGACAAGCTGAGCGTGGGCCGCCGCCTCCCGCGCGTCTCTCTTGCAGGGAGCGCGCCCGCGCCGGCCATTCACAAGCGGCCGGCGCGGGTGCGCGCCCTGCTAGAGGGACGCGCGGGAGGTGGCGGCGCCGCTGGAACGAGGATCAGGTAGGATTTTCGGGGATCTGGGGGGGTTTCCCGATCGGGGTGCCCCGCAGTCAGGGAGCTGATCGGTCCAGGAATCTTATAGATTCCCGGGCCGATCAGGGGAGGGTGTTGGTCCACTTTAAAGAGGCAGCAGACAATGATGCGGGGAAGAAGATAAAGTAGCACTAAAAACAAACTCCACATAGGGATTGGGGACAATGAGGGGGCAGAGGAATCGCCAGGTCGTGCCCTACTCACGCAAGGATCTCCCCCCTCTGCAGGCGAGGGGTTAACCCGCAAGTCAAGCAGCCCAATGATTAATCAGCACGCTCCCCCAGCAGCAGCAGCATGGACATTTGCCTTTCTCACGGGGAGGCTCTCTCCTCTCCGCTCAGCCATTGAATGCTGAAAAGAGGAGCAGACAAGATTTTCCAATAGCAGGACAGAAAGCAGAGGCATGTTTGCGGATCGCCGGGTAAACGGAGCAGAGAGAGAGAGACGGGGGGTGTGGGACGGGGGGTGTGGGACGGGGTCGTGGGACGGGGGGCGTGGGACGGGGGAGTGTGCTTACCTACTGCAGCTTTTCTCTGGGCTCCCTCCTCGTCGGGCTCCGTTACAGGCAGCCTGGCGGCCGGCACTCCGCTCACCGTCACCAGGAACAAGCAGAGGGCGCACCACACGGCGATCATTCCCACCGCGATCCCGCCGCTCGGGGACGTTCGGCAGCCCCCTCCAGCCTTAGGCATCCTCCGGTCGCATAATTCGCTGCGGCGGCCCCCAGAATCTGTGCACTCCACTGATCCACCTGCAAGAGTTAGATGGGAACTTGAGACACACACATACATTACAATGAACTATTTAAAGGGGCGCGCTAGGCAAAGGGTTAGTAAGCCTGCTATGTGCTCTGGCCATGTTGGCTGCATCTTTCATTCAGCTTGCTTTATATTTCTTAAAGTGGACCAAAACCCAGGATTCTGACTTCGACCTCGATCGGGGATGCCCCACTATGTGAAACCCCCCAGACCGCTAACTCACCTCTCCGCGGTCCTACGGCGCATGCGCAGCCGCTCGTCCAATGAGCACGCTCCGAGCCGCTGAATTATGCACATATGAGTGATGTCTTAGCTCAGTGGCTCCAAGCACACTGGCAGCCGTATCTCACGCTTCCCTCTAACATTTACAAATGGCCGGCGTGGGCACGCGCCCTGCTAGAGGGATAGTTGGGATGAGGCCGCGGCCCGCGCATTTGTCATTGGACCGGGATTAAGGTAAGTGTAGCGGGCGACCTGGGGGTTTTCATACAGCAGGGCATCCCGATTTTGGATGTCCCGCGGGGAGGGAATGGATCTACCCGGGAATCTTATAGATTCCCAGGCCGATCCAGCTGGGTTTTGGTCCACTTTAACGTGGACCAGGATTTTTACCATCATGGTAAAACGTCCACTTGAACAAATACTAACCTGGTGATAGGTTCTTGTCCCAGGGGAATCACGATTCGGGATGCCCCAATGTGTGAAACCTCCCAACCTTTCTGCTATTTCCACTGCTATTTTTCAAGCAGCTCTGTATGTTTTGCATATTAAAGTGGACCAAAACGCACCCTGGAGTCTATGAGACTCCAGGTCAGGCATACTCATTCCCCCTGGGGCATCCAGATTCGGGATGCCCCACTGTGTAAAAACCCTGAGGTTGCCCGGAAACTCACCTTGTTTCCCGGTCCAGCGGTGCATGCGTGAACAGCGGCCGCATCCCTGCTATCCCTCTAGCAGGGCACGTGGCCGCGCCAGGCTTTTATGAATGGCCGGCGTGGGCATGCTCCCTGTTAGAAGGTAGCGGGGGATGCGGCCGCCAGCGCGCTGAGATCCACTCACCTTAGACAAGCTCTTGGATGAAGGGGCGGGAGCAGATCCGAGCGCTCTGATTGGACGATAGGCTGCGCATGCACTGACCAGGGAAGAGTAAATAAGATTGGGCGATCTGGGAGGTTTCACACAGTGTCTCTGCCAGGTCTAACCGACAGGAGTCTAATAACTGCCCTTCTATTAGATTAGATTCGTTTTTGGTAAAACTTTTAGATCTGTCGGTCTATGACCAGACTAGAAGAGGAAGACTGGCTTTATATTTCTAGCGTGTTCCCCTTTAAATGCTCCATAGCCAATCATCAATAATCAGAATCCTAATTAATTGAAGCAAGAAGGACATTAGATTGTAAGCTCCTGTGACAGTCACTGACGGATGTACAGTAAATTCCATGGTGCTCCCTTTAGATAAGAAGTACATGCTTTCAGTGATTAGGAGGAGCTCACAATCTAATCTCCCTATCGAGACAGAAGAGGACTGATGTAAATATTTACGTACAGCGCTGCGGAACACGTTGGCGCTATATTAAACTCAGAAATAAATGTCGGTTTGTGTAGACAACGTCCCACTATCACTGAGCAGCACCACACAGGGTCAATAGGTTGCGGACTGGTTACCCTTTAAATGGCCTTTATTTTTACCATTAATGAGTCTCAGCGGGGTGCCGACCCCTCCTCCTCCCTCCTCCTGGAGAAAGAGAATCACTGGCTCATCACAGAGCATCTCTCCCCGATCTCTCCCTGATCGTGATGCTGAACTATGACATCATAGTGTGGATATAACATGCGCCACCACTAAAAATGGGGGAGGGCTGAGCAGCAAAGGCAGGGGGGGCACCATCCAATTAGCAAACATAAGGAGGGCAAATAAACACAAATACAATTATCATTTACAAAAAAATATATCATATATACAAATAAATATTCTAATAGTGACGGTAACGAAAAATAATAATATAATACTATAATAATAATTATATATTTTAGTGAAAAAACACACACACACACACACACATATATATATTTCTATTTCTATTATATATATTCTTTAAAAAATATATATAATATTCTATTCATCATAACACATTATATAGTTTTTTTCTTATATTAAAAAAAAAAAAAAAATATATATATATATATATATATATATATATATATATATACCGTATATATATATACACATATATTATACACACAATATGTATTATTAATAACACTATATATATATATATATTTATATATATATATATATATATATATATATATATATATATATATATATTATCTCTGTATAGAAGATATATATATATATATATTATACACACAATGTATTATTAACCCATTATATATATTTTATTATTTTTATATATATATATATATATATATTTTTTTTTTACACACACATACACGTATATCTATTCCATACAGAAATAAATCACGATTCGGGATGCCCCAATGTGTCAAACCTCCCAATTCCCTCCGCAAAATTCACCTTTCTGCCAGTCCCACTGCTATTTTTCAAGCAGCTCTGTATGTTTTGCATATTAAAGTGGACCAAAACACACCCTGGAGTCTATGATATTTATAAATATTATATATATATATATATATATATATATATATATATATATATATATATATACATCTCTCAATGCACACACAATAATGTATTATTATTAATAATAATAATATTAATAATAAATATATACAAATTTATTACATATAGAAATATTATACATATATGTATTTTTTTCTGTGATTTTATTACTAATATATATATATATATATATATATATATATATATATTCATTTTCCGCCTTTTTTGGTTTCCACTGGGCAGATCTTGCTGGATAGGTCAGTGCCTGGCTCCAGCTAATGCATCCTCTGCAAAGATACAGATAGGGGTATTTTATCTGAAAAAATCCATTACCAACCCCGGCAGATCATGGCAGGGTGTGCAGATAAGATTGCTGCAGCCACAGTATCTGTCAGTGACACAATGACCCGTACACTCGCTATTATTCGAGTGCCATTCAGCAAGGAATATGGGATGTGTGTTGCCCACACTCATACAGTCTGATTGTACAATCCCTCCCATCTCCATCATTAAGTCAGGGCTCTTCTGTGACAAGGTTGTATAATCCAGCTGTAAGGTGTGTGGCCACAATCTGGGATGCCCCTGAACAGACACAGCCAGTCTAATGCATCTACAGTAGGTTGACTATGAACCTGTGACACCCAACCGAAAA